>VDFB02270651.1:194447075-194814366 GCA_007258455.2 Sequoia sempervirens
TATGAAATTGCAATTGTATATTCATGTATTTGTAATTGAATACAATTGTTAGTAGCATGATACTGGGAGGTCTCTGAAGATGCCAACTCTGGTTTTAACCAGTTCTCTTACATTTGGACCCACTTCCATATCCTCAACGCATAATATACAATGTGTGTCTCCTGTAAAACCTGCTCCAAAAGTGGGTTGCAGATACAAAAAACAATGTATATCTCTTCTGCAAAAGGGTTATAGTCACAATAGACAATGTATACATTCTCTGAAATTGGGTTTCATGAGCTCCAAGGATACGTTCTCATTTGGGGAGTGGGGAAAGAGAGCCAGGTGTGCCATAGGTAAAGGCAAAGCTGCAGCTTCCTCTGAAAGTGGAGGAGGTGCTACAGTGGACAAATGGATCAAGATGCTTCCAGACAAGAAGGAGCCCCTGTATTCTCACAGCTTGCCTTGCATTGAAGCATGGTTAACAAGTTTGGGATTCTTCCAAAGCAAAGAGGACCGCGCTGTTTGGCGCATTGAGAAACCTGATTGGCGTGCTCAGCTTTCTCTTGACTTTACAGACCTTTATATCAGGTAACCAACATTTTCAACTTTCATGGCTATTCAATAACGTTGGCTGCAAAAGTTTCAGTGCCTCTTTATTGGCTATTCTATTATCAATTTTCTCAAAAGAATTTACTGACTGCCAAAAAAATTAGATGATAAAATCAATTTATTGTAGAAGATTTTCTACATGTATTGCGTAGAGTCTGTTGACCCTTTGTCGGATTTTTTAAGTGACCACCAAATTTCGTTACGAATACCACTGAGGTAGCTCCATTGAAACGTATGAAAAAAGCTCCAGTAGCTTCTGTTTTGGCTTCGACAATATGCTTTTCTGGAAGTATCATCATCGAAAAAATCGATTTCGCCAAATGGTTAGGTGTTTCTCAGAAAAGAAAAACAGAATAAACGAAAACCATTCGCTTGGCTTTTTTTTTATGGATTTGTTTAAATTCATTATCCTTATACCAATGTTTCAGGATAATGGTTTGTAACTTTCCAACCTTACAGGAAAGCCTACTGTAAACACTTCTGAATAGTAAAACAATTTTGTGTTCTAGAAATTCCCCAAAGAGGCAAATAATATTAACCTTCTACTTACAAGTAAAAAGAAATAAAGAAAGAAAAATATTAATGTTCACGGATAACTGAAATAATTCGAAGGTACTCAAATACACAATCAGCATAAATTGCATGGGGATCAAAAGGAAGCTGCAAAGAGATGATATAAGCCAAAACTAAAATTAAAGCACACACTTAACTTGTTGAATTTGGTCAGAGCATAGACAATACAATACAGTGGAATCAACACATCAGGATTTATTTCTATTCAATATTCATGGGTATTTATACAAATTTCATTACTCTATTTTCTAGGAAACAACCCCACTATTCTCTTACCTAATTCTATTCTACAAGGGTGCTGTTACAACCTCACAACAACCTAACTGGTATAAGTTCAAATAATAATTAATTTAACAAACTTTATTGCATTTCATGAGTAGGAACAAACTTGATCATTCATAACAAGTGTGACATGGGTCTTCACTTGACATATATATCTTGGTCTTTGGTCAGTCTGGGTATTAATGAAAACCTTCTTCTCTCTTCTGTTGCAGAAATATGGTCATCATCATCACCATTGTCAGCTTTATAATTTTTCTTTCTGGTTTGCCACTAAAACACTGAATGAGTCTTCGAGCTAGTAACAAACTCAAGACTGGGATTTATCCTCCATCCTTCTGTGGTCCTCCAACCTCCACTTGAACTTGGCTCACTCAGCCAGGTTGATCATGATGGTCCTGTGGACAACAGACGGCTGCAAGAAGCTCTCCAACAGTTCTGGCAGCATTGTTCATGGTACTTGTCACCTCCACGGGAATTGGATTCCCCTCAATCAAAAAATTTGAAAGGGTGTTGGGTACTACCGAAATTACATCCATATACAAAAATTTTCAACTTAAGGTTTTTCAAGGATGACTTTCAATACTTATTTTCTTTCAGAAAAACAATTATTTCTGAAAAGATACAAGGGTTAAGTAAAATGATTTTGCCACAAGGTTTTAAATACATTTTTTCATAAAATGGCAAGTTTTTGCTAGAATCTATCTTCTGGATGAAAAGATGTAGAAAGAAAGAAAGAAATAAATTATATTAATGTCTGCAGATGGCCAAAGATAGGTAAATGGGACTAGAGGTTACAGCAATTAACAATAGAGCTACGAAAGTTCTAGGAAGAGAGAACCCTAGATCAAAATAATAAAAGTACACAAGACAAAATAAAGCACCGTGCGACTAATAATAGCAATATAAATAGCAATGAATGGTGATCAAGAACCCAAAAAGCATGTGCTGGTGAAGACTAGAAGTATATCTCATCAAATATCCCTGTCTGCATCTGAAATGGAGGAGTTGTTCAACCATCATCGGTTACAGTGAGAGATAATGCTCGTTGGTTAGAAGGCCATGCTGGGATAGTGTAGGATGAATCAAAGCACTTCCTCTAGAAACTCCCATATCATTCAAGGTTGGTGTAGCTCCCGTAGTAGAAAAGAAGCTCTACTATGAGTCTACTTCTATGGTCTGGGAGGTGGGCAGTAAGTAGTAGATCCATGTTGTTGGAATACTGCTGAGTCATGTTGTTCAACCATCATCGGTTACAGTGAGAGATATTGCTCGTTGGTTAGAAGGCCATGCTGGGATAGTCTAGGAGGAATCAAAGCGCTTCCTCGAGAAACTCCCATAACATTCAAGGTTGGTGTAGCTCCTGTAGTAGAAAAGAAGCTCTAATACGAGTCTGCTTCTACGGTCTGGGTGGTGGGCAGTAAGTAGTAGATCCATGTTGTTGGAATGCGGCCTAGTCATGTTGTTAGGAATGAGTAGAGCCATAATTCCAAGGGATAGAAAGTTGGGAAGTTTGAGCAATCTGCATTGTAATGGTGTGTTGAGAGAAGCATTGTCTAACTGATCTATTGGCTTTGATAAGTGAAGTACCCATATAAAATTATTACTTTTGTAGGCCACTATACAGAGAAGATACAATTCTAAAATAAAATAATTAATTCTGAAAACATATAGGAGCTGTATGGAAACGCTTTGGGAGATGTTTGGAAATGATATTTGACACAAACTAGCAAACTTTCAAGGAAAGATTTGACCCAGTGAAAGAGAAATCAAACTAATTCAATTCTAGGCAATTTTGTAGAAAAATAATCAACCAGGACAAATTATTAATGAAAAAGTCAAATAAATTTCACAAGATCCTTGAAAATGATATTGGACACATCTTGAAAAACTTTTGTGAGCTAACTCCTTCTGGATCAGAAAATATGGAATTAATCAGGTTTTCAACATGGAGGGAAATATTTGTTTACTTGTTTAATGTTTTAGCTTTTAATTTTTTAAAGTTTTCCCTAAGTAATAAATAGTAAATACTTATAAAGCATAAAATTTCTATTAAAATGAACTACCTTTGAAATACTTTGCAGCAGCTATAAAGTGCCTCCTTTAATGGCACACTCCTCTTTCTAGTAGGCCTCAAGACAGTACTCCAGGCTTTCATTGTTCATTGCTATTTTTTTTGGTTTGTGCAAACATAAAATGCCTTTTTGCTGGACATTACTTTTATTGCTGCATATTTAGATTGTATGTTGTATGGATCTTGTAATGACCCTAACCAAAATTTTATTATACTATTTTCAGAATTGAAACATTGAAAATGATTTTTTTAACAACTGAATATGAAATGTTTTGAAATCTGAAATACCTACAATGGTTTAAAAGGGATTTGCATTCAAATCCACCCGAAAACTAGATATGTATTGCTATGCTTAAACAATTGATTTTAATTGAAATCTAAAATGAAACTCTCATGAAATCTACAACAGATTTTTATTCCTTTTTGATCACCAAGATCCAATGAGGCTGACGTGAGAACATATAGTGAGGAATACTCAATTTAACTATGAAAATTTTTCACACAACTATACCAAATTGATGAACAATATTTGCAAATATGAAATTGAAAATTTACCAAAACACTGAATCTGTTCTATTATGATAAAATGTACAGAAAAATGCTGATACACAACATAAATTATACCGACATCAATAAAACTGAGGAATCACAAACTAAATATGCAAACTAGCTATTTTTTGCTTCATAATATTGCCACTATTTTCAGACACACACTTGTGTGTGGTATTTGAACTTTAATCTATACACCCCTTTTAGGTGTGCACCTTGACCTCACAACTAGGATCTAGCACTTTGAAATTCACTCATTGGGATGGGCATTTGATAACTAAACTTAACAAATTCTGCAATTTGAATATTTCCTTTAAACAACTGTGCACTTGACAATTGTATTCTTGACTTTGAAGTTGGAATTCAAATTCCTTTATTGAGGTGTGCACCTCACAATACAATTTGAGTATCTAATTTTGAAAACCTATTTCCTACATACAGGTGTGCACTTACTTTGTTAGGTGCACACTTGATAATACAATTTCTGATTCAAACTTTGAGTGCTTATTTTGCCTTACAAGTGCTTCGTTGACAATGCAAAATACCATTTCCTTCACAAAGTAAGTCCCTAACCTCTTGCTTCTTTGACAAAAAAATTATTTTGTTAAGGTGTGCCTCCTTAGTCAAGTGTTCGCTCAACATTGGGGTTGCGCTTCGACTTTGAAATTCACTTTTCCTTTGATTACCCTTCGCTCTTTGCCTTCATGGATTCACTTGAAGGTCGTATTTGCTGATCTATAAAGATACAAAGAAGAACAGCAAAAGCCAACACATACCAACAAGGTAAAACTTGAGACATGACTATTTGAATGGATGGAAAGACAAGGTTTTAGCTTAGAAACTTGACATAGTACTAACATTCATATGGGTACAACAATTGGATTTGTCTGTGGACCGTGACATATACTTGCGGCATAGGAGAACTTCAAAATCCCTAGTTTATTAGTAGACCGGTGCTTTCTCAATTGGGTAATAGAGTTAGACTGTTCTTAAATCACCTAAATTGCGAAGACGATCACTCTGAATCACTTGAACAATGACAAAATAGGATGTTTACAACACAAAAGGGGAAACACAAAACTACATAACAAAGAAAATGCTCTTTTATGAGTGAGAACAAAGGAAAATAAAATGGATAACACAAAACCATTAACAGGTTGGGAAAAATAACCACCTCTCCTTGTGAGTTGAGGATTGAGTTGTGATAGCACATAGCCTCACAAATGATGTGAACGATCCATTGCAAAGAAAGGTTTATGAAGACCTTGAGAATCATGTAGAGTAAACCATGGTAGGATTTCATTATATGTATTGTAATTCAAGATATATTCCATCTCATTGAAATTATCATCTAGGAGTGGCTTGAGTTGTTGAAGAAGGATCCCAATATCCCATATTTGACTCCCCAAGTTTTGAATTAGTGTTGGCTGTAAACCTTGTGTAAATGATACGTCAGCATTTTCATCAATTGAATTGATCCAACAAACCATCAAGGTCTAAATTTGATAAATTGTCAAAGTCTAAATCTTCAGCCACTAGATTCTTATCGAAGTACACATGTTGAAAAATATAAATCTCTAGCAACAAACAAACTTTGCCATCCATCATTGTCTATCACATAGGCTAGAGTAGGAAGCTGATCTTCTAATGTTTACGTTTCCTCTTCCATGATATGTTGAAGAAAAATATCCACTTTTGTCATTAAATTTTCTATTTCTTTTGAACAAGTCCCTTGGAACTGAAATTCCTTATCATTATTGCTCATAGAATCTTTAAAACTTGAAATTGCAAGCTCCTTAGGTTTTGTTTCCTTACCATTTTCTTGATATTTTTCATCTCTTGTTATAGCCCTTATTGGCATAGGCTCATTGATAACTCGTGAATTCTCAACATTGGTTTTCTCACTGATACAAATCTATTGAAGACGGGAATAAGTCAAATCTTAAAAAAAAACACTGTGTCCTACATTGAAGACTTGTTTTCAAGGCGTTGAAAAAGCTGTCAAGATCTAGTAATGAATCCTCCACATAGTTATCTGATATGACGAGTGCTTCTATAGTTGAAGTACCCTCAAGAAGAAAATTTGATTCTTCATCTAATTGTGAACTTTCATCGACATCACCAACCTGTTGGAATTGATTGTCATTGATGTCAAAGGAGTATGAGAGATTGTTAGAATATTATCATTGATGTCAAAGCGAATGAACGAGATGTAATGCCCCCTTTCTAGGGTTTCCTTATTTGGCAGTTGGTGCTATCTTTCAGAATCTGTGTTTGCATATTCAAAGGAGTATATTGATGTTTCTAGAGAGCTTTTTGGGTTTGTTTTGGTTTTCTTTGATCCTTGGTGGACAATATTGCTATTTTTAGCACTTACTATTTTTAGTAAGTTTTAGTGCATCTCAGTTTGGGCTAATTTGGTGTATAGACACACTTACTATTTTTAGAAGTTTGCTATTTTTAGTAAGTGCTATTTTGGATACTGGTCTTGGCAGCAGTGCAGTGCAGGGTTTCCATTTTAGCAGTGGTTGGCAGTTGCTGTTTGGTGAGTTCTAATGTTTTGGCATATTATTTACTTAAGTCTTCGAAAGGTGATTTTATGACTTATGTTATAAAGTTAAAAGTGACCCCTCTTTGTACCCCCATGCCTAGGTTGGATAACTCGAGTTGTTTTTAAAAAGGTGGTCTTATATTTCTTAGGGGGACACCAAAGTAAAGGTGGAAAGTAAAAATTAATAAATTAAATCATTCCTTGGAATGTGGCATCCCATTTGGAGGGAAAAAGCAATTCAAGTTTGGAGCCCATTTGGGATATGTTGAATATGATAATGTTATGCTACAGGATTGGAATCTGAGAGTTCTTTCCTAAATCTTCAGAGGCTGAAAACCCTCTCTAGGTTGCTTGTTTCAGATTTGGAAGATAATCCCTAGCTGGTTGGGTGTGATCACATTCAGTAATCACCATGGAGCTTACAAGTAGAGTATTCAAATTTTGGGTTTGATCATTTTAATGAGTTAGCATTCTGTTTGGTGATCATTATTCATGGTTTTAGTGAAATTTTGGAGTGTTACTGATGGTTTTTGTAGCTCGTGGCTTGCTGGTCAAACCCTTTCATGACCTAGGCTGCACTAGAGTTTCATTGCTGCAGGTTGAAGGGTTGAAGAATCCGTTCTGGGTATTGACTCATCTGATCCCTTGATCTTGGGTGCCCCTTCTTGCCAATTTTCAGAATTTTAGGCGGAGTTTGTGATTTTTTGGGAGCTGGTCGCCCCTCCTAGCAGGCCGTACCATTGGGGGGTTTCATGTTTTTTGGGAGTTGTGAAGATTTCTGCTCTTTCCCTTGCTGTTCGGACTGTTTTGGTGGCACCATGTTCATCCTATGACCTTGCAATCAGTTTGTGAATGTTCTATGGTGAGTGGATGACATTCGAGGAAGACGTGCCAACTTCCAGCTTGCTGTTTGGAGAGTTTCAAACCTGCTGTAGGTGAATATCAGACCTGCAATTTGACCTTTCAGTCCACTTGAGGGAGTTGTGGAGTTGTTGGAGTGGTATATATTGGCATCTTGCATTGGGGCGGAGCCTTGTCACATTTGGTGTGCACTTTGAGTGGTTTGATTGGATGACTGTAGCATAACAGCATTGTACTGTCCTTAGCAGACCTGAAACAATTGCATTTTAGACCTTATTCAGACGCTTGGGTGCCAACATTGAGGCATACTTGTTCTATTCTTGCAAGGGGAACTCATTGGTGTTTTTGGGTTTCCTTTTGGGCATCTCATTTCAGTTGGGTTGTTGGTATTTGAATATTATTTCATATTACTACCTCTTGAGCAGCTGGATTATTCTTGTTAGTATCATTTGTATTGAACTTCATTGTAATATTGACTTGGTAGTACCATTCGGTAATCTTGCTCTATCTAGTTTTGATACTAACCCCACTGAATAAGTGGCATTCTTGCTGAATAAGTAGATGAATTTTGTTTTATGTACTGCCTGCTGAATAAGCGGATGATTCTCTTTTCATGTTAGCTATGCACCCCACTACATAAGTGGTTTGGTTGGCTAGCTGCTCGATGCTTTCATTTCCTGCAATTTGTAATACCCATTGAATAAGTGGATGTTTCCTTATGTTTGAAGATTTTATACTCACCCCCACTAAACAAGTGGTTCATTTCAATAGCGTAGCATTGTAACCTTACCATCGTATGCTCTCACCTTGCCCACATCAAGATTTGGGTGATCAAAAAGTGGAAGGAAGTTTACTTAAGTTGAACATCTTTGATTATTGGTTAACGCTAACAAGTTGTTAAGTTTTGAAAAAAAATTAAGGGTGGGTTATTTCACGAGATTATTGTGAGAAAGATGTCGAAGGCAAAAATTCAGAAGAGTAATAGAAAATATCTTGGAGGTGATGTGGAACACACTCATTAAGAATACATCATTTAGTGAAGATGTGTGATTTGTTTTCAAAGGTTTTAAATGGTTAATAATGTTTGTCTCTTTGTTAAGAGATGTCTCCCTTCATAGAGGCAAGAAGATATAAAAAGAGATATAATTGTGGAAGGAAGTGTGGAAAACAAGAAGATACATTATACAAGCACAAGCAGATGTGAAGGAAGGAAGAAAATAATAAAAGATCATTCAAAGGCAGCCATTAAGGAGAAATAAAAAGAAGAAAGAAAAAGTGTTCAAGGCAGCAATTAGTCTTAACAAAAAGACATATCCTTTTAAAGAGCAAAGAGATGCAACTCTTTATTGAGATGTAAAGATATAAATAGAGTTTATTGAAAGTAAGAGAGAGATGTGTGTGGAATATAAAGGAAGATCTATTAGTCAAGAGAGAAGTATGTGGAGGATAAAAATATATATTATTGTGCATATGTGTGACAAGGCAGTAATTGTTATTTAAGAGGAGTCATGACTATTTGAAGGGTCATTATGAAAGGATGTATCTCTTCATAGAGGCATGTAATGTCCCTATTTTAGGGTCCTCTTGCTCTGCAGTTGGTGATGTCTTTTTGGGTTTGTGTCCGCATGATCAGAGGGGTAATTTGAGGTTACCAGTGAGCTTAGATGGCGTATAGGAGTTCTATGATGCTTTCAAATGTTATTTTTGACTTTTGATTTGGGCTCCAAGATTCTTGAAGGGAGTTTCTATTTATAGTAACTCGCCTGGTTGGCTTTGTTTGTCATTATTCTTCATTGGGATCACTCTAGTGAGTTAGTTTTCAATTCCGATGCATTTCGACAATTTCCGCAAAATGAGTATATTAATGACTTTATTTTAATTAAATTTCTAAAGTTGCTAAATATTAATTAAAATATTTAAAAAGGCCCTTAGTGTTATAGCTCATTGGAACTGGGATGAAATGTTTCAAATCATGGATGTATTAAATTGGGGCCTTGTGTGTCAAATTATCATTACTTTAGTAAAAAGGTCATTTTTGGAGTTAAAAGGGAGTTAAATTAAAAGTGAATTTTTAAATAGAAGCTTTTAAAGAGTTTGGTGGGAAAAGTATAAAAGGAGGTTATGAGAGCTCATTATGTCATGTTGAGTTTATTCTATTTCTCTATTCGAAATGCTTGTGGGTTTGGAGATTGAACTTGGTTCATCTCAAACTTCTGGAGGACGAAACCCCTCTTGGAGAATATCATCCATGGTGGTGAAAGATCCTCTCTGGGTGGTAGCGGATAGATTCATTCAGAGTCTATGCTTGTGCTTCATTGGTATATTTCGGAGATTGAAGGTTGATTTTGGTGTCTAGTTTGGGGAGTATTTTGCTAGGTCAATTGGACACCAATTTCTGAAGACTATCAGTTGGTTGTGACCTTTCTATATTCAAACTTTCATTTCCTTTGGGTTTAACGTTGGGCGCCAGTACTTGTTCACATACTTGGTGAAGGCGTGGGTATCAAATGTTATAGCCGCAATCATTTAGGGTAGGTTAAGGTTGATAGAAGGGATGGCGTAGCAGTTTTGGGCTGGGATGTGAGCCCCTTTTAGGGTTCGTGGGAAGTTGTAGACTCAGGAAAAAGGACGTGAGGGTTTGCAGTCTGGAAGGGCGTGAGGGATTGTTGGAAGACAAAAAAGAGGTCGTGGTGCCTTCCTCTGCCCATACACAGGGATATGAGGCTTTCAAACTATGGTCATGACCCTCTTCAGGAAGCATGAGCTTGGTTGGGCGTGTATAGTTGCTAGACGTGGGGCAAGGTTGTAGTAGTTTCTGGGGAATTCGTGGGACTTCCTGTAGCTAACAGCAGATCATAAATTGGTCGTGACTCCTTTCTAAGTTAGTCTGGAGTGCTAGGCGAGGGTGTTGATACTGGGCGCAGCTATTCATAATGGAGCATCCAATACAAATTGCCATTTCCTCTTACCAGACGTGAGTTTTCTCAGGACATGGTTACTACTGGCTGAGCGTCGAAGTTGCTGGTCGTGACCTATGCATTGGTGGCTGCTATCATCTAATATTCCTTCATGCTGCGTGGACATACATGTATAGTGAGGCACTGCTGAGGGAGGTCAACCTGCACTATGGGACTGATCAATTGGTATTTATGAATTAAGTTGTAATCTGCTGATTTGAGTAAATATATATTTCTGGTATTTCTGCGGTGAAGCTTGAGCGGGGCATAAATGAAAATCTATTGTGGATATGATTGTTAATAAACAACAGTAGTTCCAGGCATGAGATAATATTTTGTAATCTGCTATTCTTCTTGGCACAGTTTGAGTGCAATGCTAATTGTAGTATGAATTCATCTACATAAATTACTTCTCAGTTTTTTCCATATGAATTTGAATGGAAATTTCAGTTGATGAATGACATTACATGTTATTGCATTCCTTATGAACATCACTACAAACTCCATGCAACCTATGTTATGTGTTTGACAAAATGCTAGCACATGCCAAATTGGAAAACTAACCGCAAAAAAAATCAGTCAAACAAGGGGTGGGTTACAAGGCATGAAGATATAAAAAGGAAGTGAAAAATGTGTGGTGAATATGATTGTGTGTGAGATGTGAGAAGATTAAATAAGAAGAGTAGAAAAGAGAAGTGTGTGTAAAGATAAAGAAATTAACTAATTAAAGAAAGATTAATTTTAACCAAGAGTCACAGGAAAAAGGTGAAGGGTTGTGTCTCATGATGAGACAAGATATATAAGAGAAGTCATTCCATGAGATGAAGTGTGGGTGAAAGTTTTATCATTCAAGAGTGAGTGAGGAATAAAAGATAGAAGGTTTTATCATTCAAAGAAGTGTATGGAATGATAATATGTAGCATGAAGTAAATAAGAGGAATATAGAAGAATGAAGTGAATGAATAATTAATATATATATGAAGAGACATATCTATTCTAAGAGATGCATCATTTCACTAGGTTATAAAGATATAAAAGATAATTGCAATTAGAAGTGACAGTGTGAAATGCGAAGAAAAATAAGAGGAAGGTGTGTGAGGAATAAGAGTTTATATCAGAATAACACCTGCAGATCAGCAAATGAGAAGATAAAAGGAAGATCATTAAAGAAAGGTTGAAGGCAGATTTGTAAGAAGGATTCATGGCAGATTAATAAGAAGAGTTTATGGCAGAATTATAAGAAGAATATATGCAGATGTAAAAGAGATGTATATGCAGATATAATTGAGGAGGAAGATATAAAAGATCATTAAAGGCTATTTATAAAGAAGATTTAGACAAGATTTTATTAAAGAGGTTGGTGCCTCATATTGGAGAGGTTGGTGCCTCTTGCTGAGTTGGCGCTCAGCTGTGGGGATTGGTGATTTTAGTGGGTTGGTGCTCACAAATTTCATAAGAGGGGATTGGTGTCTCTTGTAGGTTGGTGCCTACAAAGATTATAAAAGAGATTTATATAAAAACAATATTTGGCTGTGGTTTTCTCTTGTAAGGGTTTCCACGTAAATCATGTGTTCCTCTTGTGTTGCATAATTATTAGATCTCATGTGAATGATATTGTGCAAATTGATATTATTGTGGTTGTTAGTATGAAAAAGTAAAAGATTGTATTATATTGATTCACCTCTGCCTCTCAGTATAATCGTGTGCTCATCACAACCTTTGGTAGCAAAGTCTTTATCTCCTCAATAGATAACAATTGAGAATTTTTATCATTAGTACTGATAGAAACTGTTGAACTTGTTATGAACCCCATTTTGCTGTATGGTAGTCAGTATTAGTAGGGCACATATGCTTTGTAAGTCACCCATAATTAATATTAAATAAAGGTGGATGCATAGGTTTTGTAAGTCATCCTACTAGTTAGTTAGAATAAAGTAATTATCCCACATGATTGGGATGGTAGGAGTTGTGTCTAGCAAGATTCTATATATTGTAATGACTTCCCAAATGGAGGTATCTTGAATATTTGTTATTTGAGTGTGTTCTCTATTGGGAGGTTTCCCCCTCAAAGTGGCTCAATGAAGATAATAAAATCATCTTGTACCTCTCTTTTTTGCATATTTCTATGTATACAATTTACTTTGTCTTGTAGGTTCCTTACAAGTGATATTAGAGCCCTTTCTAGGGCCATTTTTGTTAGCAACTTATTTAGTTTAGAGTTGTATGTAACTATCCATTGTATGCTCTCACTTCAACCTAGAGGGATTTTGTTGATTAGAAAATGGTTATAGTCAAAGTTGCACTAAATTTCTTACTTGAGTTTTGCTCATTTTTTTTCCTTGCTAGTGTTTTCTTTTTCTTTTTTAGGTTAGAAACCTTGTTGCTAGGGGATTTCAAATATCCTTAAAAGAGTTTTTGTTCTTGGCTAAGTTGGATTTCCCATAAAGTGTCCAGTCAAGTGATGAGTATTTTGGCTTCAATAACCAGACCTAGGAACACCTTCGTATATGGCCACGATCTTCCACTTACCTTTGAGTTTATTGGAAGATCCCCTAGGATTTTTTCGTAGCCTAGCCCTAGGTAACTTTCAGCCATTTGAATTCTGTGATGCACTAATAAGCATTATTTTCGAGAAGTTACTCATTGAGTACATTAGAAATAGGATAGTGGGCTATGCGCATGGTCCTAATCCTCCATAGTTAGTGCTTTGAAACATTGGGCCAACACTATTTACAAATGGTATAAATATATCAATGAGCTCATAGATTAGACATGCATTGTTGTGCCTTCCCTTTTATTCCTACCTATGTGTTGTCTCTCTTGAATACTATTGATTTGTCTTGAATGCTATCAGCCTATCTTTTTTTTGTAGTTAGTTATTTGGGTATTTTGCATCAACTAGACAACTATTGGAGTTCTCTCTACACAACAACACATCTCCAAATTCTAGAGTTTTCTTCCATAGATGCAATTTTTCAAGCCTTGGTTTAGTTCACCATTGTTGGCAGGAAAGAGCAACACTTCAAACACCACCAAGTAAATCCTACTGCATCTTTCCGCAAAGAGCTCGTGGACTATAAGATTTAGGAGTTACCATCTAGGGTAGGAGTAGGATAGATGGGTCACGACCCATCGCGTAGATATATGTATAGGAAAAGATATGAATAACATAAAGAGAAGATATATGTGTGAGAGAATATGTGTAAGAAGAAGTTAGAAGATGTACAAAGTATAGGGGAAGATATATGATAAATATATATATGATGTAAAAGGAGGTATAAGGAGATATGAATGTACTCCATTGATATAAATAATATAATGATACCGAAATTCTATCTACATTGTGATGTCTGACATTCTGTTATATATAGTTAATTAGTCGATCTTTTGTTTGAATCAAACCATTACTTCCTTTATATGACTGAGTTTGGGGTATAAACTACAACATTCAAAAAGTACTTGGGGCTCAAAACTTTGGTCTGTGTTGCCCTAGTTTTCTTGCTAATAGCCATCTTGCTCTTAGATCCAAAAATTGAGAAGCAAATTTCTCCTCATTTGGCCACAAATTGTTTGTTTTGACAGAAAATTTAGCCAAAGGGTATATAGATAGCAATAAAAAAAGTCTACCAACTTTTACCCCTTTCGTCGAAGTGTCCCGATACATTCGTCTCTTCAAGCCAATCAAATTTCTATACAAATTACGATGAATTTTTTCTTGTTTGAGCTCATCTTTTACCTCATTTTGGCATCTCCACGATTGCACTCATCTTTGCCTCCTTATCATTTTCCCATTATCTCGGGTCACTTTTATTTTTTTGCTATCTCTAGTTCATCACTATGTTGGTAGATTGCCATTCTCAGCACACACTAGAGCTTACTATGAAGTCTCTCAATGATCCCATTGATCAAAAGCAAGTGGACATTGTTGTAGGGATCAAGGAAACCAATGTAGAGCTTTGGAACACAAATAACTGACTCAACATACTAATAGACTAGGTGCAATGATTGCCAACTTTAATCTTTAGTTCAATCAAGGGCCAATCCTTTACGACAAAGGGATCCCCCTCCCATAATAATGGTGGCCTTCCACACCACCCTAAACTAGACTTTCCCAAATTTAATGGTATAGATCCTACAAGTTGGTTATATAGGGCCAACCAATATTTTGCAGTACATCAAATTCCTTAGGATGAAAATCTATCTATTGCCTCTTTTCACTAGGAAAAAGAAACCATTTAGTGGTTTCAATGGTTGGACA
The DNA here is from genome assembly GCA_007258455.2 of Sequoia sempervirens. Classification (NCBI taxonomy): domain Eukaryota; kingdom Viridiplantae; phylum Streptophyta; class Pinopsida; order Cupressales; family Cupressaceae; genus Sequoia; species Sequoia sempervirens. The sequence continues at coordinate 194,461,769 of VDFB02270651.1, forward strand.
AGACTTGCCCACATGGATAGACTTTTGAAAAGAAGCCCTCATTTGCTTTGGTCCTAGTGCCTATGAAGACTTCATTGGTTCCCTCACTAAATTACAATAGACACATTCAATATGGAAATATCAAAGTGAGTTTGAGAAATTGGCGAATTAGACCCATGGCCTTGATGAATCATTTTTTTTAAGTTGTTTCATAAGTGGTCTCAAAGATGACCTTTTGACAGAGGTTCTCATTTTTAACTTGGGCTCCTATTGTGATGCTTTGGCCTTGGCTTGGCTTTTGGAGGACAAATTTATAGCACAAGAGAAATTCACTAGTTCAAATCTTTCAAACCCAAAAATGAGGCATCAAATGGGACTAAACCCACCTCAAATCATTGGTTTTCTCGAGACAAGAGATAGTGGAGAGAAAGGAAAAATGGGCTCTATTTCAATTGTGATAAAAAAAAATGGGAAAAAGATCACAACTGTTAAGAGCAATGCTTATATCTCATTAAGTTTACAATGAAACCCAATGATATAGAGGAATTTTTAGATGTAGAAGAAGCATTAGCTTCCCCATAACACGACTCCACTCCCTATGCTCATATTTCTATTCATGTTCTTGCGGGTTTCTCTTCCCCCCAAACACTTAAGGTCATAAGCTACATCAAATGTCAGAAGCTAGTGATCTTGATAGATGGTGGGAGCACTCATAACTTTATTAGTAGAAAACTTGTAGACCAGTTACATTGTTATGTTCAAGCCTACAATAATTTTCAAATTATGGCGGCTAGTGGTAAGCAATAATATTATGTCCAATGGAGGCAAGTGTCACAATGTAAGGCTTTCTTTGAGGGATTATTATTTGACCATAGATATGTTTGCTCTTTCCTTAGGTGGCACAAACGTGGTGTTGGGTGTTCATTGGTTGCAAACCTTAGGCCCAATCACTTGTGACTACTCCCAACAATGGCTCAAATTCAATTGTGATGGCCAAGAGTATACATTATAAGGATTGAAGGGAGATGATGTTCAGATGGTTAGTTCCCATTGTATGGAAAAATAATTGAGAAAGGTGTGGTTTGTATTTTGGACCAGTTCCACCCTTTAGAGGCTCAACCTCTTTACCCCTCTTCTCCTTTGTTGGACTTGCAAGTCCTGCTCGATAAGTATCGACAAGTATTTGAGGAACCTAAAGGGTTACCCTCTCCAAGGCCCCATGACCACACCATTCCTCTCATTCCTGGTAGCCATCCTCCAAATATTCAGTTCTGTTGAGACCCCTTTGAGCAAAATAATGAAATATAAAATATGGTTAAAAAGCTTCAAGAGGTGGGGTTCATTTGACCTAGTACTAGTCCTCACTCCTCTCTTGTAGTTATGGTTTCTAAGAAAGATGGGGGGTGGTGGATGTGACTTGAGTTTTGTGAACTCAATAAATTAACCTCTAAGTAGTTGGGTTTGCCTCTTGCCAAGCCAGATTCGGGTTCAATTCGCATCGGATCCAAGTCTCGGTCTGATTCCTTTGTGGGTTTCAATAGGGTTCCTGCTTAGGGGGCTTGGTTCGCCTAGGGTGAACCCGGGCACACCCGAACGCACCCAAGACACACCCGAATGCACAGTGACAGGTTTTTCACTTTTTTTTGCTTTTTTTAAATTGTTTTTTCTTTGACTTTGACCTATGCCCTCCTCAACCCTAAAAGAGACCTCTAAAATACATAAAAAACCAAAACAACTTCATTTTTGTTCATTTCTTTTGGAAACAACTTTCAATCCAAGAGGTTGAGCATTCATTTTTGCTTGTTGGATCAACAAAGGGAGATGAAGATTGACCTTTGATCCACTCAGTAAAGTGCAATAAATTGCACTAAAAAAGAGTAGAGAACTTCGTAGTTAGTATATGTGTATTCCAACTTGCATCTCCTTTCACACAAACAACATGGCTACAAGGAAAGGGAGATAAACTTGTGGGATATAGAGCCAAAGCATACTGACTTGGATGCATCCACTTCCCACCATATTGCATTTGAGGAGTCTGAAAACCAACATGAGCACACTATTTGTGCGGGAGATAGTGGCACTGGCACTGCTTGTGGTTCATCTAATTTTCCTACATCATCTAATGTCAATGATGACAATGATATTGATGATTTAGAAAATCTATTTGATGATTAAAAGTGTTGAAGTTGATATTATTATTTTAATATTGAACTTGAAGTTTGAACGATGAATATTTATCATGCATGCTTTAAATGACATTCAAGTTTATGGTGGTTTTGTTGCTTATATGATGCTATGTGACATTCTAATTCTAATTCATGCTTAGATTAACCTTCAAGTATAAATTTCCTATCCTTGTTATTGATGATTTGTTGTATGAGCTTTTGGGGACTAATTTTTTTTACTAAACTAGATCTTCGTTTAGGCTATCACGAAAATCGGGTCAAAGAAGTTGATATCCCTAAAATTGCTTTTAGGATCCATGAAGGCCATTATGAATTTTTAGTAATGCCCTTTGGGTTATCCAATGCTCCTAATTTTCAAAGCCTCATGAATATAGTGTTTCATGCTTGCTTGCGCAAATTTATATTGGTCTTTTTAGATGACATTCTCATATATAATTAGACGTGGCCAGATCATCTTCACCATGTGGAAGTCACCCTCAAAATCTTAAAGGAGCATCCTCTTTTTTCCAAGCACTGCCTTTGGAGTCCAACAAGGTGAGTATTTGTTCCATGTTTCACAAGCTGGTGTTTAGCTAGATCCTAAGAAGATTGTAGTAATGCAAGAGTGGCTATGACCCAACTCCCTCAAAATCCTACGAGGCTTCTTAGGTTTAATAGGATAATATTGCAAGTTTGTGTGTGCCTATGGAAAAATTGTTGGCCCTTGACAAATTTTCTCAGAAAGAACTTCATTTGGACCAAAGTAGTTGAGGCGGCCTTTACTTCTCTAAAAAATGCCAAACTGCCATGTGGTCCACTCTAGTTTTGGCTCTTCCAGATTTTCACAAACCCTTCATTCTTGAATGTGATGCCTCTAGAATTGGCATAGGTGCGGTGTTGATGCAAGGAGGTCAACCCCTTGCCTTCACAAGCAAGCAACTCACAGGGTGCTATGTGGCTAAATCTACATATGAAAAATAAATGCTAGCTATCCTCCATATTGTCTAACAATAGTGTTCTTACCTCTTGGGCCGCAAGTTCTAGATCAAAAGAGATCATCATAGCGTGAAATATTTTTGCAGCAAAGGGTCTCATCCCTAGAATGAAAAAAATGAGTGGCAAATGTAGAGATATGACTATGAGATTGTCTATAAGAATGGTAAAGAAAATGTGGTAGTAGATGCCCTCTCTCATCAATATGAAGAAGAGGGCTTCATATTTTCTATATCTGTCTTGGTATCCGATTAGATGGATGAGAATAGGATTGAATGAGCTGCTAACCGTATAGTTCAAGCTATCATTTGATAGTTAGAATATGATCCACAATTTGTACTAGGGTTTTGCTGGACAGGCCAAGTCCTCACCTATTTAGACTAGATTTATTTACTTCCCAATTCTCTACTCAAGCCTCATTTACTAATGGAAACTCACTCCTCCCCGTTTGCAAGTCTCCTAGGTTTTTTGAAGATATATGAGAAAGTGAAGTGGGACTTCTTCTAGGATGGCCTTGAGTATGATGTTAAGGCATTTGTAGTTGAATGCGATGTGTGTCAAAGGAATAAAGGGGAAACTATCAAAGGCCCAAGATTTTTGCAGCCACTTTCTATTCCTATAGCTTGGATTGATATTTCTAAGGATTTCATTGTTGGGCTTCCACTCTCACATGGTAAACTAGTCATTTTGGTTGAGGTCAGTCGCTTGATCAAATAATCCCATTTCTATGCATTACCTCATCCTTACATTGCTACTATGGTTGCTTAGTAGTTCTTGGATTCAGTATTCAAACTCCATGGCATGCCTTGCTCTATTGTCAGTGATCATGATCTATCTTTTAACAACAAATTTTTGCAAGGGTTGTTTAAGTTGCAGGGAACTACATTGAACATGAGATTGACTTATCATCTTCAAATTGATGGTCAAATTGGGATCGGTAACAAATGCTTTGAGACTTATATTGTTTTGTGTCTAAGCAATAAGGACAGTGGGCCAAGGGGTTACCTCTAGTTGAGAGGCAGTGTGATATCACTTATCATAGTGCTTCCAAAATGACCTCATATGAGGCTCTCAATGGTATTCCCCCATCCTCCTTGTGTACTTATGTTTTGGGTTCTTCCAAAGTTGCGACAATTCACAATATTGTGGCCAAATGTGAGGACATGTGTAGAGTCCGTAAGGCCAATTTGACATTGGCCCAAATTCGCATGAATCAAGTAGATCAATATCAGATAGAGCATACCTTTGACATTGGTGATTCAATGTTTATATGCCTCTAGCCCTACCAGAAAATTTCATTATAGAACAAGCAAGGTCATAAGTTGGGTCCCAAATTTTCTTGTCCTTATTAGGTGCTCCAATGCACTAGTGAGGTGGCTTACAAGTTGGTAGTCCCACATTCTAAGAGTCACCTAAGTTTTCATGTCCCTTGTCTCAAGATAGTGATTGGGATTGCTGCTCACATTCCAGCTAAGTTCCCTACATTAGTTGAGGAGGGATCCATATTTTTAGATCTTGAGGTTATATTGGACAAATGCACCAAGCACCTTTGCAATTGTTCCATCAAGGAGTTCTTAGTCCAATAGAAGGGTTTGCAACCTGAAGATGCCATTGGGAACCTGCCAACATTCTCTCCATGTTTCCTCATCTAAATTCTTGAGGATAAAGCTTTTTGAAGGGAGAGGCAATGTTATGAAACCCATTATGCTATATGGTAGTTAGTATTAGTAGGATGCATATGCTTTGTAAGTTGCCCATAGGTAATATTAAATAAAGGTGGATGCATATGCTTTGTAAGTCATCCCACTAGTTAGTTAGAATAAAGTAATTATCCCACATTGTGGGGTGGTAGGTTTTGTCTTTGGCAAGACTCTATATGTTGTAATGACTTTCCAAATGTGAGGTATCTTGAATATTTGTAATTGTAGTGTATGCTCTATAAGTAGGTTGCCCCCTTGAAGTGGTGCTGCAAAGATAATAAAAGCTTTTTGTTTCTCTCATTTCTACATATTTCTATGTGTTCAATTTATTTTGTCTTGTAGGTTTATTATAGAAATTGAAGTTGAAAAGTTTTAGAAAGAGAAAAACATCTTGGTCTTTTGGCAATGGAGTTATATATTGAAAAAATATCAATTCTTGCGTGAGACGCCCCATTTCTTCAACAAATACCCTTTCAACAAATTGAATGATCTAACCTTTCTTTACTATATTGTTTGTAGGTTCTTCAAACAACCCTTCACATGAAGAAGGAAGCAACTTGTCTCATCCTCTTTAGTGGAAAGGCTTGAATCACAACTTTTCTCTTTAGATTTTAACTTGATCTCATCATTCTTAGAGAAAATTGCATGCTTGTGTAACATCAGGCTCTTCTTCCATCAATGATCTCTCTTCAACCTCAAACAATTTGAGCGGAACAAGCAATTTTTTTACTTTGTGGATATTTTTGTTCTATTTGTAGTTCCTGATTATATGAACACATGACATTATTCAATTTATGATTATGAAAACTATTCTCTACTTTATCAGGTTCATATTGGGAATATTCCATTATAAAGCCATTGTTGGGTTTATGTAGTAGATGTTGAGGATCACCTAAAAACCCTTGATTTGCATTTGAAGTTGTCAAAATCTATTTGAGCCTCTGCATTTCTAGGCAATTTCTTCCATCATGTTGATTTGTTCCTTGGAACATGTAGTATGTACATGAAGAAAAAGAAGCTTCCACTACTTGCCTTATCAAAGAAGTAAAGCAAATGAGATCTGTGGCTGCTATAATTGATGAAATAGCTATTTGTTTTTGAAGGAGGTGGATACTGTTGAAGCGATGGAACATTCAAGGGGAATTTCTTCTTCATATCAGCCGCATCATTTACCAGCCTTTGTAATAAAGGATCGATTGATGTTTGTATTAATCCCTTAATTGATCTCTTTGAAATCTACTTGAAGTGATCATATGATCCTCCGACTCGATTGAATGTTCTTGACTATACTTGAATTTAACAACATGACGTGTCATGAGAAAGATAGCAATGTATGAAGGTAAAGGGTTTATGAAATAGCTTAGAAGAATCTTGGATGTAGGATTTAGAGTCTTAGTAACCTTGATAACTAGAAAGTTGAATCTCACAATAAACTCCCTCATAGGTTTGATTTTGTTTTTCTTGGCATATGATAGTTGTGCCAATAAGATATTACTATATTCAACTAGTTTGAAGTGTGTAAGAAACTTCTTTCTCATTGATTCCCAATTAGTAATACAACCGATATCAAGATGGTGAAACCAATAAGATACTACACCTTGTAACGTTTCCACAAATAAGTGAACCACCCTTTTCATGCACAATGCTCAAAATTCCACAAGCAGTGGTGAAGGCCAAAATATGTTCATCTAGATGCTGTTTGCCATTGCCATAGAACTTTGGAAAATTCTTCTTTGATCTAGAGGAAGTTCATGATGTTTTGTTAATGCCAACAAATCAAATCTGATTTCCCCATGGTAATAATGTCGGTGGGTGATTGTTGTTAATGTGGTTACCCTTTGGATTAATTATTGATTGTACGGATTTTTCTATTGAAGCTAAAACTATTTCTACAAGTTCAGGTATAGTTGTAGAAGAAGAATCTTCTTTTGGAGGGGAATGATCAATGGCTGCTTTCGCTCGTGATCAAGTGTAGACTGCACTATTACTGATCATTAGTTGTCATTCCCCAGTAGAGTGGCCAAAAAACTAGTGTTGTTTTAATTTGCATTTAGTGTAACACAAAACATAATAGATATGTGGTAGAACCACTCTTTGAATTAGAAGGCAAAGCTCCTTGTAAATAAAAACTTAAACTACACATGTACTTGCTATTTATAGTTTTTATCATAGATGCAAAACTCTGCGAGTCGAAATTGGCGGTGAGTGACTCATTGCTGTGTTTTAGAAAACTTGCAGTGATTTTTTCATTAAAAATCATCAAAAACTTGCAGTTTTTGCTGCAAAATCCGTTAAAAATTCGCCAAAATTGTTTTTTCTGCCAAACGTTTGAAAACTTTAGTGATTTCAAACATTTTTGGGATGTGATTAAGTGTGACAGCAGCGATTTAGGGCACGGTGGTGACTTAGGGCATTTTTGGGATGCGATTGAGCTAATATAATTACCATATATATATATATATATAATTGCCATTGTAAGAATTTTAATGACCAATATTGTTTAGCCATTGCCATCCTCTCTTTAAGATTACGCTTGAATGATAGATTTTTGGCACGTAAGTTAGCTGAATGGAATTGATTTAGTTATGTATGAGATATTTATCTTTCATATTCTAATGGAAGATATTTGGTTCATACTGTTCACATCAATTTCCCTCGTGCTGGTGTTTTGGATCTGCATACTTTGGGTAGACTGGTAGGCACATGCTACCAAAGGTTTTATTATACATTTATTTTTGTCGTATGAGCACCATTGATTCGTAAAATGATCAGTTTGACTTCGTGGCAACAAGGAAGAAGAGATTCCAGAACAGAGTCAGATACTTGGATGCTGGAAAATGTTTAGGATGGATGGTTCATAAGCTAGACATGACCATGCATATTTATTGAAGGGTATAAGGACTAGAATTTTCTAAGCAATAATAAACTCAGAATATGTAAGGAACTGAGAGCAAAACATCACCACAAATTGCTGATATGGATTTACCTAAGAGAAACCTGCATGCAGGAGAAGACTCCAGCCACATTAGCTATGAATCACTTAAAATCCATATTTCCAATGGAAATACAGATCTTAAGCCTCTTGGGGCGTCAAACAGCTTGAATCTAACTCAATTTAGTCTCTAAGATTCCTAACAAACGCTCAAATAACTTACTGTTCTGTTTTTTTTTTCTTTTCTATATGCAAGTAGCTATGAGTGTTTTGCAGGTTCATGCCCACAACAAGATCAAGTGGAGGAGATTTATTACCTTTTCATTGAGACATTGAATCTCGTAGTTGGAAGAAAGAACTAGGAAGCATGGCAAGAGAAAAAGAATTCCTTGCTGAATAAGCTACGTTCCTCAAACTAGAAGCTGATGTGGCAAAAATTTCTCAATCAATGGAGACAATGATGAGCATCATGGAGGCTCTCATGGTTCTTGTTCTCTTTAGGGGGAGCCAAGGGCAAGGAGAGTCTTCACATGGCAAGACAAGCCCCTCCAAATAATCCCCTATTTGAAGGCTTAGGCTAAGATTGAGATTCTGCCATTTGAAGAAGATTTGGATGCAGAGAAACTTGACCATTGGTTCGCACAATCAGAGACACCTTTTAGCATGTATTCTCTTATCTTGAAACAATAGATTTCCTTTGCTAGATTGAGATTCGCTGAGCATGCTTTATCTTGGTTTGAAAGTCTCTTGTACTCAATGGCATTAGGAAAACAAGCTCTAATTAGTTCATTGGATCAATTTAAAGGTTTTGATTAAGAAACAACTTTATCCTATTTATCATAGAGAGGAAAAATGTATAAGATGTATAGAATGTCAGTTTTTGAATAGAAAGATGGACAAAGTGTGCAAGAGTACATTGGTGAATTTTGGTAGAAGGGCTATCCAAATGGAGAAAGATGTGCAAGATGAGAAGGTATTGATGAAATACATTGGAGGCCTTCACAACCATCTTTAGAGGCAGTTGCCCATGCTCAGTATCTTGAAGTAAGTCCTCCATCCTCTCTAAGGATAAGTGGGATAAAGATGGTAAATTCCACAAGTAACAAGAAGAATTCTGCCAACATTGTTACCATTGCAATATAGATGGTCATACAAACTCATCTTGTTGCACGCTACATCCTAAGAACCCTCATGAGAAAGGTAAGGAAGGAAAGATGACCTCCTTGCCTACAATAAATGAATAGGATAAGTCAACAGAAGTTTATTGTACATCAGAAGTGGATTCTAGGATTCATTGCACTACTAAGGAGGTTAGTTTATTGGCACAATAAGCAACATTTAACATCTAGATTCAAGTCAAGTTTGTTAAAATTGATGCACTTTTTTTATTCTCGTTTGCAAGCTAACCTCATTTCTCAATATTTGGTTGGAAAATTTAGTTGAGAAATTAATCAAGACCCCAAGCCTCATGCTTTGGGTTGGATCAAAGAAGGTGTTAAGTTGCTTGTGAGTAGGTAATGTAGATTGAACTTTGTTGTTAATTCCAAGTTTGTTGATGAAGTGGTTGTAGATGTTGTTCCTTTGGATGTTTGTGGAGTTGTGTTTGGCAGCCTTTACATATTTGACAAAAAAATTGTCTATTATTGGAGGGCAAACAAGTATTGTTTGATCAAAGGTGGTAAGAGCTTCATGCTGTTTGCTTACAAAGACAAGAAGTAGCATCCTAAAGGGGTTCTTAATCTCCATGGGTGGAAGGATGTTGAACAATAGCACCAAGTTCATTCCCTTGGAGGAGAAAACAAATGTTAATCAACTTCCTTAAAGTTAAAACTCTACCACATTAGCAAATTATTTGGACGGTTAGAGACAAATTTTCTGATCTCGGCTTGAGTGGTGCGAGATGGCTGCCATGCCATCTAACAAGAGGAGCATCCTTCTTGTTTTGGGTTACTCCCCAAAAGCCTCTGTGTTGGGGAGGGTGATTTGTAAAAGGATTGTTTTTTATTTCATTGCAAAAAGAAGTTGGGGGATAGAGTTAGATACTTGGATGTTGCAGAATGTTCAAGAGGTATGGGACGTCTTAGAGTAGGCTCTCGTAGAAGAGAAAACTGTGAAAAAGGAGTATTTCTGACTGTTGGGAGAAACAGCCAGTTTCCAATATGCATCAGTTTCATATTTAAAAGTAGCAGTTTTGTAATCACCCCTTGATGACAAGGTGGTTTCATTATGTGATAGAAAACAACTTGCAATGTTCCAATTTCTTCAACTATTCAACTTCCTTTGATGCCTGGTTTTTTTCTTTTCATTGTAAAGCATTAATTCTCTATTGTAAAGTTGAATTGGGCATCTAGAGGCATGGAATTAGGAGTAGAAGGGAATTTGAGTGAGTTTCTGAATTCCAAAAGAAAAGACTATGTTAAGGAAAAGAACATAATAGTGAGTATTCAAGATTTTGTTAGGGATCTAAGAGAATAATTGAGTTAGATTCATGATGTTAGAAGGCCCAAGAGGCTTAAGATTTGTATTACCATTGAGGTGGTGGATTTTAAGTGAGTTGTATCTTAGATTTTATTGGAGTTTTCTCCCACATGTGGGTTTATGTAGGATAAATCCTTGTCATCAATTTGTGGTGATGTTTTTCCCTTACTTCCTTACATATGCCCTTCAATAAATCTTAGTGTGATACGGGGATTCATCCCCCCAAAAAACTGTCATTTCCAGTGATGGGCATGTCCCAATATGGTGGGATGCTAAGGAAACGTCCCTTTGCCATGCCCCCACTGCCACCACTAGGTAAGAGACGTCCTCGTGATGTCTCCCTCAGAGAGCGAACAAGGCATCCTCCCCCTATTGGGGATGTTGAGGGGATGTTGGGACATCTCTAGGATCCTCTGGAAACTCATCTACATCCCTTGAATGTCCTGGAAACTTGCAGCCATCCCACACATCAGACACTTAAAAAAGTAATTATTTTGAAAAATTAGGCATGTTTTTTGAAACTTGGGCCACTAATCCCAACCCTAATAGTCTAAAGGGCCCCACCAACACCTGAACACTCAACAAAAAGCTACAAAAGTTGCATACCTCTCATCATTTAGATCAATCAAATACTTTAGTTTGATTGTTTGTTCTCTAAAGAACGGAAATTTGGTTAAAAATATTGAAATAGTGAGGACTTGGTGTTGGAGAAAACATAGTGATAAAAATATGAAAATGACATGAGTCATGAAGGTCCGTGTGGTCTCATATGCCTTAATTTGGGCTGCCCCTCAACCCCGTTGGGGGTGCCACCCCTCAACTCTGCTAGGGGCTTTGCACCTAGATTCACACCAGCCGTTGTCTCTCCACCATACCTAAATCAAGGCCCTTGATTGCCCTCTCTCCGAAACCTGTAACAGCATCCCCCAGTTTTGAAACTTTGTGGAACTATGATAATTCTATATGTTGATGTCTAGTGCGTGGACTATCCATTCTAGTTTTTATCAATTGACCATTGTGCACACATGTACACATGGTAACAAGCATGCTTTCTATGGAAGTTATAAGAAGTCTACAACAGTCCTCAGCTGTTATGATGAAGGAAACATTCCAGCCAAGTGGAAGGGAAGGGCCTCATGCCTTTGACATGAATCCCATTTTTATTGTTCTAATGTTAGTGACAAGGGAGGATATATGAGGCTTCATGTAGTTGTCAAGTTCATTGTGTTATAATGTAGTGTGGAATGACAAAGTGAGCTACTTTGAGTACAGGAGGAATGATGATTATTAAATCTGCTGACCACAGAAGAGAAAATGTTTGGAGGTTTGAGGATGAGCATAACACCTTCCCTAATGGTGTGGGTCATAGGCCTTTATGCATTGCAGAGAATAATCATCACATGCACTTAATTTTTGTAGTTGAGAGGCATTGCATTTTAATTGTATGGCCAAGTTCCTTTGTTCATGTATTCAAGTACTAGAGGAAGTGATCCTTAACATTAATTGTCTTTTGTATGAGTTGCTTAAATAAGCCTTAGGGCATTGAGTGCTTATAAATTTATAATGGTTGGACACGTTCTTTGTAGAATAAGAATTATGGTACTTGCAAATAAAGATAATTGCTGAGGTTGTCTCCTCTTAGCACCTCATTTCTCTCTGAAATTTCTTCAGAGATAAGTTTTTTTTTCTTATCTTGTGCTGATTTTTGTGGGATATTTTTTTTTATATCATATATTCATGCTTTTAATTTTTTTTCATGAAATACAATACTTCAATAACCAAAAGAGTAGTATTGATCGGTGAAAATTGAAACAGGTTTTTTTCTCTTTAAAATTTTGTCATCTTTAGTTTCCTCTGTATTATGGGATGGTCAAAATTTGTCATCTTGGAATTAGATCTATTGAATTCAAATGATTTCACTAAAGCAAAGTATCCAGTTGTTCTGCCTGTTTGGAAGGGTCAAGAAAGAGGGTTGGATTCGTGATGTCTCAAGAACCAAGATAGTAATACATATTGTTATATTTGTTGTCACATGTTACAGGTACCAAACGAGTGGGCCTGGAAATGTTGAAAAGGTTGAAAGAAAATTCAGCTATGCACTGAGCAGAGAAGATCTTGAAAATGCTATCCTAGGCGGACCATAAGTATGGATTATATAAGAATACTGGTGAGTTTCCCATGTAAACTGAAAAATTTAACTTTATATGGTTTACATTTACTCTTTATTTTACCTAAAGTGAAATAAATTTGATAATTCCATGACTGATGCGAGAGAAATGAAGTGCAGGTGTCTTTTATTCAAAGCAGGACATGAGAAATGTTATACTGACGTTTTACAGTCTTGTCCAGTGAATGAAAAGAGTATCTCACTGGTAATGTCTGTGGTGCTGTAGAGCTTAGCAATATGGTATCTAGTTCTACCATCCAATGAATGAAAACCTTTTCAGGATACGCTTGAGGAGCTAAATGAGCTGTTCCCTTGCAAGATTTTTCTTCAATTAATCAAACATGAATGGAGTATTCTCTTTTCTTATTCTTTATTGAATTTAATTTATATGTGGATCCTTTAATATCTCACCTGTAAATGCTTTTGAATAGGTGGATCCTTTAGTATCCCACTTGGTTAATAGATTGTTCTGATTATTTAATCACATAATTTTAGAGTATTTCTGAGCAAACAGAGAACAATAAATGAATCAAAACTGAAGAAATGAAATAGAGCTCTTTTAAAAAAGACATCAAACAAATAGAGTTTTACATACAACCTAGATCATCTTTTCCAGAGCAGAATGGTAGTAACCTCCTCTCCAAATTTGTGATTGAATTCTGATAATTTCCATTTGATTGTGCTTCACATATAATGCACCAGCTGATACAATAAGCCAACAACAAGAACTATCCACTGGAAATTTTGATTATGGTATTTCTTGTTATGATCTGTTAGAAGACATATTGTTGATGATTTCTGTTCATTCTGCATTGAGGCTTAAAGAAGAGAACCAACACCAAAATGCACATAATTTTGCAGCAGGCTTATGGTTCTTGTTGTGAACTAATCCAGTTCTAAAATCTTAGACCCCTATGCTGAAAGGTGGTCATACAACACTTTTTAGGTTAGTAATTTTTTATTTTATTTTGGATTTTATGGCCGAAGCCAAAGACATAAATTTTGCTAGAAATGCCCCTGAAAAGGAAAGATTTAATTGAATATTCAAACAACACTAAAAACTGTGCTGGTATTGATAAAGCATGAAGCTGTAGATAACAAATTGGTAAGAAAATGGGTTCACAAAATTTAGGAAATAACATAGGAACCTAAGCCAATGTTATGAAGGATTCATTAATTACATATGACTAGTGCAACATTGAAGCAATTTCTCAACATGTTTTTTGACTTGGACGTCTAAAATGGCCATGTTGGTGGGAAAAAAAGTGGGAGAAGTTGAAAATTTCAGAGAAGATTTCCACACAAATGCATGTCGTTTGTTCAAAATTTATTTAGGATATTGAAATTTTTAGGGTGGGATATGTAGCATTGACTTCGAATTTTTTATGATTGGATATTTATATTGAGATTGCTATGCCCACATGCCACAAAATTGAAACCAGTTCGTAAATCATCAATTTTTTTGACAAAGATATTTTAGTTTTGATATTGACTTGTATTAAGAAACTTTGAAATTTTGAGTCATTAAATATAAAAAAATGATATACATCTTAAGTTAATACTAATGTTATCTATAGGTTGTTCACCTTTATAGGTATTTCAATATATTTCATTAACAGAAAAGACATCAAGATGACAAAATACATTTCTTTAGTAGAAAGAGATGACAATATATACATGTAACAGGCCCACTATCCACATAAAAATGGATGAGGTGAAGAAATGCTTTACAATAGATCTTAATTTTAAATTTAATTATTCACCCATTCAATTAAATTAACAAAACTAAATCATATGCTAAATCAATTGTGTATCCCATCAATAAATGAGCAATGTCCGGTCGAGTACAAACCACGACATACATGAGACTCCCAACAACTGATGAATAAGAAATACCCTTCCTATTTTCTTGATCTTGAGGTGTTTTGGGATACATTTCAGATGATAAACGAAAATGATCAGCAAGTGGAGTGCTCATAGGATTAGCACCCTTCATGTTAAATCTGTCCAAGACTTTGTCAATATGCTTTTCTTGTGACAATCTGATTTCCCTCTTACGTCTATCTTGAATTATGGTCATACTAAGTATCCTCTTTGCTGCCCCTAATTCTTTCATTGCAAACATTTTGAGCTAAATGTTGCTTCAAATCACAAACAACTCTCATGCTAGTGCCGGTTACTAGCATATCATCAACATAAAGCAGCAATAAAACAAACTCACCATTATCCAAAACCTTGTAATAGACACACGGATCAAATTCGCAACGTGTGAAATGTTGCTCAACCATGAAAGAATCAAACTTGAGATACCACTGCTATGGGGCTTGCTTGAGTCCATGCAAACTTCTCCTCAACCTGCAATACAAATCTTCTTTACCTTGTTGCTCAAAACCTTTAGGCTGATGCATATACAATTCATCTTCTATATCACCATGAAGAAATGTAGTCTTCACATCAAGTTGTTCCAACTCAAGATCATACACCGTTGCCAATCCTAAAACCGCTCTAATAGTGTTCATCTTCACAACCGATGAGAAGATTTCATTGAAGTCTACTCCTTTTTGCTGATCATATCCCTTAACCATCAATCTGGCCCGATAACGTTTCTTGCCTCCTTTCAATCTATACACCCATTGATTCTTCAAGACACTTTGATTGGGTGGAAGCTTGACCAAATCCCATGTATGATTGACCACGAGTGAGTCCATTTCCTCTTGTATTGCGTCCAACCATTTCTCACGATTAACATCGTTGCAAACTTCTTTGAAAGTACCTTGTTCCACCAAATTAACAATTGATAATCATCAAATTTTGTCGGAGGTCGGCGCTCTTGGGTAGACCTTCACACTTGAGGAACTAATTCTTGCAAAGTACCATGTTCCTCCAAATTATCTCCAACATTATTCCTTTGTAATGGATGCAACTGTAATGCATTGTTTGGAGTTGGGTGAGTGAAAGTTTCATAATCAACAAACTGGCTGGCAGGTCGTGATGAAGAGAAACCATGAACATGATTATTAATTTGCCTCATATTGTCATGAACAAGATGGTGCATGGGATTTTCTGTTTGAAAATTTTGAGAATTTGAAATAACCAATGGCTGTGTGGAATGGACAGGGGCGGTGGGAGCATTAAGAGTGTAATGTCCCCAATTTTGCGAGCATTAGCGTTTGAAGGATTAGCTTATCATTTGACCCTCGTAGGCTAGTGTGGTGGATTAGAGGGTCCAGTTTGGGCGTTATGGAGCTCTTCAGGGGTCAGTTGTAAGTGTTTATCTCTCCAGATCCTTCATATGTTCTGAGGCATTGATATTCAGGGGTTTCTGGTTTCGTTTTGAGGGCAATGGATGTTAGAGAGGGACCCTTACTATTTTTAGTAAGACAGTTGGATGCGTAGTGGATGCAGTGGATTACCTCCTAGAGCAGACAAAATTGAATTATATGCATTATTGTGGAAGTTATGGCATTTTTATTATTATTAAAGTTGTACTTTAATAATAACAATTAATTAATTAAAAAGTGCACATCATTTAAATATTTAATTGACTTTATTATGAGGGGGTTATTTAATGAATTATGAAGTCAATTATTTAAAGTGCATTTAAGTTATATTGGGGGCCCACTTTAAGAGATGATATATTAAATACTTTTAAATTATACTTTATTATAAGTGATAAAGTGTTATTTAAAAGGGAGATATAAGTGTTTAATAAAGTATACTTTATATTGTGCACCAAATGGAGGAAAAAGTAAATGAAATTAAAGTGAAATTAAATGAGATGAAGCCAAATGCAAATTAAATATTATATGAAGGCTTTTGAAAAGGGATTTCATTATTCTTAAATCATTCAACACTTGTCTTTTCTGAAGAAGCTTTGGCTTTGAGGAAGAAACCTAGGGTTTAATTGTAAACTCAATATTGGAGAACGTAGCCTCTCTTCGATTGTGCTGGTGGCTTCATGCGGAGGTCACAGTTGAGGTTATTGGGGATTTGAGATTTCAATTGATGTTTATTTTTGCAGAGTTTTGATGGGTAATTAGTATTTTGCAGTTTTGGGGTGATTTCAGTGGGTTTCCATCAATTCTGTGTTGTTGGATTTTGTATTGCTGAAACAGAGTCTCATTCACAATAGAGAATCGGAGAACCTTTTCGTTCAGGGCATTTGATCATTCCATTCCTCACCCCAAGGTGCCCCTATTCCTACATTTTCGTGGGTTTTGGTGAAGTCTTCAATTTTACACATCAAATCGCCCTCCTTGGGAAGTGTGCCACTCCTGGCACATGCATTGGGTTGCGTGCATAAATTAATCAGCCATTTTCAGTAGGGTTTCAGTGTTGGATGCTGGTTGCCTAGGCCAGAGTAGACATTTGCATTTGATTTGGCATCATTTGGAGACACGATGTGGATTTGGTGAGCATTTTAGTGGTTCCCAGCACTTGTCTTGACAGGCTGAAAATCATATCAGATTGGCTGCCAGTGTTCCAAATTTCAGTATATTTATTGTCTTTAGTAATCGGGTATGCTTTCTTATGTAAAAAGACAATAAAGACAATCATATTAGAATACACATATTGTATTTGCAAGCCAAAGTAAATCTAATTTGAAATAAATGAAATAAGGGTTTTCTTTCAGCAGTAATTTGAAATGCAATAGATATCATTACTTCCATCTTGGGAATTCATATCTGTATTTGCACTGCTTAAGTTTACTGACATCTTTATTGAAAAATTACAAAAAAATCAAATATCATTTGAAACCCAAACAAAAATACACCAATGCATAATGCTTAGTAATTGGAGAACATGAGGGTTCTTACAGTGGTATCGGAGCGGTTTCCTGCCATCCTATTGGGGTTTGAATTAAATATTCAGAGAGCTCACATTGCATCATTTGAGTGACCAGCACTCATAAGTTTCAATTATGGGTTACTACAATATTGTAGGAAAATCCAGGGAAGAGATTGAACATGATGCCATCAAGATGAGGGAAAGTTATGAATGGGAAGCCCCTCGAGTCTTGGTGGACTATTAGAATTTTCCAGATTATTTTAAAGCACAATACTCTTAATAATTTTCCGAACTTTGTTGTCATCTTGAGGCTTGAAAAGATTGGGTTGGTAAAGTATATTAGGAGGGTGTATAGGGAGAAAATTTCATCTAAATGGTAACAATTCAGTCATATGGGCATAGTGTGAGCAGGTATGGTGGAACTACTAAATCAAATTATGAAGGTGGTTCTACATCTAAACTCAATGATCAGGTTACAGGAACTCCCATAATGAGCAAGAATGAAATGAGAAGGCAAGGTCTATGCTTCACTCACAAAGGTTATCGGGGGCCTAACCACCAATGCACAGATAATGAGGTAAGGGAGACTCATACACATGCTGATTTACATTGCAGCCATGGGACAAAAATTATGGCATATGATACACTTAGTTTTCCTTTGAAAACACCTCTTGAACCAACACTTGGCAATGGACATTTAGCAAAGGATGAAGTTTTGGTTGAGCTCATTGAGGACCCTACAGACAAGTGTGATGTTGCACCTGATTTTCTGTTTTATGACAATAGTCATAATGTCGAGCTTACTCATGAGATATCAACCATTTCTCATGAGGATGATGGACGTGTGGAGTTCCCTAACATTGACACTCAAGATTTGGAAGTCAAAAATGAATTGCGTGATGAGGATTCAAGCTACAACAAGTCTGATTTTGCAAATCAGACCTTGGAAAATGAATCAGAAAATTCACTTATTGGCGATGAGTCCCAGGATCGTTCTTCGGAAGAAGTGTGCAAAGATATTGTCAAATCAACAACTTCTATTATGTCATTGGAGCCATCCCGTGTGGTATGTAACAACAGTACCTTCGTTGGGGAAGTGTGCAGAGCTGATGGCTCACATGATGGTGGGAGTTTGTGTTCTATCTCTCTTAGTAGAGAGAAGGGTGCAAGGAGAGAGAAGGAGGTTGTTTAGGAGGAGTGTGAGCCAATACAGGAGTTTGATTCTACTCGTTACTCTTGGGATTTGGAGATGGATGATTTAGATCAACATGGAGTGGGTGTGCAGTTTGTGAATAATCCATTATTTGAGTTTGAGGTAGAAATGGTTTATGATAATCCACTCTTCGAGTTAGGTGTTGATCTCCCTCTTGACATTAGTTCAGAGTTGGGTGATAATTGCAATGTTTCGGATCTTTCCAATGCATCGGGATTCCAAACAGGGTTCACGAAGGAGTTTTACAGTGTGTACACAGTGAGGAGTGCTTACAATTTTGCCTTTGATCCCCCTATACATGATTTGTATTCGATGCACAATTCTTGTGCACATGATGATTCTCTTTGCACTATCAAGGGAAGCAAATCATTTTTGTGCTCAGAGTTACCATCTTTAGAAGATGAGACAAGAGGTTGCAAGTACCCGACTCAGTTGTTTGCAGGGGATTACTTGCAGGATCAGAGGTTGGATAACCATCATGCTGGTGTGTACTTGACAGAGTTTGCTACTTTTGGGTTTCAACAGGGCTTCCTGGAGGTTGTTGTGGCAGTGGGCATGATGGCTTGGTTAGTCAGCACATCCATGGGAGTTTGGCTAAGGATAGAGAGAGATGTTGTGTTGCAGATACTTTCATATATTCGTATCTCTTCATGATAGATGGATGTGAGGTTCGTTTGTATTGGGATCCGAGCGGTGACAAGGTTGGCACTGCAGTTTGGATGGGTTCCAATGGGTTGCTTCACCATTGCCAGCATGGTGAAGTTAGGATCAGTTTTGCGCAGAGGGAGTCAAAGGATATCAGACATGGCAGACTTCCATTCTGGATTTGGGATCCAAGAAATTTTTTTGGACACAAGAAATTTTTTTGGACACTCTTCAGTGTGCTGAGGGATCCTTCGTGTGCATCAGGGTTCCAGTCAGGTTTTACTAGGGAGTATTGTTGTGTGTACATGATGTGGATTGCTTGCAATTTCACTTTTGATCCTCATGTACATGATTTGTTTCAGATGCACAATTCTGATGCGCATGTGTTGGATAGTTTGTATGATATCTCACCTTGCACAAATATGGGAAGCAAACTTGGTCAACATTCTGAGTTGCTTCCTCTTGAGGTTTACACTCCTGCGACACTTAATGTTGAGGTTGACATGCTTCATCATGTTTCGTCAGCTGTTCAGTTGTTGGTGTTACAGGAGTTGGTTGATGATATGAGGGACATTACTTAGCACTTCCCTTGGGAGCCAGGTGGAAGGGTGTTTCTTTGCAGTGGGGATTGCTTGGGGACAAGCAATTTTAGGGAGGGTGGACTGTAATGTCCCCAATTTTGCGAGCATCAGAGTTCGAAGGATTAGCCTATCATTTGACCCTCATAGGCTAGTGTGGTGGATTAGAGGTTACAATTTGGGCATTATGGAGCTCTTCAAGTGGCAATTGTAAGTGTTTATCTCTCCAGATCCTTCATATGTTCTGAGGCATTGATATTCAGGGGTTTTTGGTTTTGTTTTGAGGGACTTACTATTTATAGTAAGTCAGTGCATGTTAGAGAGGGACCCTTACTATTTTTAGTAAGGTTGTTGGATGTGCAGTGGATGCAGTGGGTTACCTCCTAGAGCAGAAAAAATTGAATTATATGCATTATTGTGGAAGTTATGGCATTTTTATTATTATTAAAGTTGTACTTTAATAATAATAATTAATTAATTAAAAAGTGTGCATCATTTAAATATTTAATTGACTTTATTATGAGGGGGTTATTTAATGAATTATGAGATCAATTATTTAAAGTGCATTTAAGTTATATTGGGGGCCCACTTTAAGAGATGATATATTAAATACTTTTAAAGTATACTTTATTATAAGTGATAAAGTGTTATTTAAAAGGGAGATATAAGTGTTTAATAAAGTATACTTTATATTGTGCACCAAATGGAGGAAAACGTAAATGAAATTAAAGTGAAATTAAATGAGATGAAGCCAAATGCAAATTAAATATTATATAAAGGCTTTTGAAAAGGGATTTCATTATTCTTGAATCATTCAACACTTGTCTTTTTTGAAGAAGCTTTGGCTTTGAGGAAGAAACCTAGGGTTTCGCTATAAACTCAATCTTGGAGAACGTAACCTCTCTTCAATTGTGTTGGTGGCTTCATGCGGAGGTCACAGTTGAGGTTATTGGGAATTTGAGATTTCAGTTGATGTTTTTTTTTGCAGAGTTTTGATGGGTAATCAATATTTTGCAGTTTTGGGGTGATTTCAATGGGTTTCCATCAATTATGTGTTGCTGGATTTTGTATTGTTGAAACAAAGTTTCATTCGCAACAGAGAATTAGAGAACCTTTTCGTTCTAGGTATTTGATCATTCCATTCCTCACCCCAAGGCGCCCTTATTCCTGCATTTTCGTGGGTTTTGGTGAAGTCTTCAATTTTATACATCAAATCACCCTCCTTGGGAAGTGCGCCACTCCTGGCACATGCATTGGGTTGCGTACATAAATTAATCGACCATTTTCAGCAAGGTTTCAGTGTTGGATGCTGGTTGCCTAGGCTAAAGGAGACATTTGCATTTGATTTGGCATCATTCAGTGACTCGGTGTGGATTTGGTGAGCATTTTAGTGATTCCCAACACTTGTCTTGGCAGGCTGAAAATCATATCAAATTGGCTGCCAGTGTTCCAGATTTCAGTATATTTATTGTCTTCAATAATCGGGTATGCTTTCCTATGTAAAAAGACAATAAAGACAATCATATTAGAATATACATATTCTATTTGCAAGCCAAAGTAAATCTAATTTGAAATAAATGAAATAAGGGTTTTCTTTCAGCAGTAGTTTGAAATGCAATAGTTATCATTACTTCCATCTTGGGAATTCATATCTGTATTTGCACTGCTTAAGTTTCCTGGCTTCTTTATTGAAAAATTACAAAAAAATCAAATATCATTTGAAACCCAAACAAAAATACACCAATTGCATAGGACTCAGTAATTGGAGAACAGGAGGGTTCTTACAAAGAGTTTGTGTGGGATTTGAATTTCATATAGAAAACTGCTCTAAATTTAGTGATGTGGTGGGCGGTGAACAAAGCTCAGACAACTCCCATTGCATAGCTCGTGTCCCATCGTGTGAGACAAAACTCCCATTACAAGGTTGTTCCAACTGTTGTGTGGGATGCACGTTTGACATGTTTGACTGTGAAGACTATTGTGTGGACATTTCAAAAGGTAGCGTAGGAGTATTTGGCTGCATAATAAGAAAAATAGGGGCGCCATAGTGTGAAGTCTACGAAGAATTTAAACCCCCAATTGACTTTTCCTGCCATGAGTGTTTGATTGCAGGTTAGAATGTAATGGTGACTGCAAAATACAATCTAATGGAGGTCGTGTGGAGTAAGTAGGGGCAGAAAAACTAAAATCATGCGAGTCATGAGATGTGTTTCCATCGCCGGTTTCTTCAAACAACTATGTAGAAGGGATTAAAGGAAATGAACGATGTAGTGATCTAATTGAGCCTTGCACAAATTATTGGAAATTTCCTCCAATCTCTGTGTTAACATTTTGTTGTTGAGGCATATTTGATATTATTTTTGGGTGTGAAAACTTTGAATCACTATCGTCATCAACAAACACATATTCCTTTGTTGATAGCCCCTGTTTTTACAGACCTGGAATTACCTTTTCATTGAAGACCACATCCTGACTCCAAACTAATTTGTTTGTAATTGGATTCCATAATGTAAAGCCATACTGTTCTTCTTCGTACCCAATAAAGATACACCACTCAAATTTGAAATCCAATTTCGTTCGCTTCTCCCTTGGAATGTGAATGAAAGCTTCGCAGCCAAAAACCAATAGATGATTGTAGGAAATTCGTCTTCCCAACCAACTCTCCTCTGGAGTGTCAAAATCCAATTGAGATGAAGGGCTTTGATTGATCAAATACACTACCATGTTAACCCTTTTTCCCAAAACTCATTGCCCAAACCTGCATTAGAGAGCATATCCAAGCTCTTTCTAGAATCGTCTGATTCAACCTCTGAGCTGCACCATTCTTTTGGTATGTGAATGATACAACCTTAATGTGTTGAATGCCATTATCTGCACAATATCTATCAAAATCCAAAGAACAAAACTCGCCCCCATTGTCTGTTTTCAAACATTTGATCTTGTTCCCTATTTGGTTCTCAACAATAACTTTATTTTTTTTGAATTTGGTAAAAAATTCAGACTTCATATTGAGCATATAGACCCATACCTTTCGAGTACAATCATCAAGAAAAGTGAAGATAATTTTCTCTTCCATAAGAGGTTACCTTTGTAGGACCGAACACGTCCAAGTGCACAAGCTCCAAAGGCCTTGTCTTTTTGTCATGTCCAATCTTAAAAAAATTGATCCGCCTTTGTTGTCCATAGACAATGCTCACATAGGTTCAAATCCACAAATTTCAACCTCGGAAGATGATCCCTTTTGAGTAAGATTTTGAGTTCTTTCTTGCTCATGTGCCCGAGCCTTCTATGCCATAGTTCCGCTTCGCTGTCCATGACTGCCATCACAACTCAAACACTTCAACGAGACTATCTAGCACATATAAAGTGCCCAATTTGCTCCCTCTTGCAACCACTAATGCCCCTTTGGTCACCTTTCAAGAGTTTGAAGAAAAGGGGATGCTACATCCTTGAGCATCAAGCTGTCCAACAAAATCAAATTCCTTTCCAATTCCGGAACATGTCTTACATCGTGCAATAACCATTTATTTTCCTTCTTCAACTTCAACATCACGTCACCTTTGCCAATGATATCACATGCCTTGTTATCACCAAGATAAACTTTGCCAAATTTTCCTTGATAATTTTGGAAGGCTTCCCAACATGAGGTTGCATGGAATGGTGCATCGGAATCCAACACCCATGAATCAGCTATAACATCACTTGTTGACAAGGCTAAAATACCTTCATCTTTTTCATATGTGGTGTTAACTTCATTGTCTTTTGATTGGTTCTGCACTTTTTTATATGACCAACAATTCTTTTTCGTGTGACCTTTACCACAAAACCAACAACCTCCATTTCTACCTCTAGACATTGATCTTCTCGAAGATTTTGATCTCCTTCTATGGTTATTTCTGCCTCTTTCTTGATGTCTCCCTCTATTGCCAAAAATCAAGGCATCACCGGATGCGGTTCCTTGATTTTTCCTTCTCATATCTTCGCTAAGAAGAGTTCCAACAACATCATCAAACTTGAGTTTGGTTTTTTTGGATATAGAGGTGTTGATCGCCATCACCACTCCTTACCAACTATTTGGAAGAGAGCACAATAATAAGATGGCTTTGATTTCGTCATCCAAATTAATGTTTACTAAAATCAATTGGCTGATTAGAGTGTTGAATTTGTTCAAGTGATTGGACACAATACCTCCGTCCTTCATTTTTTAGATTATAAAACTTTTTCATAAAATAAACTTTGTTCGAAGCTGAGGCCATCTTGTACATATTGGTGAGTTTGTCCCACAATTCTTTCGAGGTCTTTTTCGTTGTGATGTTGAAGAGGATGTTGTTGGATAGTGATAATATAATTGTTGTTCTCACTTTCTTTTTCAATCTCTCCCACTCCTCATTAGCCATTGTAGTTGACTTCTTGGCCTTTCCTTCCAGCACAAGTGAGAGATCTCTAATCAATAACGACTCCATTTGTACCTTCCACAATATGAAATTTTGCCCAAAGAACTTCTCAATTTTCCATTTATTTGCTTCCTCCATTTTCCTCGAAAATTATCACAATTTCCTGATTAACTACTTTGTCGAGCTCTTATACTAATTGTTGAATTATTTACAACAGATAATAACATACAAAATAGCAGAATTAAAACACAGTAACAAAAACAAGACACGAA
Source organism: Sequoia sempervirens (assembly GCA_007258455.2). Lineage (NCBI taxonomy): Eukaryota > Viridiplantae > Streptophyta > Pinopsida > Cupressales > Cupressaceae > Sequoia > Sequoia sempervirens. The sequence goes on from VDFB02270651.1 coordinate 194,486,073, forward strand.
CATAAAGACACCAAATTTATAGTGGTTCACCAATTTAGCTACATCCACTTTGAAGTAGGGGAAAAGCTTTTATTAATCTTTGTTTTGAATTGCATACAACAACATCATAATATCAGCAATACTTAATAACTAATTACATTATCCATTTTGGATAAGCCTCCGAATGGGAATGTGAAAGGGAAAATCAAAATGGAGGGAAAATAGGCTGACGGTTGGGCTTCAATATTCAATATCCAACAGTATAAATGGTTTCTTGGTAAAATTCATACACCATTATAGTATCAAAATAGGAGCAGTTTTGAGCTAAATAAAGCAACCCGTGACAAATTTTGAAAAGAATAGGAGCAGTTTTGAGCTAAATACACTATTCTAAAGCTAACACGTCTATGCAGATCATCGAGATGAAATTTTCTATTTAATGCAATGATAAATATATTTATAGTGAGTTTCGTACTTCTTTAATAACTCTTTCAACTTCACCTTTCTTTGTCAAGAAATTTCTCACTATAAAAATGTTAATTTTCCAATGTTTAGGCACTATTTTATTGTTTCTTTCACCTTATTCTTCTTCCGGTCTGGAATTTTCATTGACCTCTTCCTTCCAATTCTTCCTTATCTTAGCCCAAGTTGAATATCATTCATAAATCATCCAAAACTTATAGGGAAAAAGTATTCTTGATGAAAAAAATGCAACAACAAATAACATTGAAATCATATTGTTATTGGTTTCATTTCTACTTCATTTGCATGATGGTTGGTGTGGGATTAGTATTATTTTGATGGGGTCTCATTCACCTAGTTTCATATCGTGCTTGTTTGTTTAAGGGAGATTAGAAAATTATTGAAGATACGATGTTGTATTTGTTAAAATGGTTGTTTATTGATTATATCTTGATGGAATTATCAATAGCACCTCTTTGAAAATGACTATGTCTTTCATTTTTCAACGTCCACATTCAACACTTACTAATCTCCTTTGATTATTTGGGTTGGTCATGGAATAGTGGTTTCTTTTGTGATTATTTTCTAATGGTCCGTCACAAATGTTTCCTATAGAATGTTACATATTGGAATTAAGGCATAATTTTTCTTATGTGAATAAGGAAACTAGAGTTATTTTTGTTGATCTTATTTTCCTTTCCTCTGGTATTTTTTTACCATAAGATGTTTCCTTAATTCTTTTCACTAATTTGTGATTTCATCCTTTTGTCTTGAATCTTGCATAGCTCAAGTCTTCCTCAAAGATTCAATAATGTGTCCAATAGTAAACTTTCTTTCAACTAAAACAACTGGTCAAACAAAGAGTAATTAATGTGTGAAAAACATTGAGTATTATATAAATCAAACTAAAATCAATTTCATTTACTTCCTAAATTTATATGAAGTGGGCCTCATGGTTGTCTCTAGGGAAAAATGTCTACCCTTCTACTCTTTAAGTGGACTTGGTTCATTGGTGGTTAGGTGTTGCATATCTTGGAAAACAAGAAAATTAAAATTTGATTATTATAAAAAAATATCATTTAAAGGTCAGTCTCTTTGAAAGTCCACATTGTTTCACATGAAAAACAAATAAATATAATTATATATTTTTGAAAATCCTTTTAGATTAGGTCTAATTGCCCATAACTAATGTCGTTAACAAATGCTACTCATAATATGCGTTAAGTATAATGAACACCTCCCTCTAATCTATTTGTTGGCATGACTTTGCAAGAGGCACTTTTTTTTTTCAAATTGATTTGTGGCTTGCAAGCAAGTCAAATGAATTGTTGACTAATTTTGTCTAGAGTTACACAATGGAAACACAAATAAGGAAGAATATTGAAGTATCTGGGAACTGCAGAAAAAATAGTCTACTTGGAGAGACTCTATGCATTACAATCTGTCCCATTTTTGTAAGCCTAGTTATGTATATGACTATCACATTTCAACACAAACTTCAACAATGATTCCAACCATGAATTTTAGTAGTAGCAACTCCTAATAGAAGGAAAATATTCACTTTATATTAATGTAATGATAGTAGATCTTTCCACATGTGGGAATTGAAAGCCCTCTTTCATGCATCATGTATGTAATTGAAGTTTCAAGATCTCATGACACTTCAACTTCCATCCACTAATTTTAAAATAATATTTTAGAATAAAATTATTTTAAAAGAATATTATTTTGATATTAGTATACAATAGTATTATTGCTAATTTAGAATTGTATGATTAGGTTTACAAAAGTTGAAATTTAAATTTTTTAAAAATTATTAAATAAATTTGTGCAATCTAAATATAAATATATATGTAAATTATGATTAAATTTAATATTTATTGATTTATTTAAACTTTGTGCTTGGAAATAAATTACTGGATGGATTTAAATATAAATATAATTTTAAATAATTTTTTAATTAAATGTATTCATTTTTTTTTACACGTGATTGACATGGTTTCTTATGGTTACAAGCAATTCTTTATGGAATTTAATGATGCATTCAAATTAATTAAGTGATTAATGATGTATTATAAAATAGAAAATTAGTATGGCTACCCATGTAATTGGATGGGATTAGAATAGGAGTATTACCTACGAGGTATTTTCTTGGTCCTGCATATAGAGCTCTTAAATGGGGGATAACATGTGGATGCTACTTCCTTTGGCAATGGTTTACTAACACATCTACCCCCTTTAGGAGAGTTTCATCACCTATGGTGTGTCATTTGAAATTACACACCACGTGCGTTGATATAAGTCCTACCTTTCTTGCACATGGTTGATATGCAAATTGCATGCAAAATTGATGTCATGCTTAGTTGCTTGTGTAAAAATGCTTGCAAAAACAAGATACTTGTATTGGCTATTTGGTGCACAATTTTTTTTGTATTTGTATGTTTGGGGTGTTCACTCATATGGGATTATGGGTTTGACATAAGAGTTGAAAGAAAAACCTCAAAGAATATCCTAAACAAGATTAGGATCTATTTTCCAAGCAAATAGTCTAATAATCACTTGCACAAGATGAATCTAAAACTAAGTTTCACAAAAACATTCTACCACTTAGTGTACTATTAGAATGCATTCCTACGAGTATGTTAGGACTTCAATGTTGTAAGACATGTAAATAAACATTTTTAAATATATCTCTCACAACTAACACCAACCAAAGCACTATGAGATGGGTGTGCCAAGTGACAGGCTCCATCAAAAATATTAGGGGGTAATGACCTATGTTCTCAAGATACTAGACAACCAAAATACTTAGGTGTAAGGGTAGCATAGGGAGTAGGTTCTGACACATACTCACACACTTATAACTAATACACACAAAATCGTGTACTCATACTCAAGTGAAGTTAATAGCATGGGGATTGGGTTCCCAACTAGGATCATGCATAGTAACGCTTAATATACATAGACTATCCAATCTTGGACCCCCAAGATCCTCAAGCGTAGTAGAAGCATAGAATTGAGTTTGCATTAGGCTTAATCACTAACCACCTAGAATACACAAAATTATTAATAAACAAAAAATAAAAGATAATATCAAAAATTTATTTCTATTAACAATTATATTACTGTCTAAACTTACAATCCATCTATTCATATTTCACATTCCATTATGGGAAGCATATGCTATCCCATAACAGATATTCATATTTCACATTCCATTATGGGAAGCATATGCTATCCCATAACATGTATTTACTATTTGCTACTTTTTAGAAATATGGTCAATGTGTTTTAATTAGTATGAACAATATATGAAAGATGAAGACCTAAAAATTAGAGGGAAATTCTATACCCTAGTCCTAAACCACATACCCAAAAATCAAGTATGAAGAATATATGAAAGATAATATGAAAGATGAAGACCTAAAAATTAGAGGGAAATTCTATACCCTAGTCCTATACCACATACCCAAAAATCAAGAAGTTACCTAGATCATCATTTAAGAGAGCCAAAAATAATGTAGACCACTAATTTTAAAAATATCTCATAGTTTTTATTAATTCCCAAATCCTAAGATATCTCTCACAATTCAATCAAGAATATTGCAACTAGTCATAAATCCATATAAATCCATATTTACTAATTCTACAATTATTCCTATTTATAATTTACTCAAAACCCTTTCTCCTAGGTTTCCAATATCCATTCTTAGGTTTACAATTTTAGCACTAGGTTTTTTATTTTAACAAGTTTAATATTAGGTATTGATTTCAAATTTTCAATTGTAAATTTACACATAAAATTAGACTAATATAAATTTTAAATTGTCAAACTAAAAATTATGATTACATAAAGATTTTTGTAAATAAATTCTTAGATTTATATCAATTCTTTGATTTCCCTTGCATTGCTCCCCTCGTAAATTCACCTAGGGTTGATTTCTATTTTATTTCTAGAATTCACATTAAAATGAAATTTACATAATGTTCAAATATATTCAAAATCATAGCCATATACTTTCCATATTGGATATAATTGCTCCTCTTGATTTCCTATGATTTTTAAACAAGAGTCCTAAGATTTCAACCCACTTTTTATAATGTATTTCAATAAACTTTCCAACTTCCATTGTAAATTTAATCAATTAAAATAAAATTATTACAAGCTCTAACTTCATCTAATATAATAGATATATAAACCCAAATATACAATTAGGTTGAATTCCTTCATTTTTTAAGTTTTCAATCAATAATATGTTCAATCTACAACAATTATGGATTAAATAAAAACCACCCTTCTAAGTAGATTTTAATCCAAAATGACATATGATCTAAAACATTTCATGCTATTGTGAAAAGATTTCTGGATTAAAACTGTATCAATTTTTACACCAATGTTTCATATCATACTCCATGATCCATCATCAGGATGCAATGCAGAAAGAGAGAAGAGAGTATGATCCATCATTTTTGACTCTTTTCTCTCTTTCTGCATTGCATCCTGATGATGGATCATGGAGTATGATCCGAAACGTTGATGCAAAAATTGGTACATAGTTTTAATCTAGAAACCTTTTCACAATATTATTATGGACTATGGAAACTTCATGAATTTACATTTCATGCTAATAATCTTATCACTTTAATGCACGATAAATCTTGTCATTAATGATGCCCCAAAAGTATTTTGAACATTCATCTAAAAAGTAGTTGAACTCTTCATGGATCTTTTAAATTCCTTCCTAAATCTTTCCAACCAAGTACTTTAGAGCTTTTGTATGTAAATGTAATTGTGTTTCTTTTTCAAAACATACTAGGATTTATAAAGTATCATTTCTAATTTTTTTTGCATAGATCTTTTTAATTATATAATTTTAAAAAACTTAATTCAAAATACAATTATTTTTAATTAGAGATGCAAAATATTTATTGAAAATCGAGTAATATTTAATTAATAATCCAATCCAATGCAATCAATGACAATTATATATTTTTTAAAGCATAAGATTACTTATGCTTCAATTTGAAACAAAGAATATTATCCTACTCATGTGAATTCCATAACTAAATCAATGATAATATTAAAATAACATCTAATATTTTGTAAATATTTATTCTCCCACAAATTTATTTATAGCATATGCTTTTATTTCAATCAAATAAAAAAATAGCTTTCTTTTTATTTAACTATTACATTTAATTGATTTAACTATCTTGCTTCACATTCTATATTATAGATCTGGTGTACTTAACAAACCAAATCTAGTTTACCTTCCTCAGTACTTGTTCATGAGAATATCACTCAACACATACCTTAGTAAACATGTTGGAAAAAATGGCAAATCTATTTAACTACATAAGTCAATTTGTTAATATTTTAAATAAATTATCCTTATGTAATTTAATAGTTTTTATTCCATAGATAAGTACACAATATATAGAAAAGGAATCAAATCAAAATTAATGTATTGAAATCTTTTTACTCAAAATGGGGTTATGAATTATGAACATTGCATCCCTCCTCAAAAATAATGTTAGCCCAAACATTACTCACATTAAAAAATTCCTCCCATAGATTTAAAGCATTTGTTTAAAAAAAAATTCTTATCTTATGAATACACAACCTTTGAATCCAAATCAAATAAGAACAAAGACATCACATCGTCAAAATCCACATCACTAAGGATAAAATTAAACAAAAATTCTCCAAACAAGATTTAGAATCTTGGATTTCCAATCTTATGACAATGATTAATCAAAAAAATATTTTTACAAACATTATCAATCAATGTCAATCAATTAAATATCCCAAAATTAGGAACCATAATTTAACCAATGAGTTATAACAAGTGTAATATTCAACACTAGATTAATAATGACTAATCGATAATAATAAATTATTTATTCTAAGTGCATAGAATCACCAACAAATTATTAAAGCAATAAATTTGTCATTGCAAAAACTCAACAATAAGAGTATTTTAATCATATCAACATTCTCAACACTAAGCTTCAAATTTTATTTACTTATCAACAATATTTTCAAATTAAGGTTCAACAATAAATACCACATTTTCATGATACTAAATCAAATAGTAAGTATAAGAAACAACAATGCAAGGATCATACTCACAAAACTTATGTATCAACAATAAGTATGACATAGAACAAAAGAGGTAAAACCTTTTACCAATTAAAATGTTTGAACAAAACACAATTTATCAATGGTATAAATGATACCTCAAAAAGAGAAATAATCACATAAAAATGTCAAATCTACATAACTAGCTACACATCTCCAAAAGAAACCATAGGAAATCACATTATCACAAAAGTATCCCCAAACAATTATCACAAAGATATTTCATCATCTAACTAGTGCAAAAATAGATCATTCAATATTGTAAGTATTTGTAATGCCTTTGGCACTTGGACTTGGTTATTTTGTGCCTATAAATTTATCCTTGATGATTGTTATATTTTATTATTTTATGTTGAGGTGTTCTTGATACAATTTTGTATTAGTGTCTACATCTTGATTGTATATTGCATGATGCATGTCATATCATAATTAGATATAATAATGTTTATACCTTACTTTATCTTTGTGGATATATACATATATACATATATACATGTTCATAGATAGATTTTATTGTCATTAATATTGAGTTATTTTGGATGTGATGACTATATGATGCATGTGATGTTGTGCCTTGTTGGGTGATTGTGTATTGTTTCAGTGATTATATATTGTTGCAAGTATGAGAAAGTTTGGTGTTGTCATTAATGTTGTCATTGATGTCAACACAGTTCAGTATGTTGGAGATTGTGCGTGTATAGTTGAGATGTTGTGAGTACATGGAGTTATCTTTATGATGTTGTAGATGTGCTGAAATGATGAGTTTCCAAGTGTTTTTGAGAAAATTAATAAAGAGAGAAGTTAGAGTTATGTAAGTGTTTAGAATGTGCTCTGATATGTGCTTCACGTTTCTCCTGTATTGATCCTATGCTTGTGCAGATCTGATGGGTTGTTGTTGATGATCTGATGGTGATATCTACGTATTTGTAGCTTTTGGTTTGATGGAGTGTGAAAGTTGTGTTCACCGGTGTAGTTAGCTTTCTGTGGACTGGGAGAATTGTTTCTACTCCGTAGTCCTCCATTGTTTTGTTTCAGGTCTTGCGGATATAGAATATGTCATGTAATGGTGTTCTCTGGGTTCTGGAAAAGACGTTTGTGGTTTGGTGATCCGAAAGTTGAGTTTCAGAGTTGTATGTGTTTACACAATCCAGATGGATTGATGGAAGGAGTTTGGTGTTCAAAGGTTGTTACACTTGCTACAGATGTATTTGAAGGAACTTGAGATGTGTTCTCGTGCATGATGAAGCATGTTACGTCGTCCGTGTGTTATCTTCTTGTTGGGCAACATGTACTTCAATGCTCATTTGTGTTTTCATTTGGTTTGGCCGACCTAGTGTTTACACTTCATATGAAAAATTAAAATTTAATTAAGGAAGTGTGGTTGATCTGAGACATTAATTTTAGTCTTGGTTAAGTATTTAATTGGTCCACTCTCATTCCTTTCCACCGCGGGAATGTTGAGTTGCCGACCTAATTTGAATTTATGAAATGAAGCTTATGTGGCTAACCTTGGAGAAAGTTTCTAAGGTTGTAGATGGTATAAATGCAAGTCTAGATGCAAAGATTTTCGATGATGCAAAGTAACAAAGTAAGCCACAAGTGAAGAGAAGAATTGTGTGAAAGTGAGTTGAGGTAGCAATACTTCATTGTGCTAGATTCCTGAAGGCAGCGAGTTGAAGGTTTTGCAATCTTCTGATCAAGGCTGCAGATGTGTGTAAATTGCTATGGTGGATCTTTTGTTTTCTTTTGTATCTGTAGGCAGTGAGCCTCCCTGTTGGATAGTGAGTCCTTTTTGTAGGCAGTGAGCCTTTGTATCTAGATAGTGCATCCTCTTTTGGGCAGTGAGCCTTTGTATTCGGTTTTGCTATCTCTTTATATTGTGAGTTAATCCTCACTGTGGTTTTTACCTCATTGGGTTTTCCATGTAAAATCCGGTGTTCTTTGTATTGATTTTGCTTTCTATTATCTGCATTTCATGTTCATACTTAATAATAGAACAATGTGGTTGTGAAGTTAGTAAGTGTTTAAGTTTTGAGTTTAAATTTGGTGACAACTGAGTCACCCCCCCTCTTAGTTGTCCTATGCCTTTTATCAATTGGTATCAAAGCTTTGGTTCCTTGGTGCAAAGCTTAACCGCTTAAGGAAGATTCGATGGCGCATAAGTTGGCGATCCCTATGCTCGATGGATCTGATTACAGTGATTGGAAAGTGCAGATGAGAGGATATATTATTTCTATTGGTTACAAGACTTGGAAAGCTATTGAGATGAAGTATGTTGCTTCGATGGGTGGTCTTACTACTACATATGAGGTTTCTGCTTATGAGGAAAATGAGAAGGAAAGGTATGTTATTTTCAGTGCTCTGTCTAAAACTGAGCGAACTAAGGTTCTTTCTTTGGGCACTGCTTATGAAGTCTGGAAGAAGTTGGAAGATCTTTATGAAGGAAATGATAAGTGAAATTGACAAAGAAGCCGATGACAAAGTGCAGATATGAGAATTTGAAAATGGAAGAAGGTGAAGATTTTGCAAGCTATTTCTAGAGGGTTGAACTTGCAACAAATGATGTTAGGAATCAAGGGGGAAATCTGACATATGAAGATATAATTGAGAAGATCCTAATAACCCTACCTAAGTGTTACAGTGATAAGATCTCAATTATTGAAGAGATGCATGATCCTAAGAAATACACTAAAGAAGAGCTATTTGGCACCTTGATAGCATTTGAGATGAGAAAGTTTGGAAAGAAAGAGGAAACGACAGAAACAACATTTAAAGCAAAAATACTAAGGATGATCCAGATAGTGATGGTTCTAATGAGTTGGAAGCGAATTTTACCAGGAAGTTGAAGAAAGGTACCGGTAAGTATAAAGGTATGTTGCCCTTTAAATGTTTCAGTTGTGGTAATATTGGTCATTATGCTTCAAGATGTCCGAATAGAGTTGTACATAAGAAGAACAAGGAACATAAAGATAAAGATAGAAAGAATAAGAAATATAAAAAGTTGTATTATGTTAAAGAAGAACTCAGAATCTCTATGATGAATCTGATTATGAGGGTGATGATAGTGAATGCTTGTTTTTAGCTTTGGAGAGTAAATTTGTGTCTACTAACCTTGGAAAATGTGTAAGAAAGAATGTTTCGGAGAAAAAAAAAGAATGATATGGAAGGTACTTTGGTCACGCCTTTCATGCTAGACAGGATGAAGACTACTGGGTTATTGACAGTGGATGCTCTAATCACATGACCAGAGATAAAATTAAGTTTACTAAACTTGAAAAGTATGATGGTGGTTTGGTCATGTTTGGTGATGATTTAGGAGCAAAGATTGTTGGCAAAAGTACAATTAGTTTCAATGGAATACACAACACTGATAATGTATATTATATAAAGGGTTTAATGCATAACCTTTTGAGTGTTGGACAGATGTGTAGCAATGGTTTTAAACTTGTGTTTCAGAATAATACTTGCAAAATCAAAAAAGGATCTGGAGATATGATTTTTGCAGGAAGGAAAACTCATGGAAGCATCTATCAGCTTAAGGGTGTTGATGGTCAGTGCCTTGTATCTCAAGTCAATGAAAGTTGGTTGTGGCACCGAAGAATGGGACATGTAAAATTTGATAATTTGGTCAGGATCAGTTCAAGAGATGTTGTCTGAGGTCTGCCTAGAATCACAAAGCCTGCTAATACTATTTGCAGAAGTTGTCAGTTAGAGAAACAAACAAGATGCAGTTTTAAGGGAAAAGAGCAATCTACTACTGGAATGCTGGAATTAATTCACACTGACCTCTGTGGTATGACTAGAATAGGAAGCCTAAATGGTGACATGTATTTCATGCTCCTTATTGATGAATCTGTTAAAGCTGATCAGAGCAAATACAGATCTATGATTGGTGGGCTATTGTATCTTATTGCTACCAGACCAGATATTATGCATGCAATATGCTTAGTTGCCATATTTCAAGCAGATCCTAAAAAGGCACATGCTACAACTATAAAGAGGATATTTAGATATCTTAAAGGTACACCAGATTATGGCTTATGGTATCCTAAGGATGTTGAGTTCACCTTGAGTGCTTATACCGATGCAGATTGGGCTGGTTGTGTGGATGACCAGAAGAGTATCAGTGGAGGTACTTTCTTTCTTGGTGGAAGATTGGTTTCTTGGTTGAGTAAGAAACAAGACTCGGTTTCTTTATCCACTACAAAAGCAAAGTATATTGTTGCAGCCTGTGGATGAAGCAAACTTTGAAAGATATTGGAGTGATATGTGATGAGCCTATTCCTATTTTCTGTGACAACACAAGTGCTATAAATATTTCAAAGAATTCAGTGATGCATTCAAGAAAAAAACACATATCTATCAAATATCATTTCCTGAGAGAGAAGGTGTTGGAGAATGAATTCAGGCTGGAGTATGTGTCAACAAAGGAACAAATTGCAGATATATTCACTAAGGCTCTTTCGAAGGATACTTTTGACTATCTTAGAGAGAGGTTGGGGGTCATTGGCCCTTCGAACTAGGTGCACATGGAGGTGCATCATTCCAATGAATTCAAAGACTCTTCATTTATCTAGACTGATGAATGGGTCTACTCCATAGGGGGAGTAGAATTTTTTTTAATTGTTGCAGTATTAGTTAAATGGGTGTACTCATAAGGGGGAGTAATCAAAGATTTTTATCTTTTCCATTAATGTCAAACGGGGAGAGAAATTCATGTGAAAAATAGTAGAAGAAAGAAGGGGAGAGAGTTGTCTTTGATGGTTTTTCACATCATGTGTTGCCATCAATGACAAAGGGGGAGATTGTTGCAAGTATGAGCAAGTTTGGTGATGTTGTCATTAATGTTGTCGTTGATGTCAACACAGTTCAGTATGTTGCAGATTGTGCATGTATAGTTGAGATGTTGTTGAGATGTTGTGAGTACATGGAGCTATCTTTATGATGTTGCAGATGTGCTGAAATGATGGGTTTCCAAGTGCTTTTGAGAAAATTAATAAAGAGAGAAGTCAGAGTTATGTAAGTGTTCAAAATTTGCTCTGGTATGTGCTTTGCATTTCTCCTGTGTTGATCCTATGCTTGTGCAGATCTGATGGGTTGTTGTTGATGATCTGATGGTGATATATATGGATTTGTAGCTTCTGGTTTGATGGAGTGTGAAAGTTGTGTTCACTAGTATAGTTAGCTTTATGTGGATTGGGAGAAATGTTTCTGCTCTGCAATCCTTTGTTGTTTTGTTTCAGGTCTTGCAGATCTAGAATATGTCGTGTAATGGTGTTCTCTAGGTTCTAGAAAAGATGTTTGTGCTTTGGTGATCTGGAAGTTGAGTTTCAGAGTTGTATGTGTTTCTACAGTCCGGACGGACTGATGGAAGGAGTTTGGTGTTTGAAGGTTGTTACACCCGCTACGGATGTATTTGAAGGAACATGAGATGTGTTCTCATGCATGATGAAGCATGTTATGTCGTTTGCATGTTATATTCTTGCTGGGAAGCATGTACTTCAATGTTCATTTGTGTTTTAATTTGGTTTGGCCAACCTGGTGTTTATACTTCATATGAAGAATTAAAATTTAATTAAGCGTGTGGTTTGTTGGTTATTTTTTAAGAACCAAACTGATCTCTAGAAATGCCTATGGAATTTTCCATTTCCAATGATAAGTACTCTAAAGGGATTGGCCAACAAATGAATATAAGCTGCAAGACTTCTATTTCTACTCTTTGGGCTCTGTGAAACCTGGGAGGGTGATCCCACAATGTATATTCAAGAATTCACATAGTTAAAACTAAATACACTGTCAATAATAGATACTTCTCATAAAACTACTCAACAACATAGTGCATCAAATAAGTTGGCATCACATTAATCAATGTCCTATACATGGAGTATGAGAAGATGGAACTTCAACACAAAACAACTATGGTGATATCCATTTGAGACTTTGTAAATTAAAAGTGATTAGATGATGAATCAACACAAATATTGAACCACTAATACTTAGCACGAATTAATTAATTTTATTTATTTAACTTTAGTCCCCATCCTTTAATTCCTCTAAACCCATTAATTAATTAATCCCATATTAATTAACTAACCATCCCTTAAAGCTCTATTAACCTTTTCTTCTAATTTAATATTCTTCCACCTCCCAAACTTACCATCATCTATCATGTGTCCTCCTTCTTCACATGTGTAAGCTTGCACATTCAACCAATAGCTATCCACCTCACTTTCATAAACCCACTAAGGAAAATTGTCACCTTTCAGTATGAATTTGCATGTGGCCACCTCCCTCAAAATAGGAAAAATTCAAAGATTGCCTCTTTTCTGAATCCTATCACAATCTACCACAATCTTATCCAACCCATTATTTAGGATTCATCTCCAATAAACCCCCATTGGACATCTATCATTTTCCTCTTGCTTGTGAGAACCTCTTCAATCTAAACCCTTGATATTTTGGCAAGATCTAAGCACTTCATTTATTTCACCTTAAACCTATAAATTGAAGCTCTCAACCTTCATTATATTTTTCTATAAAACTTGTGTTGTCATTTTTCCATCTCACTATTACAATCATACCAAGGTTGTGCTAAAATTATCATAGAGAAATCCACATTTGAGAGACAAGAGAAAATCCTTTGGGATTTTGGGTGCAATCCATTGCAAGTTCAATCTAAAGAGTCATGAAGGTGTTGAGGTACTAAGGTATTGTGCATTCTTTTGTTTTATTTTATTTTATTTACCTCATCATTTTTATTGTCTTCATTTTGGTATCAATAGGTCATCTAGGTTCTATAAATAAGGCCCCAAAGGAGTCATTTGATATCCTGAGCCTTAGTGTGCCTAAGCAATAAGAAAATTGCTTATAGGTTTGTAATGAAAGCTCTGTAATATATGTTTTAGTAATAGTAGAAGTTGTAGCCATTCTATTTACAACCTCTATTGTTGTTTCTATTTCTCTATTATATATGTGGTATCAGAGCCCAGAGTTTGTCAATAGGATATTGAATACAAAATGCTAAGAACTTCTATTATGTGGGGAAATCTCTTGTGATATTGTCGGTTGATTTATATCCTTAAGTTAGTTTCTGAAAATTTAGATCTCATTAATCCTCTAAAAGCTACCTTTTGTATTTTATTCCTGAAATAGACATCAAAATGGATGAATTCCAAAAAGTTGCACTAGATGATGGAGTTGAAATTATTAATCAGGCATCAATGAAAGGATATTTTGAGCTTCCTTATGTTCAACCCACTCAAGGAGAAATTATGGGCGAAGAATCTTCAAAAATTCAAGTAACAAAAGAGGCTATCCAAGATATGGTTTCAACCTATAAACCTCCTACACTTAAGGCTGAAAGTGTTTATAAGAAATCTACATTAAAACCAATAATTCTCAATAACTGGTTTATCATTCTACTTTTAAACAATTTATTAAGGCTAGAACTAAAGTTATTGAGCTAACCTTAGAATATGATCCTTCTAAGACTTTCCAGACTAAGATCCTTCCAATATTTCCAAAACATGAAATTGACTATATTAGAAATCATGTTGAGGTGAATTTCATACACTTTGGAGCTATAGTAGTCTATGTAGGATCATGTGTTCCCAAAAACATAAAACATGTTCAATATATGGAATTGTGTGATAGAAGAAAAACTTATTATGAGTGTGCATGTTAGATCTCTACCCTATCCCGTTTAAATGGTAATTCCAATTGTTTTGAATTTTATCCCAGTATTATAGTATGTGCTAGAGACTAGGGATGTAAGGAAGTAAAATATCATTCTCTTGACTATTGGGGATTTTTTCATCAGTATATGGGTTAGATATTTTTGGAAAATTTAAATATTCCAGTGTACAAATCTAGGTATTATATAGTATGACAAACACAAACCATCCCAAAAATGTAGAAAATCTTCCCTATGCCAAATGACTAAATGGAGATGTGTAATTAAAAAAGGGCCACACGAATACTATAGATATACCTACTAGATGGAAATTATATTGGTTGAAAAATGTTGCTCCTAGACTTACAAAAAATAGAGTCAGTCCATAATATAAAGGGAAATAGTATCTAAGTCTTCCTCAAAGCCAGTCTACTAGAATTCCTACTTCTCCTTGTCTTAGTTTTGTACCACCAAGATCTTCCTTCAGATGAGAGTAAATTTTAGAAATAAAAGCTCAATTATATGTCAAAATAGAAAATAAATAACAATCCATCAATGAAGGATTAGATCCTTCTAAGAAAGGGAAAGAAAGGAAAAATCTAGATTCTCCATTTATAATGATGAGTACGAATCTACCCATGAAAATAATTTATCTTACTATGAAGAAAATGGTATTTCATTCTACAAGGATGGACAATGGCCTCCTCTAAAATCTCATTATAAATCACCTGATAGATATATTAGTCGTTTTCAAAATGCTTTTCATCCTAACGATCTTGGGGGAGAAATAAATAGTCAAGAATTTATGCAAATAAATTATTTAGCCATATTTTTTTGACACTTTCAAGAAAAAATTGATGATTTGTGAAAATATGTAAAAACATATCAAGAAAAATATTGACAAGACAAATTATAAAGATGATAAGCTAAACCAATTTTCCTTAGAAAACTCTACATTTGTACAAGAAGTCAGGAAATATAGTGCAACAATTCATACTAAGGTTGATCAATGTTTAAATAATTTACATACTATGGGAGATAATTTAAATAAGGTTGTTGATAAGATTGATTCTATAGATCATAAATTAGTAGAACTAGAAGCTAGTCTATAATGGCTTGAAAATGAAGAAAAGACAACAAATACAATCATACTTCCTGAAGGAGGATTTTCTAAATCTTAAAGAAAAATTTTGAGTAAGAAAAAGAATATGCGGCCTCCCAATACTATGATGATGATTCCAATTACTCCATGATATCTAGATATTGACAATCTAGACAATCTAACTTAGAAATCTTAAATGTAGTAAGAGACTAGACTAATACATTTTTGACAATAGGGCAAATGTCAAGAATGGTGCAACATCAAACAATAGAATTTGGTGTACAATATATGTGGGGAATAAAATCTCATTGGTGGCAAGCTAAATCTAGTGAGAACAAAGATGAAGTTGTCTACAATCATACTGATTCAATGATTTTTTTTATAAAACTCTTAGTAGATGAGTTTTTTTCCGAAAGAAGATACATACAAGGAAGCCAATCCTCAAAGAACTTAGCAATATCAAATGTTGCTCCAGGTAGATGATTTCAAAGAATATTCCAAATATTTTGGGCTTTTTACAGAAAAGATCAACATAGAAGGAAAATCTTTCAAGTGTGATTTCTTTGAATTCAATAAAATGCCAATAGATATATTACTTTGAAGTAAGTTTATTTATAGATATTCTCCATATGGAAGCACAAAAAAAGTGTTTTATTTACACTTAATGGAGAAAGAATCAGAACAAATAGATTAAATTATAGTTTTGAAATATATCCATCTACAATGGTATCCCAAGTTGTTCCACTTGTAGGACTAAAAGAAGAAATAGAAAAAAGAATTATGTTATGAAGATCCACAAAAAAATTTGGAACAAAAGCTTGCGTACCATGGAGATAAAATTAATCCAAGGAAAACGGATAAAAGTGGGGAAGAAAATTCCTATTCCAGCCTCATATTATCTAGATATGGAGGATTCCATAAGAGAACTTGAAGAATGAAAGTATATTTCTCCATCAAAATCTCCTTTTTGTTGTTATGCTTTTATGGTAAAAAAATATTTAAAACAAAAATGAGGAAAGAACAGGTTAGTTATCAATTGTAAACCCTTAAATGAAATTACATAAACTTTTCCCTATCCTATTCCTAATAAAACCTATTTATTACAAAAGGTTTCCAAAGCAAAATACTTTTCACAGTTTGATTGCAAGTTAGGATTTTATCAATTTCAAGTTGTATAGACAAACATACACAAAACAACTTTCAGTTGTCCTTTTGGTAATTTTGAGTGCAATTTTATTCCATTTGGATTATTGAATGCTCTTTCTTACTTCCAAGAGTACATAGATCAGGTATTCAAAGGTACATAAAATTTTCTTTGTGTGTACATAGATGATATATTAATTTTTAGTCCTACCTTAGAGGGTCATTTAAATCATCTCAAGAAATTTTATGATATTGTAAGAAATGTTGGGATTGTATTATCTATAAATAAAATCCAATGGTATACTAATAATTGTAAATTTTAGGAATGATTGTAAATAATGGCATTCTTGAAGCACAACCTCATATTAAATAAAAGGCCTTAGCTTTTGAATGTCCATTTGATAGAAAAAGTTGCAAGTTTTCCTAGGTATATTAAATTATGTAAATAATTTCTATCCAAATGTTGGTATAGACCATGAATCTCTTCAACAACTCCTTAAGAAAAATAAATTCTTTTGGAAAGAAGAACATACAACAATAGCTGAAAAAATAAAAAGTAAAATTAGTAATCTCCCTACGTTACATGTTCCAACAACAAAAGACTTTGTACTCTATACAGATGCCTCTGATTATGCATGGGGTGGTGTTCTTTGTTTATCAAAGAAGACAAATAATTTGTAGCTAAATATGCTATTGAATTGTTTGCTAAAGGAGCCAAATAATGGAGTTCATTTGATAAATAAATATATGGAGTAAATAAATGCTTAGAAAAGTTTGCTCTAAAACTCATGCACCTAAAGCACTACATTAAAAAAGAGATTGTACCAAATTTTTAAAATTCAAAGATAAGAATCATTGTCACAAGGATGGAAGAGGTAAGTATGTGCAACCGAAAGATTATTTTAATTAGTTTAATTACATTGCTCAATATATTCTAGGGAAAGACGATATTATAGTAGATTGGCTAAGCAGATATTTTCCAATAACAACCATGCAAGCTCCTAGACCTTCGAGTCCTCCTATAGGCTTTAATTGTTTTCAAAAAATTAATTTTTATTTCAATTCCATCCAAAGACATGTAGAAATGAAGATATTAAGATTTGGTATAGATGAAAGGTATAGTCACTATTCAAAAATTGTTGGTTGACAATTAGAAGATCTAGGTTGCATCACACCACCACATGTCATAGGAAATCAAGGATAATTTGTCATTTTATGAATTAACATAGATCTATCATACCTAAGACTTATTGATCTTGTAAGAAGACCAAAATTTGAGTGGATAATTTTAGTTCAAGCAAGACTATCATATTAGTTGTATAAATTTTCAAAAAATGTAGGACCTCCATCCCTCCATCCAAATGAAGATTTTTCATCAGATCTAGTAGTGACGACTATTATTCTTCAACAACTTTGTATAGAATCTTATTTCACAATTAATCTCTGGTGAAATGATGATAATACAAACTGGAATTTGCAACATCATTTTCAAATCACTACTTTATGGTGAGCCATTGATGTTGAATACCTATTTGATGAAGCTAGTCTAAAAGCGTGGTGGGACCAACAAAATATTAATATTTCAAAATCTTCATCATCTAGAAGTAATGATGAATATCATGTCTATTGTGAATAATAAAGTTATAACATGTGATGGACAAACATTGTTGGCCAATATGGTACAATATTCCTCCACTCACATTTATCAATTCACCTAGTAGTCTAAGTAAGATTTGGTAGTCACTAGATCAATAGGTCATCTTGGTTCTATAAATAAAGCCCCAAAGGATTCATTTGGCATCTGAGACTTAGTGTTTCTAAGCAATTATATCCTCTTATCTTGCACTTTGTGCAAACTTGAGAATCACCCAATGGGACCCACGTCCTTTTACTAATTTGTTTTTTGCTGATTTTATTTTAAGTTCTTGTGAAGGTTCTCAAAATGGTGCTTATGATTGTGGTTTAATTCTTAAATTTTCTAGATTGGCACTTGTGTCGGGTATCTCAACATCTATGTTTAATATTCCAACTTCTACATTTTATAATTCAACACCTTTGTTTATTATTGGGGCACCGATATTTCAAATAGTTTCAGTTTAAGATAAGTTTTCATTTTCCAACTTTTGGTGTTTTGTGATGCAAATTTATGTTTCCTAACTTGTTGTTTTGTAGGTCCTCTATTAAGTTTTCTACAAAATTAGGGTTTTTTCAGATTTAAAAAGTTTTTTTTTGTAGGGTTTGTTGTAATGCTCCTTAGGGTTTGTTTCTAATTTTTTATTTACAGGATTATTTAGGTTTTTTGTGGATTTATAGTTTTAGGTTGTTGTCTCCTAACCTTCTATTTCACATATTTTATAAATTCTTGGGTGAAGAAACACCTATGTGGTAGGAAACAACGCTTTTGTATATCAAGTATAACATTTTTTTGTGTTTTTGTACCTAGGGTTTCTATTTTGGTGCTCATGTTTCATAGACTAGAATTTGTGTTGCATAGACCAACTCATGTGTTGCACAAAACAACACTTGTGACTGTTTCTATTTATTTTATGAATTTTTAAGGTTTTCCTTTTGGATAACCTTATTTTTGATCAGCTAACCTAGTGGTACATCCTGTTTACACTTTTCAAAAAAAAAAACTTTGGCAACTATTAAAATTTGTTTGTAGATTCATTTATCCAAGGTTTTATTTTTTCCATTGAATTGGAAACTAAAGTTAGAGTAATGGTAAGATAATCTTGTTTACTGTGTTCAAAGGAATGTGTAAAGGTATGCTTTGTCCTTGTGCTTAGTGCAATATTGGAGATCAAAAATCTCACATTTCCTTATTTTTGTTTTAGATTATATCTTAAGGATTATTAGCTTGTGTCTATGCTCTCCCCTCACACCTATTGTGGTCTTGGAGATACAAAACACCTAGCAAAGTATTCCCTTTAGGAGGTTGACTTAGGGATTTCATCACCCAATGGAAAAATTCAACCATGTGAATGAGTGGGGTATATAAAGGGGGTAGAACAAAAGTTGTACCCCAATCTAATTGTGTTGTTTCTAGTAAAGCCTTGATTTTTGGGTGATTCCATGAAAAGAGGTGCAAAGTTGGTCCAAACTTTCTCATCAAAATTTCTTGATCCACACTTGTGACATACTAGTATTCACAAATGTGCCTCACATACCATTGTGGTATTTAGAGGATACCCTAGTTATCCTTTTATTACCTTATTTAAGACCTTTTACCTGTTATTTATTGTGGTGCGCCATTGTTGAGGGGAAGTTCTCACATGTACCTCCATGTGGTGAGATAGAGCTTAATTTGGACAAAGCTAGTCCTCCAAGGTGTAAGGTGATACATGACCTTGTATTCCTTATCTATCCATTCATGTGGTATATAGTATTAATGGAACAGATTTTGTGCCATTTTAATTAAGTGGAAATGAAAGTAGAAATTGTGAGTCCACAAGGATAACAATCCCACTTGACTAACTTTAGGAAATGTGCCAATGTGCTTGGAGTGTCTTTATATGCAAAACTAGTGAAATTTGTTCAACCTTATCCCCTTGAAAGTCTAGTTAGCTAGTTTTTCTTTTTGTTTAAAAAAATATCTTGCTAGAATAAACCAAAAAATTAGAGTGTAGTCTAGCACTGTGCTACTTTTCCTATGCCTATGTTACACATTATAGTGTCTATGCTATTTATCCCAATGCTTGTGATGTTTATCGTAGTGCCTATGTTGTCTATCTTAGCACTTGTTTTCCTATTCCAATGCATGTGTTGTTTACTCTAGCACATGTGCTATCTATTCTAGCGCATATGTTGCATGTGCTAGTGCATGTGTTATACCTTCCAGCATTTGTGTTCAAAATAATGGCACTTGAGTTTTTTCCTTTAGCACTTTTTGCTATTTTACAAAAATCACCCAATTAGGTGTCCTGATTTGAAAAGTTGATATTTTGTAGACCTAAATCATACCTAGTTCAATCACTCAAAACCACCACCTAAGCCATCCCTCAAGTCTTAGACCATCCAACCAAATTCACATCATCCTCAAAATTTGACTTCTCACCTTTGTCATCTATAATCATCACTTGAACCTTGTCATTTAGATCATCCTATTTCAACTTGGTCATCCAAAAATCATTTCCTATCATATCCATAATTATTCCATCTTTGACCTTTGGATTATACATAAATCATCTTTTTCCATCATCATAGTCATTTTTCTAAATCATCTTCTTGTAAAAATCCTATCCAAAGAAAAATTAAATTTGTTGAAAGTCAAGGTCTAGATCCTTACATTTTTTGTCTCTAGCTTATATATTTATTAAGAACTTGACTATCTTAAGTAATATACTAAGTTATCCTTTATCAATTTTGGATCACTTAGCTTAGTAATTTGGCTATCCTAATTCAAGTTTCCAAAAACCCCTATCCAATCTTGCTTAGGAACTTTCCTATCCTAAGTAAGAAAGGTTACATCATCCCCAAATCATCCCTATTATCAAGAATCTATATTTTTCTTGATTCAAGTTTGGGATTGTACCCATCATTGCTTTTAGGTCTTCCATACCATCATCCAATCTAAAACTTGATAAATATTCAAATCCAAAATCAAGTCATCCTTATTAGGGTTCAAATTATTCCACATCACCTTCCCAAAAACATCTACCAATCCTATCTATCAAACATAATGTAATGTCACTTTTCCTCATATGGTTGTTAAGTAATAGTAGCAGATTTAATATAAGGAATATTAGTTTTAATATAATTTGAGTCACGTAATGTTATCAACATAAATGTGAATAATCAATGTAACTATAAACATGTGATAACTAAGTAATTAACATAATAAATGGAATAACACGTCCACATAGATTAATCATATTAACATCAAAATCATATAATATTCCCAATATTATTAGATCAATGGTTTTCAATACTCATCTATAAATATATTTTGAGAAGCTATTATTCATCACTTTAGAGGAATGACTAGATCTAGGCTCTTCACGACAAAGAGGCACCCTTGGAGGAACCAATTCTTGCACATAACACCAACCTACCTCAAAGGGCCTTACGGTTAAACTACCTGCCTCAAAGGGCCTTACAGTAAAGCCATGTCCAAGACAATCTCAAGTGTACATTGTACCCTAAATTGGACACACATTGTGTGCCCCTTCTCCGATTGCCCCTAATGCCAGCCAAAGATCCTAAGCTTCACTCCTTTGTACCTTCTCAATTTCTTTTTTCCTTTTTCTCTTCTCTCCTTGAATGTTCTCCATGCCTTTTCCAAGTCGCACACAAATGCTATATATATAAGCCTTAAGGGGTGCTTTCCAAACCATCACACCCTTTCACAAAGGTTTCCTTTAATAATTATTTAAATAAATTATTCTTCCCCTTTTTAAAGAGTATTTATACATATTCTTTATTAATATCTCTTTTAACCAAAGGATAATAATATCCTTTATTTTTCTATCCCCCTTTTCATTCTAAAGGGTTATTTCATAGTTTTCTCTTCTCTTGGGGAAAAAGTCACATAACACATAAAGATATCCCTTAAATTCCCTCATCCGAGTCATCCTCATCAACCTTCATTGAGAAAACTAGGGTCCAAATTATTCCACATCACCTTCCCAAGTCATAAACATCTACCAATTCTTATCATCAAACATAATACATCCCTTGAAGTCCCTCATCCATGTCATCCTCATCAACATTCTTTAAGAAAACTAGGGTCCAAATTATTCCACATCACCTTCCCAATTCATAAAACATCTACCAATCCTAATCATCAAACATAAGGCATCCATTAAATTCCCTCATCCATTCATCCACATCAAATAATTAAACCTAACCACACTAGGTCTTTGTATTCCAATCACTAGGTCTCAAGCTAGAAAAAGAATGGAACCACATGAGAAAGTTACCATAGAGGACATCACCGATCAAACCTCATTGTCAAATGAAGAAGATACCTATGTGGAATAACCTGAACATTCACCAAGATTACAAATTTTTTATCAAGACCCCTATAACCAAGAAATGATAAGAGGATTTAGGAACTTGACAAAGACACCATCATATTAGACCTAATCCAAAAAGGGGGGATACTTCAACAAGGTGTTGAATTATCACAACTTAGAAAACAAGGTTCATCATCTAACATTCCCTTATCATCTTCACCTCTCCAACAACCATATCATTCAAATCCCACACATACATTAAATATTTCACAATAATCTTAACCCATCCTAGAACAAGTTATACCCTATTCAAGCAAATATTCACAACTTAGGGTTAACATACCATGAAATGTCCCATAACAAATCACTCAACCGACCATACCATCAACACCCATAAATAATGTGACAAACTTCATCCAACCTCAACAAAAATCACAAGGACTACACACATGATCTACACATCAATACATTAATCCACCATCCTCACACCAAAACATTTTAAACATAAATTACATACCCATGTCACATAACCAAAATCCGTCATCCAACCAACACCATCATATACCTAGATCCAATAATACATCAAATATTGGCATAGAACTATAATTTCAAAGTATGGTCATTACGATAAAATGCATCTAAATGGGACATCAAAAGAAAAATTGCACATTTAAATATATATTTCCTTTACCCATTTGATATGTCTATTATGGAAATTCCTTTTCCCAGTAATTATGAAATACCCAAATTTGACAAATACAAAGGAAAAGGTGACCCTAGAGAGTAAGTTAAGGAGTTCTACATACCATGCCAAGAGGTTGCATATAGTGACATATACCTTATGAGGCTATTTCTTAGGAGTTTAGGAGGACAAGCCTTGGAATGGTTCACACACCTTCCCCATGGCTCTATTTCCACATTCAAAGACAACCAAAATATTTGTTGCACACTTCTCCTATAATATTGAACATGAGGTTACAATTCTAGACTTGCGCAATAGTAAAAAATAATGGAGAAATATTTGCCTCATTTTTATAATGATGGAGACACTTTGCCAATTGATTCCCTTGGCATATGCTTGAAAACCAACTAGTCACTATTTTTATTTAAAATTTGAACCAAGAAATGAGCTTCCATCTACAACTCCAATGTGCCAACTCATTTGATGAAATAATTGACAAAGAATTAACTATAGAGAAAGCCCTCATTGCTAAAGGACTAGTTAAAACATACAAGGACCATAAAGACAACAATAACCAATCCAATAAAAATCCCATTTTTGGTCTAGAAACAAGAATGTTGTTAATGATGCCGGTGTAACATATGTGAAACATATTAAGAACAAATGAGAAAAAACACCATCATATGATAAAAAAAAATGTCAAAATCAAAATTTACAACATATCATTACCATATTGCAAGGAAAGCCTAGGAAAAACAACCAACCAAACACAAATACACCCCTTTAGGGGAACCCATAGAGGTGGTTTTCCATAGACTTTCCCAAGCTAACTTGATTACATTTCCAATGAAAATATTTTATGTAAATCAAAATAAACCTGCATGATACAAGGATAATGAATAATATAAATATCATAGGGTAAAAGGACACCTTACATCAAAATGCATGACACTGAAAAACCATATACAAGATCTAATTGATAGAGGTGAAGTAAAAATTGAAGGCCAAACTCCTCACTCCTATAGTGAGAAATTAGGTATATACACGTAACCTTTTCCTTCGCATAATGAACATAAATCTTTCAAGTCTTACAAAGCAGTTCCTTACACATATACCAATAATATAAACACCCTATCTTATGCTTCAGTCATAAGCCACATTGAAGAATGCCATAACTAAGTAGTACATTGACCATAAAGAAGCTAATTGTGTTGTTACTACATGACATGGTTGAGTTACTATCCAAGAGGCATCATCCTCTTTTCCATTAATAAATAAATACAATCTCCTTGACCACTTCGGAAAAACACTTGCATAAATATCTATTCTAGAGATACTTAGGACCTCTCTTATGCATAAGGAAACCTTAGATAAATCCTTCCAAGAATCACCTATCCCAAGTGGCATTAATAATCAATTTCAAGTCATGATAGGACGTATTTCCTTCTCCATCACCTTGTATTTATATATAAAGACTCGTATACTGATTCATCCCACAATAAATCACTTCACATCAATGCCCTTATCCATAAAAACAAGACCAAACATGTCCTAATAGATGGTGGATCAAGACTAAACTTATATACTCTAAAATTAATAAAGAAATTGGGACACTCTAAAGGTGTCTTTGATCCTCATAAGAAAATCACCATCAAAGCATATGATGATGCCTAACTTGAGTTAGTTGGAACCATAAATTTTCCCATACAAGTTGGACTTGCTACCATGGAGACCACATGTCTGATTTTAGACCTTGATATCTCCTAAAATATTCTTCTATGTTGACCATGAATACATTCCATGCAATATGTCCCTTCCACATACCACCAATGCATGAAATTTCTATATAACAACATTGAAGTCACTATTCTTGCAAAACAACCTTTCTAGTATTATAAATTTCTAGAAGGAAGCTATAATTATTTACATCATTGTCTAATAAATGATGTTGCATCTCCTTCTTCATCCTACATAGATCCATCTTCACTCAAATCATCCACTTTACATAACATTCTCGTGATAAAGGCTAAATTCACTGGCATAAGGTGCAAAGAATATGGACTACATGATTCTTCTAACATAGAACCAAAAGTAACTTTTCAAATCTTCAAACTTTGGGGGCTCTTGGATAAGGAAAATATTGAAGAAGACATAATGTCATGGCTTTACAAAGATGAAGATGAACAAATACCAACTTGACAAACAAAATGATACCCTAAGGGCCATCACATATGTAAAATCATAGGCTATAAAGACAAAGGTTTAGGAATACATGAGCAAGGAATAATAGAACCCATACAACCTAAAGACAATGTGGGTTATCAAGGACTTGGATATGACTAATATAAAATGGTATCATTGGAACTCGAGTGTGTCCTCACTAAAACAACTAAATTTTCTCCTGTTGTTAACAGTACCAACGAGGGCACGCATGAGGACTCTTTTGAATGTATTACCGAGATATTCAATGAAACAAGAATTAATACCATCACATCATCCAATTCCATCAATATTCCACTTGTCTATCCTAACCTAATACATTGGGACCAACAAGAACCTTAGATTATTTATACATTTCAGAATGGTTAGGCAATTTTGTCAAGCTTATGGGAATTTGAGAGCACAACCAGTAGGGGATCATAAATCATGGTTCAACATAAGACTAGAAAATGTTGTATATTTTGAGGAACAAGTCTCTTTCCTTCATCATAAAAACAAAAAAGATAAAATAAGAAAGAAAGGTCCCTTAGTGAAAACCTCGATGAGGCACTTTTGGACCATACAAAGTTTAAATAAAAGAAATCTTCTAGTAAAAACCTCCTTGAGGAACTTCACTCAATCCTACATTATCAAGGAAAATATGATATATTAGTCGAGGAAACAAAATAAATGAATTTGGGAACTAAAGAAACACCAAAGATCACTTTCATAGCAACATCATTAACTAAAGAAGAAAATAAATATATAATAGTTTTCATCAAAATAATATTTAATAATCTTGCTTGATCCTATTCATATATGCAAGGACTTGACCCCTCATTATTAGTACATCACTTGGCGGTATATCCTAATGCTAAATTAGTCAAGCAAAAGCTAAGAAAAAATGCATCTGTAAATCACCCTCTTGATAAAAGAATTGCAAAAAATTATAGAGGTTGGTTTCATTCATCCTATTGACTATCTTGAGGGGGTCTTTGACA
The DNA here is from genome assembly GCA_007258455.2 of Sequoia sempervirens. Classification (NCBI taxonomy): domain Eukaryota; kingdom Viridiplantae; phylum Streptophyta; class Pinopsida; order Cupressales; family Cupressaceae; genus Sequoia; species Sequoia sempervirens. The sequence continues at coordinate 194,512,412 of VDFB02270651.1, forward strand.
TTGTATCAATCTCAAATCCTACTAGGGGCATCCATCTATGCACAAATTTAAGAGATCTTAATAAGACATTTCTAAAAGATAATTTCCCATTAACATTGATATCATTGTTGACTTAATAGCAGGACATGAAATAATCTCATTAATGGATAACGTTTTAGGATATAATCAGATAAGGATAGTTGATGAAAACCAACATAAAACTACTTTCATCACACCTCGGGGTACCTTTTTCTATCAAGTGATTCCCTTTAGACTTAAAATGTGAGGCAACATATCAGAGAGCTATGACTATGATCTTTCATGATTTCCTCCAAAAATAATGTCATCAACATACACAACCACAATCAAGATTTGATCTTTTTCGACTTTGAAGTAGAGATTGCTATCTGATACCATTATTGAATCCTTGTTGTAACATCCTTCATCCCCATTTCAATTATGATATAGGTTTTGAATACATCGGTAGCCTCATTGACACAGATGTCAAATTTGGGATCAAACTATCATTGCTTGATTCCGAGGACAACTCACAAAAGCATCTAATGAGAAAAGAGGTGATGCTAGAATTGTTGTCTGTCCAAACATTATTATTAGTCTAGATGATAAATATGTACAATCTGCCTTTTGTTTTCTTTTGCAAGTTAAGGGAATTATTCTCCAACCTTAGTCAGTTTATGCCACAATTGGTGGTAGGTGTATTTATAAGTTGTTAAATATTGTGTTTCCACCTTCAAACTTTCCATCCGGGGTAAGTTATTTAGAAGGGAATTCCAATGTCCTAGATTTTGGCAGCCATATAAACCATGCAGGATTCGATATAGGTTTTCCTATGATAGAAAAACTAATTAATCAGACACAACCCAAATTTTAGGAATTACCGACACTTTCTAGAGGATGGTTGTCTGAAAAACCCCACACATAGTAGAGGAGTATCCAATATAGATCCCAGATCTATTCCAAAAGAAACTTTGTTTGAGCAACCTGAAGAATCAACTAGTCGAAGACCTAATATTGCCTCTTAGTCTTATTCTTTGTCAAAAAAAAATCTCAATACAAGTAATAAGCCATATATGGATTTTAATCCTGAAGAATCAATTGGATCATCTAGCCACTTCCCTTTATATCGCCAGCCCTCTATAAATCCCTATCCATCAAGATCTTCTTTAGCCACACTTTTTGACCTAAGTAGCAATCCTAAACTTATGGATCAATTGGCTAGACAAGTCAACCAAAAATTGGCTTTAATTCCCAAAGAAGAACCAAACAAAAAAGGTAAAGGGATAAAAGTCACAAAGATAGGAGAAAAGAATTGCACGTTAAAAGAAAAGCTCCCAAGGGCAGTTGCAAAAAAGAAAAGCACGTAAATTAGAAATGAAAGGGAAGGAACAAGAAGTCATAGGCTATGAGCCAGATAGATGGCCAACCCCTGAAACATTCATAGTAATAAATCCAGAAAAAGCAACTATAGGGGAAGGTATGAAGTAAGACTTCATGTAGATTTGGGTGAAAAACAAAAGAACTCTGAAGCCCAGAGAAATTGGTTAGCACAATGGATGATTTTTGCACAAAATAATATTGATGACATGGTTGTAGATATTAGAGATTCTGCTAATACGTGTGTAAGCAATCAGATTAAATTAGATTTAATTTCAACTATACCAAGTAAGATGCATTCTTATGTCTCAAAGATTGAGCAACAAGCTTCTTCTCTTATATATGATATATCTGGGGTTAGTTACCAAGTATGACAAACTCAACAAAATCTCCAGACAATTATCTCAACACAATCACACGAAGACAATTATTTGTACACATCTATGATAATCAACAGTCATGAAAATCCTAGAAGGAAAGATATTGAAGATCAAAAACTTCTCATAGATGTTGTAGCCAAGAAGCTAAAAAAATAAGGGTAATTACAAAAAAGATCAAAAAATCACAAACTGGCCAAGATAGTTCCTTAGAAGAAGAAAAAGAGAAGAAAGGCAAGGGTGGAGAACAACCAACTCTACTAAAACAAAAAGAACTAATTGTTCAAAGGAGAAAGAGCATGTTTTCTAATGAGAAAGAAGAGATTTTTGAAACATCTTTCTCCAAAGCTCCTACAGTGAGTATGCCAAAAATTAAGGAGCACAACCTAGCCAATAAAGAAGAAAGTGTAAAAGATGGTTGTAGGAGATAAATGTTGTACAAGAACAAGCAAAACCTCTGTATATGGATGAACCTGGTTTTTCCAATAAAGAGTCTGAAGAAGAAACATCTAAAATTGACACTATTGATATAACAATTGAACCAAGTGATTCAGAAACCTCACATTTTCCTATAAATAATATAGATAGTGATCTTGATGAGCTAGATTTAGATTTTTTTGAGTATAATCAGTTGCAAAAAAACAAGCCATGGGAGTCTACAAAGAAACTAGTAGAATTTGATATTGAAATGAAGGATGTAGTCACATAAAACACAAAACTTGAGCAAATGAGACCTTATGCTATAAGCGGATGCATCCTTAATATTGACAAGATTGTAGATCCCTATGATACTATCTATACCTTGACAGATACTTTGGAAAATATGTTTGTGTAGACACGTAAAATGTACTGATTGACATTGTGCATCTGATCCCGACTACTAACATCGTTTCATCCTGAATCATCCCTCGGTCTAACCATTTAATCAAATCTCCTTATCTGATTAAATTCATCATTTTCCTTCCCTTAATTAAATAAATCATTTTATCTAATTAAGTCATCCTTTTTTGTTAATTAAATCAATCGATTTGACCTAATTATCCCCATTTAATTAAATAGTCAATTTTATTTAATTAAATCTCTAAAGTCTATCTATTAAATAAATAAATTAAAACCTTATTTGGTTTAATCTAACATCATCTCTTTTAATTAAATAAATCAAAATCTTTATTTAATTAATCCTTTGTCACATTCCTCTCATATTTGATTTAAATAAATCCATAAATTCAAGTCAAATAGGTCACATCATTTAATCCCCTTCATTAAATTAATTAACCTTGATTAATTTAATCTCTTATCATGTCCCATCCTCCAGCATTTACCACTTGCTCGTGAAAATAGATTTAATTCATTTATTAAATCCCTATTTTCCTCAACAAGGCATCTTTTTGGAATATCCTTCAAGTTTGAATTCAAAAATCCAAGTTGACATGTACATCCAACAAAGCATTTACTCTATCTTACATGTCCTTTTCCTTGAGCCAAGTGGCATTCAATGCATTTTCCCTTCCCTCTTGCAAGTCATTTCAAAAAAAATCAAAATTCAAAAATAAGCATTTATTGGCACAATCCTCAAAACTTGCATATCCTCCATCCACTCATAGGTTGACAAGTGGCATCTTTCCATTGGATGAATGTTAGTCCCACATTGCTCAAATTTGGACATTCATCCTTCAATCTCATCTGTAAATAAGAGCTCATCTCCTCATTTGATCATCCACAAATTATGCAAAGTTATTATGCTAAAATATTTAGCCATTTCCATCAAATATCATTGAGTTCTTAGCTAGGTTATGCAGGTTTTTAGCTTGGAGCTCTCATCAAACATCAAAAAAGTGGATCACTCATCAATCATCATCAACATACATCAATATTGCATCATAGGAGTTGGGAAAGGGCCAATTTTCACATCAAATTGGCACCAATTCCCCCATGGGATCATAAGTTTGCTAGCTTAATTAGGATTCAATCTCTCTTTTTGGTTTCTTATTGCATTCTTCATTATTTTTTCCTAATTTGAGCTTTGTGAATGAATTTCATGGGGAATCCTTGTTCTTACTTGCAATCTCTAATCTAATGTGTTTGTTCTCATTGTTTTGCGGGTATTAGGATTGGGGTTCGTACATTTGGCGCTAGAAGGAGGGCAACATCTCATTTTTTTATCACTTTTTCCTAAAAATTCTGCATTTTTGTTTGTGCACAAAAAAATTCCAACGCTGGAAGCTCAACGTCGCCATATAGCACCGCTGGTTCTCTAGCGTCGCCATACAGCACCACTGGAAATTCAAACTGCGACGCTGAAGTCTTCCCACCCAGAATTTTGAATTTCAAACTGTGTCACTCGACCAATCTGACCCACGGGATTTTTCAAAAAAATCAAACAGCGACGCTGAGCAAAAGTGTGATGCAGTTGAGCTAACTGACCCAGACACAGAGTGACGCTGACTGGTAAGCGGCACTGTACAACACTGCTGGGAAATCAAACTGCGACACAATCACGGGTTGTGCCACTGGCAAGGAGTAAAAAGTTGAAATTTAATTTTAGCACGTGCATTTTGTCATATGATCAATTTATCTTCTGTTTTCTACTTTTTGACCTTTGTGTTTTGCAGAATCTGACTGGTTTTCTCTCTTGTAGGTTGGACCAATTAAAAACAAAAGAAGGAGAATCATGGTGATGGTATTTTACAAAATCAGTGTTTTTAAACACTTTAGTGTTTGTTTAACACTTCTAATAAATTGTCATCTCTTTTTGCTTAGGATAGTAATTTCGTTTGGGCTTTAAAAATAATCTTTTCAATTTTTTCAAAGGCTTAAAACGAACATTAGGACTACAACTTACTAGAGTTTGTTTTTTGGTTAACAATTGAATAAAACAACTCTCATTTGTCTTTTGGTGCTTTAAAAAGAACTCACAATTGCTTTGTGGATTTAAAATGAATATGTGCAACTTTGTCTTCGTGATGGCTTACTCAAACTAACTTCATTGAAAAAGGACGTATGCGCTTCTCTCCCGCTTTATAGCGATCTTGAGAATCAAAAGGCCTTTTTTTGTGATTTTAGGTTGAGACAAAACAATCACCTCCACACTTCATTTTGGGTTTAAAATTGAACAAAATCTTGTGCGAGTGTGAATGAATTTATTGCATGTGTTCTCCCTTTGTTTCTAAACAAGGGTTGATTGAACTATGAATAAGTTTATTCGCTTTTGTTTATCTTAGAGGGCCTGCCTTGGGGAAAAAGTACTCACCTAAGGGAACGACTCAACCAATAACACTCTAAACTCGAGAGTATTTTCAGCCGGGATATAAATGTGGGTATTGGAATAAACACCAATATCATGCGGTTGGCTCCGACGAGATGGATCCGAAAGGGGACTCTCGTCGTATGGGTCAATCTCCATGAACAAAAAGTCCTAATTAAAACCCATGTTTTAGAATTGCCAAAATCCTTGATCTATTTGTTGGTGCAAGAACGGTCGTTCTAAAGCCACCCCACACTTTTACGGTCTTTTAGTAGAAATGGAAAGCATGCCATGGAAGTTTCATGGGTGTTGATGCTTGGTTGCCCCGATTGACGTTAATGAGTCGTGGAGGGGACCCAGTGGGGTCAAGCATTTAACCATTCGCTAAAGATAAGCATAGTTGGACTTGTCCAAGTGGGAATCCAACAAATATTTTCTTCCACATCCATAGGGTTGTACTTATTCTTGGTTGCAAAATGCTTTGCTTTTTCGAAAACATCTTGGAAACAAACACTTAAACATCATCATCCAAATTTCAAACCCTTTAGGAGACAAATACAATTGACTCAATCCATGTGTTATTGCTTTCCCTTGGGATTCTATCCTTAGAGGTTTCTAAACACATTGGATTACATCTCAATTTGTCTACTAAAGTAAACAATAGGTAACCCTTGCCTTGAATTCATCAAATTTCCACATAACATACTTTGTGGGGTTTGAAGAAACTAAGAAATTGGACATCTAGTTTGGAAACCTAATCAAAGAAGTGTTTTTGGTAAAATAAAGCCACTAAGCAAAGCTAAACAAAATGAACTCTCATATGTGTTGAAACCTCACGATTCTCAAGAAGTCCAAATCCCAAAACAAAAGTCATTGGGTTCAAAATCCGAAAATGTATGCACAAATTGAATCACTTCTTGGTTATAAAGGTCTATAGAAGTGTTGCATGTTCTTCAATACCGAGGTCTAGGTAAACAAAGAGTCTTTTTTAGGTTCATCTTAGGATCAAAGGAAATCAAAAACAAAATTCACCCATCCTTCGAACATCAAATCAAACATCATCTCATCATCACCTTTTGGGAAATCTTGAAATCATCCTTAATGCTAGGTTTTTTGGCAAAAATCAAAATCATCAAATCCTTGAGACAAAATCCTTGAAATCTTTATCAAAATCATCTTTGGCTAGGTATGTGTAGATGCATCCTTTTGCATACACTTAGTCAAAGTTATCAAACCATCTTGTTTAGCTAGGTATATGTAGATGCAACCTTCTTCATATGCTTGGTTAAATTGTCATCTTGTTTGAATAGGTGTGGGTAGATGCATCCTTCTCCCTACACATTCAAATTATCATCCTTTGAGCAAAACTATCCCTTAGATAATCATCCAACATCTTAGGGTCTTTTTGTTCAATCAAAGCAAACCAAAATCAATCAAATCAAGGACAATCCAAGAAAATCAAAATCAAAATCTAAAACATATCCAAAAGTCCCAAAAGTCTAGCATCATCCTCAAGATTTATCAAAATATCAAAACATCCACATCATCCATCTCTTGCATCATCATCATATCACCTTTTGATCCTCAAAGATATCCTAAAATTTTCTCTTTTGTGCATAAAGTAAAGATCAATCCAACGAATTAAGAGATTCATCTCCCCTATTCTTGAAAATTGATCCTTGTTTTATGGTTCAAACTAGATCTCAATACAAGAAGAACATGGAAGCCGACAAAGAAACACCCGCTTCAAGTGACCTAAGCCAAACGAATGTCGAAATGAATCCCGTTGAATCAAACAATCCTTTGACTATCTCATCATCACAAAACCCACAAGAAGAAACCCAAGGAGAAGATCTTACCTTTGGGATGTCACATGAGGAAATAACTGAAATGCTCCAAAATCCAGAAAACCATAAAATCATCAACATCATGATGAGGCTTAACCCTTCACTATACATGCTTGAGCTAGCAAAACAAGGGGCCAAATTACCTTTCTGATTTCGACGTGAGTACCATAGTGGAGAAATCTTTACCACCAATCTCATCCACCATCCCCATCTCATCTACACCCCATCCCAAAGCATCACTCAAAACATTCCACAAATCACGACATCTTTTGCTCCAACCCAACCCAATGTTAATAAGGGAAATGCATTTCTTAATGCTATTCAAACACACCCCCTTGTTAATAATCAAGACTTGGATGCAAATACCATTTTGGAACAAAACATACCCCAAAATCCATTTCATAAGTATGTTCCTCTCACTTTCCATAATGATCCATCATCATCATCCTTCCACGCAACACCTCAAGATTCTCTTCTCACAAACTCGCAAGAAGAAGGTGACATGTTTGGACCTGGGGGAATTTTTGACACCACACCCCTCATATTTCCACCACTTCTGCTATTGCCATCATCATCCACACCACTCCTTGGCTTAGGGCTTCCCCCTTTACCAAGTATCAATCAAACCAACATCCCAAATATCAATCAAAGCATTATGCCAAATGGTCAAAACTTGTCATCGATATCGCAACAACAAATGACAACTACACAAGCAATTGTGACATCATCAAACACCCCCCTAACATCTCAAAGCATGGTCTCTCAAGGGCCAATCACATCAACAACACCATTTATCACTCAAACCACCAACATGACATCACCATTCACCACTCAAACCACCAACACGACATCACCATTCACCTCTCAAATCACCAACACGACATCACCACCCATCAACACCACAAACACCATTCCAAATCCACCACCACCCCCACCACCACTAACTTCCATCATATCAAGCCAATACAACATGGCATTACAAGCTGCTTTTCAAAGAGGATTCCTACAAGTGAAAAAACAAAGAGCCGCGCAACTAGCTGCTCAGCAAGTTGCTCAAGATGCGCAAGCTGCCCAAGCAGCCCAAGCCGCATTACAAGCGCAACAGGCCGCACAAGCCCAAGAATTATTGCAACAACAACAACAACAAGCCGCTCAAGCTGCGCAAGTTGTACAAGCTGCTCAAGCAACCCAAGCCGCATTACAAGCACAAAAAGCTACCCAAGCCCAAATTCTATTGCAACAACAAGCAACACAGGCACAAGCACAAGCTCAAGCTCAGGCGCACGCCCAATATCAAGCACAACAAGTGCAAGCAAAAGCATAACTTCTTGCACAAAAACAAGCAGCGCAATTACAGGCATATCAGCAAGCAATAAAATAATATCAAGAGCAGCAAGAAGCAGCTAAATTAGTAGCCCAACAACAAGCGTTGTTGGAACAAAACAAGCACAACAGCAAGCACAACAGTAGGAAATCCTAGCACAACAACAACAAGCACAACAAAAGGCAATCTTAGAGAAACAACAACAAGTGTTTATACAACAGCAAGTGCAAGCATACCTAGCTTGGCACAATGTGAAAATCCCATCAAACAACACACCAACCAACCCACCCATCCAACCCACAATTGAAACACCCCAGAACACCTTCATCCCACCCCCTGATCCGCAAAATGACGTAACGACACAAATTAGGTTGCTCTCGCAACAAGTGCTTGATCTTCAATCAGGGTGAACCACAAAGACACCAAGCAACTTGTGTCCCTATCCATTTGATAGGAGCCTTGTGATGAAACCATTCCTCAAGGGATTTGAGATCCCCAAGTTTGACAAATATCGTGGGATAGGAAACCCTGAAGATCACATCAGGGAATTCTAGGTTCATTGCATGGAAGTCGCATACGACGATACTTATCTGATGCGGCTATTCCCTAGGAGTTTGGTTGGCCACGCTATGGAATGGTTCTCTCGCCTACCTACAGGCATTAGAATATTCCAAGAAATTATAGATGCATTCATTAAAAACTACGCATGCAATATTGCAATGGATGTCAGTCTAGAAGAACTCTCAGCTCTGAAACAAGGTAAGGGTGAATCATTCGCTTCATTCCTACAACGATGGCTATCCAAGGCCAATCGGAGCAAGTGGACCATGCTCGAGGAACAAAAAATTTGCACCATTATATCCAACCTTTAAGGCCTCTTGGAATTTCATCTCAAGGTACAAGGGATCACCACATATGACCAGTTGATCTCCAAGGCGCTCAGCATCGAACGAGCCCTTATGACTCAACCCGCGGGATCAACTTCATACCCCGAACAACAAAACAACCGCCCACCCTCCAATTACAATGATAAACCTCGCACGTGGGAAAGGAACAAAAAAATTACTAATGATGGTGTCATCAATGCCAAGGTGGTAATTAGTGCCCCTCGCCAAAATACACCCGCACCACAAATCCAAATCCAACTCCAAAACAATCATCATGCAATACAACAACGAAACAACAATCCGACAATCAACAATCTCAATGATCAAAGGGTACCACCCCAACGGAACAAGAATTACCCCAAGCGAAAGTACACTACTCTTGGGGAACCACTAGAAGTCATCATGAAGAAGCTGATAAACGAAAAGCTCATCAAGGCTCCTACCTTTGAGAATTACCAAGAACCGGATGTGAAACCTCCTTGGTATAATGAAAATCAACTATGTGAATTCCATAAAATCAAAGGCCATACCACAAACAGTTGTATGAGACTAAAAAACGTAATTCAAGATCTCGTCGATCAAAGAATTATAAACGTGGAACAACCAACATGAAATCAAGACCTTAAGATATACACGAATCTGATGCCTAACCATGGCAATAAAGGGAATAATAATAACAACACTAATAAAGGGAAGGGAACCCACACAAACATGAATCATATTTATGAAACCGTTGTCGCCTCCCTAGATGAATACTGCACAGTCATCACCATCAAAGGCGCCCATGCCGATTGTGGAGTCACCACAAGAGGCGAAAAAGTTACCATCGTAGGATCATCTGAGCCAAACAGAGTCCCTGCATCTAGATCTATCCCTAATGGCTATAATGTCCTAGATCAGCTCAAAAGAACACAGCGCAAATCTCCATCATGGAGTTGCTAAAAATCTCATCGGCTCATAAGAAAATCCTAGAAGAAGCGTTGGCTTCATCCACTGTCCCCGCGGATCTTGATGCGGAACAATTCCAAGCTATGGTCGGAAATATCATTACGCCAAATCTCCTCACATTCTCTGACCAGGATTTCCCCGCTCAACCATCTCACAACCGTGTGCTCCACTTAGAAGTCATCGTACAGAAAAGCAAAGTCAAGAGGGTCTTGGTGGATGGAGGTGCGGGCTTGAATATATGTTCTCTCAACCTCATCAAACAATTGAAAATCTCAGAGGATTCTATCAACAAAGGAAAGGGTATCACAATAAGAGCATATGATGATCAAGAAAGAGTATCCTAAGGCACGATCAAACTCCCTATTCAAGTAGGGCCCACCATTATGGAAACCACTTGTTAGGTCTTGGACCTCGACTTGCCATATAACATCCTCCTAGGACGCCCATGGATTCATGCGATGAAAGCAGTAGCATCAACTTTCCATCAATGTGTGAAATTCACACATGAGGGACAAGAAGTCACCATCCATGGAGATCCCAAACCTTTCTCCTATTGCAAGAGCCTTGAAGCAAAGTACTATAAAATCCCCCAAGTACCAAAAAATGATGAGGGCCCATCTACACCATACATCAATCCTGCCACTCTCGCATCCACTTCTGCGACAGAGACACCCGCCACTACCGCCATCCCCACCATCTCTGACATTAAGGTCATCATCCAAGATAACGGTTGTGGAAACTACAAGCTCCCTAATAATGCTTTTGTGGTAGGAGAGTTACCACAATCTCTTAGATCACGGGGATGTCCGCAAATAAATGAAGCATCCACATCCCAAACGTCTCCTGAGGACTATCCTAACTTTACAAGTTGGGGAGATCTTGGCAGAGAAGTTATTGAAGCAGATCCATCTCATATGCTATACCAAGATGAAAGACCAGTAGTTGATTTACCAATGGATGATAGAAGCAAGGGTCTGCAAATGATGCTCGCAATGGGCTACGATGGAAACCAAAGACTTGGGAGAAACGACAATGGGCTTATAACACCTATCATTCTGGAGAAGCGAACAATAACAAATCTTGGCCTTGGATGTACCCCTCTGAGTATAACCATACGTGGCCGAAGTCCTCCAGTTAGAAGGGTTAATAATCCTCCTCAGCCAACCACATCAGAACTATGCCTACCAGTATCTACAGGTCGCATCATAGATAACTTTACATTTGACATAACCAACGTCTGTAGTAGTAGTGATGACGAGGATCCCACACCCAATCTACCTAGGCTATTCGAGACACCTCTCTTTTCATGATTAGTACCCTATCTTTTGAATCAGACCACCAAAATCATGACATCCGCCTAGTATATCCCCAACTCATCGACTATGACCAATGAGGACCACCAGTTCTTGATACATTCAAAAACGATGAGGCGCTCTTAGAATTCATGGGACTGCGGGATAACATTCCATGTGGGGATCACAAAGCAAGGTTTATAATTGAGCTAGATACACATGCCTATTATGGGGAAACGATTGAATCCCTCAGTCGCAAAAGTGAAAAATTAAGAATCATATCTAAGTCCTTGAGTGAAAACCACACTGTGGCACTCTCCGACCAGAAAAAAGTAAAAAGAAAGGACGCATCCAACAGTGAAAACCTCTCCGAGGCACCTGAGGATGGGGGATTCAATCTTCCTTTCCAAGCTATTCATCAAGAAAAATCAGCAGTCCTGGCAGAAAAATGCAATCCGATCAATCTAGGAACAGAGGAAACACCGCATATCACATTCTATGCAGAATCATTACTATCAGAGGAACAAGAGCTCCTAGCAGCCTTCCTAAGAGAAAGACAGATAAATTTTGCATGGAGCTATGTTGACATGCCAGGACTTGATCCAGAGACTGTGGTTCACCACTTAAGAGTATATCCAGAAGCAAAGCCTGTTAAACAAAAGCTTTGAAAAATGCACCCTCAGATCGCCTTATTAGTCAAAATGGAGCTAAAAAAGCTATTAGATGCAGGATTCATCTGACCGATAGATTATCCAGAATGGGTATCAAACCTGGTGCTTGTTTCAAAACCTGATGGGAACATCAGAATCTGCACAGACTTCAGAGACTTGAATAAGGCATGTCCAAAAGATGACTCCCCACTTCCAAACATTGATATGATCGTCGATATGACAGCTGGACATGAAATGTTATCACTAATGGACGGATTTTCAGGGTATAATCAGATTATGATAGCTAAAGAGGATCAACATAAAACAACTTTCACTTGTCCATGGGGGACCTACTACTGGAATATGATGCCATTCGGCTTAAAGAACGCAGGAGCAACATACCAAAGGGCCATGACATTGATATTCCACGACATGATTCATAAGACGGTCAAAGATTATGCTGATGATATTTTAGCCAAGTCCAGAAAGAGAAAAGATCACATAGCAACCCTTAGTGCCATTTTCGACAGGTTGGAGGAGTACAAAGTCAGATTAAATCCAAAGAAGTGCATCTTTGACGTACAATCGGGAAAATTACTAGGATATATAGTGTCAATGAGAGGTATCGAGGTAGATCCAGCAAAGGTAAAAGCAATCCTTGAAATGGAGGCACCAAAAACATTAAAACAATTGAGAGGTCTCCAAGGAAGGCTCCAATCCATTCGAAGATTTATAGCACAGTTGGCGGACAAACAGAACCCATATTCTCACCTACTCCACAAGGGAGTAGCGTACAAATGGGATACCAAGTGTAAAGAGGCATTCAATAAAATCAATTAATATCTACTAACACCACTAGTCTTAATGCCACCAATCCCAAGAAAACCATTGATTCTATACGTATCAGCAACAGTAGCAGCCCTTGGAGCTCTCCTAGCTCAGCATGACGAAAATGGAACAGAAAGGGCTATCTATTACATCAGCAGAACAATGGTTGGGCATGAGATAAACTATTCATTCATCGAAAAAGCATGCCTTGCAGTAGTGTTTGCATCACAGAAATTCAGACATTACATGTTGGCACACAAAATAAAACTCATCGCCAAAATCGACCCTCTCAAATACTTATTGTCAAAGGCAATGCTCACAGGAAGAATGGCCAAATGGGTGATGATACTGTCAGAATACGACATTGAATATGTGGAGAGGAAGGAAATCAAAGGCCAAGTCATCGCAGATCAACTTGCAGAAGCACCAATTTATTCAGAGAATCCTCTCATCTTAGAGTTTCCAGATGAATCTATTTTCAATCTCAACATAGCAGACCACTGGAAACTGTACTTTGATGGCTCATACACACAGCATGGATCAGGAGCCGAGGTCTTCTTTATCACCCCACAAGGGGATTGCATACCAAGGTCCTACAAATTGGAATTTCCATGCACCAATAACATTGCAGAATACAAGGCTTTAACCATAGGTCTCAGAATAGCAGTGCAGTGGAACATCATAGCTCTCAAAGTATACAGAGACTCTCAATTGATAATAAATCAAGTGAACGATGAATACCAGACCAAGGACGATAAGCTCACTCCATACAAGAAATTGGTGGAGACTCTTTAAGAACCTTTCATTGAAATAACATTTGAGCAGATTCCTAGAACCAACAACAGAGCAGCAGATGCCATGGCAACAATTGGATCCTTACTGGATATCCCCCACAACGTTCCAAAATATGAATTCCTGATAGAGCAGCTTCTCATGCCTGCATTCGAGGTACCAGAATCAAAATTCGTGTGTGAAATCGTTGGTCCTGGTGATCCTTGGTACCACAACATTTACACATACCTTCGAATAGGAGTCATACCTGCCGACTTACCCTCAAACCTAAAACAAACCTTTGTAAAAAAGGCATCTAGATTTGTCATCCTAGGAGATACCCAATATCGTAGGAGCATAGAAGGAACCCTACTACATTGCTTAAACGCTGAGGAGGCATTGACCGCTCTAACTGAAGTACATAACGGTATCTGTGGTTCACACTCGAGCGGAATGACCATAGCCAAGAAACTGCTGAGGATGGGGTATTATTGGCCCACAATGGAACGAGAAGCACATGACTATGTCAGAAGGTTTCTACAATGTCAGCAGCATGGGGACCTCATCCATGCTCCAGCTCAAGAGCTTCACCCTATCGTCACACCATGGCCCTTTTTGCAGTGGGGACTTGATCTCATTGGAAAAATCATGCCCACCTCATCTAATGGCCACAAATTCATCATAACCGCCACAGAGTACTTTACTAAGTGTGTGGAAGCCATACCCATGACGTATATAACGGGGAAACAGATTTCAAAGTTCATCCTAAACTATCTCATTTGTCGCTATGGTGTTCCACAAGCCATTATCTCAGATAATGGGACACCATCCAAAAATTAGGAGGTTCGTGACTTATGAGAAAAATTCAAAATCCAACATCGCTTCTCCACCCCATATTATCCCCAAGGCAATGGCCAAGCAAAAGCTACAAACAAAACCATTTTGAAAATCCTCAAGAAAACAGTCAATGACATAGGTCGTGACTGGCATATGCAACTTAATCCCGCCCTCTAAGCCTATCGAACCAACATCCACACACCCACCGGCACCACCCCTTTCTCATTGGTCTATGGATCAAAAGTAGTACTCCCCATTGAGATTGAAATCCCATCACTCAGAATATCACTGCAAAACCTCATCACAGATGAAGAGTACAGAGTATCAAAATTGAATGAGCTAGAGCTATTGGATGAGCGATGTATAGATGCTTTGAATCATTTGCAAGTCTATCAGAATAGACTCAAAAGGAGCTATAATAAGAAAATCAGAAGCAGGACTTTCCAAGTCAGAGAACTGGTATTAAAGGAGAATCAAAAGAATGTCCCAAACCCAAGCAACAAAGGAAAATTTGAACCCAATTGGTTGGGACCATTCGTTATCACAACAAGTTACAAGTCAGGGGCATATCAGTTATCAACACCCAAAGGGGAACCTTTGCAAGAGCCCATGAATAGCTCTCATCTCAAAAAGTTTTATGCCTAAATCTTTCAAGGTATAAAACCAAAAAATCCAAAACCAGAAAATGTCCTGAAAAAATGGTTACTTTGGCGAAAACCTGGCAAACAGGCGTCTTGGTAACAACAAAAAATAAATCAAAAAAGCAAAAAATCCAAAAAATTAGAAAAAGGATAAAAAATAGTAAAGAGAAAAAAATCGTCCTCTAGTGAAAACCACTTTGGTGGCACTTTGGACAAGTACCTTGGTGAAAACCTGGCAAATAGGCGCCTTGTCTAAATAACCACTTTCCATCCACCAGGATCTTTTACGGCTTGCTTCCATCATCCATCCATTACGCTTCCATCATCCATCGCATTCGGGTCTCCATCCATCACTCATCCACTCGCATCTGCATCATAGCTTGGTCATGTTTTCATATCATGATTCCTCCTAGTACTACTGGCCCATCCTCAAGGTCAGTTTGTCTTGCTTTTATCAGAGTAGTCTATTGCATCATGTTGGGGGCATGTTCTTATCGAATCGGATTCGTGTATGTTCTTAAAGTCCTAAAATCAGAAAATCCAAAAACATCAAAAAATTAGAAAATCCAAAAACATTCAAAACATATCAAAATCCAAAAAAATAGGTCAAAAAGTCAGTCAAAAAGTCAAAAAAAAAGTCGTCAGTCGAACTACGTGGTCTCTGTGTGTATAACGTAGGCAAGGCTCATCTGTTGATCAGCCCCCAAGGCCCCAAGGATAGGTTTTTAGGTTAGTCTCTTGGTCAAAATCTCGGAAAACCCCAAAACATCGAAAAATCAAAAAATCAAAACATTTGAAAATCTCAAAAAATACCAAAAACAGCCTCAAAACATCTCAAAAAGATAAAAAACATCCAAATATTCAAAAAAATTCATCTGTCTCATCTCGCTTGCACCCGCAATAACATCATTCATAATAAACGATCGTCATCCTCAATCTTTGGTAAGACAATCGGAAACAAGTCTAGCAGGTTAAAAGTGAACTCAAAACGTCAAGTCTTAGGTCTAAGTCAGTACGTAAACAAGATGGTCAACTCTTTGTGTCGATAACCCATCATCCATTTGGTCCCATATCAATCATTTGAAAGAACACTTCGGATAAATGAAATGGCATGCCGCCATCCACTAACATGTCCTCGGATGAATCCTTCCTACAATGGGCATTATCTTTTGGCAATAGTTTTGGTTTGTATCCTTGAAAACACATCCCCTTTTTGGTTAGCGGTATTGAAGAACATCAGCTTGTTTGTTTACTTTGTCTTTATCCTTTTTGACTTATCTTATTGCACTCATTCCAAGGACTTCTCGATGATATATGAACAAGAGGATTTAGAGAAATAGGAATGGGGCAACGATCATTATCTTTTGTTTGTTGTGCTTGTTGGACGTTCTTGTAAAATAACCTTGGCGAATACTTGCTTTGTTAGGTATGTATGGAGGAGGTTTTGGGCAACTTGTTGACTATTACATTGATAGGTTATACCTTTCCGTGTTTTGGTCCGAGGTGTTTGAAACTTCTAAAGTGCATCCTAGCAAGGTTTTCGTATGTCAAGTGTGAACAAGAATACTCCTATCTGTTTTTCAATCCAAAGTCCATCACACTAGGTACAACGCCATCCTATTTTTCTATACCTTGATGCATCGTACCACGTGTGTTATCAAACATAAGGAAATTGGCCCTTTGAAAATCCCAACTCATCGACAAGTAATCATCATCATTTGCATTTTCGTCATCTTGTGTCTTGTTGAAATGACTTCCTCTCTTTCATTCTTTCTTGCTCATCACGCTAACAAGGTACTATGACAGTTGATCATCATCCTCATCGTCATCGATCCTGCATCCACAAAGCATTAGCATATTGCATAAATGTATCATATAGGAAACACATGCATTGCATTTCCATCATCATATAAACATGTTATTATAAGCATTCTTCATAGATAAGCACATCCATTGCATTGCATCACATTTCATTTATCACGTAAATCATCGCATAATATTCATTTGCATAAACATTTGCATAAACATTACCACCTATTACATAATCATACATAATAGGTACATAAGCATTATAGATAATCCATTTCATACTTGCATAACATCATAAGGTCATCTCACACATTGTATTCATTTGACATAGAACATCATCATCATTGCATATAGTACATCACAGTAAATGCATCACATACATTACATACATTTAATATGTTTAGGATAATAATATTTGTTATTCTAAGCATCTTAGAAAACCATCTCATTTGCATCATCATATAAAACACGACCATTGCATTCACATTGCATTAATCATCTATGTCATCTCATAAATAGCATCACGATCATTTTTACATTTCATTGCATCAATCATTCCACATCATTATAAGCATAAATCGGAACATACAAGAATCCATTACATGCAAAGCATATGTCCATCCAAAATCAGAATTCATATCATTTCGCGTATACAACATAGATCATTTCCATATCATTTTGCATACTGCATATTACATATCATATCATTTCGCATCATTACGCATCACATAAATACATCTGCATATCTTAAATCAACATAATATAGATCTGTTAGTCATAATCATAATGCATACATCATCGGAAATAAAAACATCCATAAATACATCATACAACACCATAACATCATTGCACAAACATATAGAAATAGAATCATCCATACATGCATAAATAAATGACACATCATATCAAAATCATCGGCTCATATATATATCATCAATAATGTAACTGTCATAGTACAAAATAATCGGATCATTGTACATGTATGTCAATCAGTACAAAAGGCCCATCGGGGTATCAAAAAGGATCCCATAAGGCACAAAAAGTATCATCTCGATCAGGGTCTACCCCCATGTATGTTGCCCTCGCCCCTGTCACCGTGACCCTCTGCTGGTCTATGGCTGGTCCGCTGCAAGTACTCTGGGACCCGGGCTGCTCTGGGTACGGCCTCATGATAATGCACCTGATAGTACTCGGCTTTCGGACGACATCCCTATAAGACCAAACAGACACTGTACTCTAGGAGGAGGTTGCCATTCTCTCTAACTGTTGTCTCCGGCCTATCTCTGTGGATGCCTGTAAATTTGCAGCCTGTCTCTGCTATATGGCCTGATCCCTCTCGGCCCTGAGCTGACCTATCTCGATCCTAGCCTGATCCCTCTCGGTTGTCACGGCCTAGACCTAGGCCTGCAACTACGTAATCAACACATCTCGGGGATCCACCTGCCCTGCTGGCTGCACTGCTGGCTGTGCTCGTGGAGGCTGTACCTGAGGCTGATCCTCAGCTTGTGGTGGTACATCTGGTGGCACCTGCTGCTGGTCCTGCATCTGTACATCGGGCTGAACTGGAGGCCCAGCCGGCTGCTCCTTTCGTGCTCCATCCCTTCGTCCTCGTCCTCCCCCTCTGCCTCTTGCTCTCCGCCGATCGGGGACTGCTCTTAGAATCGTCAAACGTAAGGGAGGTCAGGACCAATCCCTGTATGTTTGTGTGACACCTGGATCTGCAGGCCCCTGATCATAGGCCCATGGCCGAGCCACTAACTGTCGAAACTGTCCACGGCCTCCGAGGCAGGAATGTATCGCCCCCATGATACTTGTGACATGGTGCGGGCAAAGACGACCACATAATCGTCGTCTAGTCGATCCTGGGGCTCACCAAACTAACGCTGCACATGCCCGGGCAGGTATCTCTCAATCATCGTATGCTCTCGCCCCTACATGAGGTGGTCTTGGGGGGCAAAGAAGAGTTGATTTGCATCGCCGGCCCATCCGGTCCGACCAAGGTACAGACGCTATGTGAATACCTACATCTCATCTAGGACCCTCCTCCAATAAAGAATCTCGTGCTCACCTGTGTGTGTAAAAGACACACCACCTTTGTAGTGCCATACGAGGGGATCGTCTGGCATCATCGGAACTGTAACAACCTATGGTCGAAGGACAACAATGTGCTCCCATGCCCATATGTGAAGAAGAGTCACGCCTGCTTCGAGTGCTCTGCCATCGAGGTAGACGTACTCGTGGAGGTCCCTGTAAAGAGAGGCTAGAAGGACCGGACCCCAAGAAAAATGAACTGGTATGTCGCGAACCATACGCTCCCAGCAGAGTCCCCAACCAGGACTGAAGTATCGGCCCCGTCGGTCTGGGGCAACGAGACCCAAAATAACTGCTGCAACAACCAGGCGGAAGGGAGGTGCCAGGGCCCTGTGTCTCTCAAGCTCGATCTGCCCCTCGCAAATAACGATGTCCTCTGTGGCGAGGACTCTGTGGAAGGCATCCCACCCCTCGTCCATATTGAAAATGACTCGCCGACCATGAATCGGCAATCTCAGAATGCGCCAAACATCCTCCAAGGTGACGATGGCCTCGCCAGTGGGAAGGTGGAACGAAGAGGTCTCGTTGTGCCATCTCTCGACAAGCCCTGATAGCATCCCTAGGTGTGTGAATGGGCGTTGTGTAGGCGATGTACCATAGCCCCATGTCTCGAAGTCGATCCTGATCTCTATCGCTCAGGTCCCGCAAGTAACTGAATAGATCCCGCAACCTGTGCTCTCTGGAGTAGAGCTCCCTCACTGTATCCTGCATCAGGAAGGGTCATCATGTTAAAAAAAATTGAAAAAATTCTTTGCCGGGCGTCCAAAAAACCACTCCAGCGTCGCAATCTGTGAAGGCATCGCAGTTTCATTTTTAATCAAACTCTGACGCTAGGGCACAAAAGGCCAAAAGTGCACCGCCGCGGTGCACTTTCCTTCCCAGCGGTGCACTTTGAAAAGATACAGGACCGCCGCGTTGCAGTTTGTAAATCACCTCGCCAGCCATGAGCTCAGTGTCGGAGTTTGGAGGTTATTTTCAAACTCCAAACTCCACCGCCGCAGCGCTATTTGACACTGAGCGGTGCAGTTTGATTTCTGAGCAGCGCTATATAGCACGCTACAGAAGGACCGCCTTTAAATGCATTAAATGAAGGCTAAAAATTAAAAAATGAAGCTCAAGTAAGGGTCACTTACCGGTGCCCCAATGTCAGGTGGTCGATGGTATGTCCGAACTTGATCAGAAATGTGCATCGGGAGTTGTCGTTGCGCCATATCGTCAGGAGGTCAAAGCTGAAAATGCAGGGTTGCTAGATGGCTGTGTGAAAATGAATTGAAAGTGACCCCTCGGACCCCTTTTAAGTTTGAAATTAGGGTTTTTTTCACCCTAATTGGCTGTCCTGATAGGGTTTTGGACCCTTGAACCTATTTTTGTCTAGTTGAGGCCTGTTATACATCGTTTTATTGCGTTTAGACACGTTTTTGGCCTCCTGGAGCCCTTTTGGACATGTCGGGCACCTTGTCCTCTTTTTTCGCGAGATCACCCAAAATTTGAAATTTTTGTCCAATCTCTCGAGGGGGCAATATATTGGCATGTTTTCTTTCGCCAGGAGCAGTGGGGCAAGATTTTAAATAACAATTTTTTTTGGCTTTGATCGAGATCGTTTATTCTTTGAACCAACACAACAAGTGCATTGCTTCAAAGAGGGGCAAAATGTAGACTCATAAAATATACCGATTGACATTGTGCATCTGATCCCGACTACTAACATCGTTTCATCTCGAATCATCCCTCGGTCTAACCATTTAATCAAATCTCCTTATCTGATTAAATTCATCAATTTCCTTCCCTTAATTAAATAAATCATTTTATCTAATTAAGTCATCCTTTTTTGTTAATTAAATCAATCAATCTGATCTAATTATCCCCATTTAATTAAATAGTCAATTTTATTTAATTAAATCTCTAAAGTCTATCTATTAAATTAAATAAATTAAAACCTTATTTGGTTTAATCTAACATCATCTCTTTTAATTAAATAAATCAAAATCTTTATTTAATTAATCATTTATCACATTCCTCTCATATTTGATTTAAATAAATCCATAAATTCAAGTCAAATAGGTCACATCATTTAATCCCCTTCATTAAATTAATTAACCTTGATTAATTTAATCTCTTATCATGTCCCATTCTCCAACATTTACCACTTGCTCATAAAAATAGATTTAATTCATTTATTAAATCCCTATTTTCCTCAACAAGGCATCTTTTTAGAATATCCTTCAAGTTTGAATTCAAAAATCCAAGTTGACATGTATATCCAACAAGGCATTTACTCTATCTTACATGTCCTTTGCCTTGAGCCAAGTGGCATTCAATGCATTTTCCCTTCCCTCTTGCAAGTCATTTCAACAAAATTCAAAATTCAAAAATAAGCATTTATTGGCACAATCCTCAAAACTTGCACATCCTCCATCCACTCATAGGTTGACAAGTGGCATCTTGCCAGTGGATGAATGTTAGTTCCACATTGCTCAAATTTGGACATTCATCCTTCAATCTCATCTATAAATAAGAGCTCATCTCCTCATTTGATCATCCACAAATTATACAAAGTTATTATGCTAAAATATTTAGCCATTTCCATCAAATATCATTGAGTTCTTAGCTAGGTTATGCAGGTTTTTAGCTTGGAGCTCTCATCAAACATCAACAAAGTGGATCACTCATCAATCATCATCAACATACATCAATCTTGCATCATAGGAGTTGGGAAAGGGCCAATTTTCACATCAAATTGGCACCAATTCCCCCATGGGATCATAAGTTTGCTAGCTTAATTAGGATTCAATCTTTATTTTGGTGTTTTCATTGTGTTTTTCATTGTTTTTTTCCTAATTTGAGCTATGTTAATGGATTTCATGGGGAATCCTTGTTCTTACTTGCAATCTCTAATTTAATGTGTTTGTTCTCATTGTTTTGCAGGTATCGGGATTGGGGTTCACACAGTTTGACATAAGTGGTCTATGGACTGAAGCATCAAAGGTTTTGTATGCCATAAGATTGTTATCTGGAAAACTCATATACTGGTGGAATAATCTACCAGATAATGGGAAAAGAACTTCCATAGATGATGAGCATGAATATGTCAAACAAAGAGATATGGGCAAGAATGATATATTCTCTAATGGTTTTGAGTAGTTCAAATTTTTACTCATTGACTTGTTGGAGACAGTAAGACCCAGTCCACATAAGCTAAAAAGGTATTTTCCAAATTTGGTTGTAAGTCAAGATTCTGGAAAATTAAGGTAAAAGAATCAAACAGGCATAAAACTACATTTTCAATTCCACAAGGACTTATGAATGAAATGTTATTGCCTTTTGGTCTATGCACAACTCCAGCATATTTTTAAAGGAGAATGGACCAAGCATTAAGGCATTTAATATAATTTTGTGCAGTTTATATTGATGACATTATTGTGTTCTATGATTCTAAATCCAAACACTTGCAGCATCTGGAAGAACCATATGCAGCTATAAAGAAGTATGGAATTTGTTTATCTGCAAAAAAAGTGATTGGTAAAAGGCAAATTGATTTCCTTGGATTGCATTTAGATAGAAGAAATATCAAATTACAACCTCATATTCTCCAAAGAATTCAAGAATTTCCTTATGTCCTACAAGATAAAAAACAGATTCAGAGGTTTCTAAGATGTCTGAACTATGTCTTACCTTTTTACAAAGGTCTTGTAAAAGATAGAAGAGCAATTCAAGCACATCTTAAAGAAAACAAGGATGGTCATTATAGGCAACATGAGCAGTTCAACGAATAAAACCCAACATGCCAAAATTTGCCTTCTTTACAAATTCCAGCTCCAGATTTACCATTACTTCTGTATATTGATGCTTAGGACACTACATGGTCGATTGTGCTCATCCAGGAAGAAGAAGATGGAAAAAGGAATATATGTGGTTATAGATCAAGCACATTCACAGAAACCGAATGCAGATATCATATATTTGGAAAGGAAATATTGGCAATTAAAAAAGGAATTGAAAAATTCAAAATTTTCCTCGAGCTAGTAAAATTCACAGACAGTCAAGCAATGAGAAGTTTGTTAAAGAAAAACCAAATAAATACATAGCCCAAGGATGCATTGCACAATGGCATTTTGAGTTTTTGGGATATGATTTTGAAATAGAATGGATTAAGGGTGAAAACAATCCACTTGTTGATGCACTAACCAGGGAACTAGTAGCTTCAATCTATCATGGCATCATCTTCAAGGAACTAGATTGGTACAAACCAGATGAAACACTAATGTTCATTGAAGAAGGCACTGGTTTACTTTTTCCTTATTTGCCAAATGATATTGTTGAATTATTACTTGAATTATTTCCTCAACAAATGGCTTACAAATATAAGGCGAAAGATCTGTTATTACCATAGCTAGGGATTAATGGATGAAGATGAGCAAAGAGATTTCCCTCCTACGTTTAGACAAAGCTCCAATAAGATATTGGTGTAAATGATATGCACGCTCCATTTCCGCATAAGAGAATTTTTTGGCATGAATTGGTCAAAGCGAAGCAAGATGAATTTACTGAAAAACTTGAAATATGGTTTCATTATAGTATCAAAAAAATACTAATCAATACTCCTTCCATGGTTGTCCCAATAAATCAAGTCTTTATCACTTTCAATGGAGGAATTCCTTTTGTTCTGGATAATATGGGTGGCATTCCAATAACAACTTTAAAAAGCATACCCTATTTCATTGGTGAAAAACCTACCACCCTTATAAAGAACATCCACGATATTGCTAATCTCTACTCAGTTCATAATATCATAGAGGATAATGTAGTTTTATACTTCTTGCCACCTCCTTGAAAGGTAATTCATTACGGCGATATAAATGGTTACAACACCAAACAAGCATATGGAAATTACTAACATATTCCCATATGAAATAAGACCTATTTGTACTTAATTTACATTTCAACTCCCTCCTTAATGTTACTCTTGTTGGACTGACTTAAACTCCTCAGAAGCATATGAAAGTTAATTTGACCATCCTTTCTACTCGATTACGTAACTTTGTATGTTATTACTAGCACTTGCACCAGAAAGGGTGCAAGGGTTACGCCGATAGAAAAATATAAGAATACCATATTTCCCTCTTCTTAGCCACCGTCATTTGGGACTCCCGGTGATGAAATAAAACAAAACCATGGTTGCATTTAACAGATAACAACATAATTGTTTTAGAATGAAATAAAACATAACAAATAAACGATGAGGGCGACATATATATTTGAAAAATAATACTCATCGAGACCATGGCAAGTGACTTCCATCAAGATTTTGCTCAAATTGTGTTGTCTGTCAACAATGGCGATGAGGAAAAATGGGCATAGTTTGCAAGAAAAATTGAAGCCCTATCACAGCAGAATTTTGTTTCAAATTAGAAGAACCAAAACCTCTCCCTACAGTTGTTGCTTCAATGTATAAAAGCCTTTGTTTGAACAATGACATTTCAATCACATATTACATGACAACAACAATTAGAATTCGATCTCTAAAGCTACTAAACAAGAATTAAAAATCCTAAAATGAGGTTACACAGGTTACCTATAAATCAATCAATAAAGAGGATGCTCGGGAGCCCAACCAACATAGACATCAGGTGGCAATCCTTTACTTAGGCTAGCCTTACAACCATTCCATAGGAATCGCATAGGCCATTCCTTACTATTAGCATCCACAAGAGTCATCTCTATTTTTCTAACTCATGGGTTGTTCCTTGTGTCATCACACCGATTATTTTTTATGGTCTTGAGGTGAATTTAATAGAATTAATATCATAGATTAATGAATCCAAGTTCACAAACTTCACTTAGTAAACCGACTTCTTTTTCTCTAAAACTGTTAAAAAAAAACAGATTAAAAAAATTATATTGTACAAATTTATTGACTTTTTTTTCTCTACAACTGTGAAAAAAAAAACAGATTAAAAAGTTTCTATTGTACAGATTTATTGACTTCTTTTTCTCTATAACTGTGAAAAAAAAAGACATAATTAAAAGAATAGAGAAAATAAACCAAAATTGTCATATAATATAAGCTAGAACTGCAAGCCTGGAAATGTTCTACAAAGACATTCTAACAGCACTAAAAGGACTGAATGTACTTAGAAAGATGTGCATATATACATTGATGACAATTTCAAGCATAATACTCCATAAAAGGTAACTATTGAAGAGATATAAGATATGGAAGGACCAAAAACATAAAAGATAGACAATGAAAACGAGAATAACAACTTCAATGATATACTCCACAGTGAGCGTAAAGAAAATGTGAGACACATTCAAATTATGCAGTTTGGCAATTCCTAAGACCAATTTGATCTAGAGAAGGCTATAAGGCATATCATCATATCACAAATTTATTTATAAAATATCCGTCATGGGTGACAAGTGCATGTCTAGGGTGAATTCCATTGTACCTTCAAAAGATGAGGCTAGATAAATTTGCAAATTTTTCCTCTTATACTTTTGTTTTAATGGAGAACTTTCAGATTTTATACAAGTGATTAAAGTTTAATATTGCAGCCAAACAAAATTACAAATTTCCTTAATTGGATTTCAGGGGTAATGT
This sequence comes from Sequoia sempervirens, assembly GCA_007258455.2. Taxonomy (NCBI): domain Eukaryota; kingdom Viridiplantae; phylum Streptophyta; class Pinopsida; order Cupressales; family Cupressaceae; genus Sequoia; species Sequoia sempervirens. Next base: position 194,537,933 of record VDFB02270651.1, read on the forward strand.
TTATCATACGGAAGTTGTTAAAATTGTAACTGTTTATTATTCTGTGTGGGCATTTTGGAGTGTTTGCATAAGCTGATTATTATAAAAATCTAGAGAGTGAAGAATTCATAGTAACAAAGAGGCTATATTTTCAATAAGGCTGAAATGAATTTGGTTGACTTGGTTGGACCAAATAATGCTGGCGCGCAATCCAACACAGTATTGAAGTACATAATTTCCCCTGTTCAACGGGCAATGTACCCCAAAGAGGTTGAGGCCTTGCAGATTGGCGGGAGGTATATTGTTTTCGTAAGTTTTTTTAAAGTTTTCTGAATACTCATAATAAAGAATTGATTTCAGACCATAAAACAACAATTTTTAAGATGGGTTTGTGTGGCTTTTGAAGGTGCTACACTAGAGTTTTGCATTGCCTTCCATGTCAAAACAGTGGAAACAGAACACATGCCATATTACATGTAAGCCATGTAACATGTAGTATGCACAAACTGGGATAATGCTGGAAAATGTTGGAGCATCTGATTTTATAGAAGTCAATTTTGTTCCAAAATCTCCAAGGCCTTTTCAGTCAGCAGATTAATATGCTCGTTTGCAGCCATATAAACACTGCAAAGCTAAGCCATATCTCTGTCAGTCTCCCTACTTACAGTCTATGCAACAAGCATATCCAGGTAATTTGTTTGCCTATGGTTTGTAAGTTCATTGTTTTGATCTTTTACAAATATTAATTATCTGGGTGTTTTGCAGTGCACGATTCTGCAATCATTCTAATCCAACAAGAGAAAGCATTATGTCAAGCAGTTTGAGTGCCTTGACTATGTTAATTTAGGCTTTACATTACTTGTGGTAAGAGCATTTTGGCATTTGTTTGAATCAATTGAAGATAAAAATGGGAAAGATATTGAGTGGCATGCATCTTTACTTTCTCGTGAAAAGAAAGAACTCCCCTTATGGGATGGGTATTGCTTTAATTTTTTATGAGTTGATCATTGGAATCAATTTTCTATATACAAGAGTATGCTTTTGTTCTTGTCTCTTACGGGAAGAATCAGGGTCAAGTGAAGAAAGACTCCAATGCATTTCTTGGTGAATCTAGGATTAGCAGATGGGTTTCTATCAAGCCATGTTTTTCATTCAGGCATGCTATTGAACACCTCACAGGCTTTCTTTATGCTTCCACATTTGATCTACATGTCTATCAAAACAATCCCCACTAAAACATTCTTTTTGTAGCAAAAAGCGAAAACAAGCTGAGATTGAGCTACAGCAAGATGTTTCAGTTTCTAGCACAAGATCTGGGAAGATATACATTCATTTAATTTCTCTACCTATAACTCTGCATTTGTTTTTTTGGGAAGATATACATTCATTTAATTTCTCTACGTGTAACTCTACATTTGATATACAACAGGAATATGCTTCAATGTTGAAGACTCCTGTTACATGGAAATTTTTCCAGAGAGTAAGAAAAAATAACCCATTTCATTTTTCATCTTTACCAAATGAACTTGAAATTTCTCAAGCAAGCTTGAAAAATCATGAACAAAAGAGGGATTGAAAAATGCAGAGTTTGCACGAAATATATTACGAAACCCTACCAAAGTAGAATTTTTATAAAAATCAAACAATGCAAAACCAATCTCCCTGCAGCTGCTGATTCAATCTATTCACAATAAACAAAGAGTAGATCTGGAAAAATCGGGCTTTCGCAGCTCCTAGATTCACGAACTGGAGACAATATTTTCAATCCGATCTAAGAATTTATAGAATTTAAACCCAATTTGATTTTCTTAGAAATCCGATTTAATCTCAGATTAGCTGGAATCCTTGATTTGATTCGGTTCGATCTCAAATTTAATGCAGGTATGATTCCGGGTGACTGAATTTATTTTCCAAGTGGGATCTTTCCAGGCGTTAATTCCGATGCCCACAACAGACATAGCCTATCGGCTAATTAAATGTGAATCAGATTTTGTTTTGAGGCGAGAAGAACGAATGTTTAACTCGTCGGCCACAACCACCACCAAACTGTAAACAATGAACCAAAAATTGTTTTGCGGCAACCTGTTTTCTGGCATGAGACTTGTTTCAGGTGAAAGTTCATTCAATATACAGCCTATCGGCTAACTATCGGCTAACTATCGGCTAATTAATTTTATTTGAACACTATAACTAACAACCAGATTATTCAATAATCTGTAAAATTAAATTAATAATTGCAATTTCACTTGGTGTTAATTATTAAAAATAGCATTGAAAATGAAATTACAATATTGTTGGGAGTTCTAATTAATAGTTAATTTAAATAGTTTGGAATTTGCATGTATAATACAGATTTAAAAATTGTTTTGATCAATATAATTAATCACCATATTCAAGAACTTCTTAAATATTAGTTTTCAAATTAAACAAAATATAGTTTTAAAAAACTAACCAAAATTATTTTTGGTTAAAAAACTTTTTATCCTCCCATAACAGTTCAAACATGATATCAACCAAAAAATTTTGACATTGCCATGAGGTGCTAAATACTTAGCAATGTAGAAATATAATCAATATCCAATATGGCTTTAGAATGAGAAAGAGACGAAAAGCATGTAAAAATGTTTTCATAAAAAAACTTAACGAGTTGGGTGAGATTTCATGTGCAATGCACAGCAATCATCCTTAACTCTCAAGGTATTTGGTAACACCGCTCTACAGTGTGTAACATCTCCTATCATGAAATAAGCATAAAAATTTAACCAATCTTTCTCATATCACTTAAATCTCGACTACATTTAATTAGCCATATCACTTAGATCTCAACTCCTTGTAATTAGAAAGGCTCAATGGGAGAGTCTACCCCTAAATCAAAGACCAGAAATCTTCCTCCCATTCACCCTAAGTTAAGTTTTCTCTTTACTCATGTTCACACTATCATGAGAACTACCCTGTGAATTTAACAATTTTGGCTAAAGTGATTAGGCATCCAGACTAAAGATGGAAAGCATGGTAATGAGCTATCTTTTAACAAAGCTGAAAAATAGAATTTGATACACGAAGTTGTGATCTTAATCTTTTAAGACAAGGAACATTTTGGAGAAATGGATAGATTCAAGCTTGCTTAAGAAAATATAGCACTTCAAAGCTTTTGAAGGAAATCCCCAGACATGTTTACATAAAAAATCATTAATTTCATAGTTTCAAGGATGAAAGAGATTTTGCAACGTGCTGGCAAAGTCTGTGATAGTTACAGTGGCTTGGTCTTGCACAATAGGTGAACATCACAAAAATATCAAAAGCACATTATTTGTGTGCAATCCACTGTCAAATGAGTCCAACTACTGCTCCTGCAATAACAGCAAATACACAATTTCAAATCTGCTTCATTGGCATCCAAATCAAAAGAGTTGAGAACAAATTGTGGGTGGCCAATATGCTGATACATAATAAATCACATCTCAGATTTAAAGTCTTTTCAGACTACAGAAAAATACTCTAGAGAAATATCACTGATAATTTCAATTCCTAGCAACTTGACGGATTACAAACTTCAAAATCAGAAGAGCATAACATGTGCATAAATCATGAATTATCTGTTTGAATGAACTGTAATATGATCTCCTTATTGCAATCAAAAAACACAGATTGCTGACCTCTCAACTACACAAATTCCGTAAAGACCATTCTGAAAATATTAAAAGAAAACATCGCAAACCTACAGATTACATCTCCAATGGCACAATCCAATAGAATACAAGTCTAGCGTTACTTCTCTGGTGAAACAATCCAATAGGATACAAGTCTAGTATGGAAGTTCCACTAGAATCCTCCCTGATATTAACAGCCGAATATCTCTCCTTGCCCTAATTTTCTAAAATAAGGAAAAATAATTATAAATAATCATTCATTCAAATAATCTCCAACTTTTACATTTCGATATCCATGTGCCCTGAATGCACATACACTATTCTAGATCAGATTTAAAATAACTACATGGATTCATCTAATTAGATCACAACACGCTATTACTCAAAAGAAATCTAAAATATTATTTTATTTGCACCAGATTTTTTCAACATAGTGAACAGCCTGGTTCGTTTCAAGTTTAAACAAGCATTTTGTTCTGTAATAACTTACCAGAGAAAAGAATATTGAATGAAAACCATATATTCTTTTCATTTTTGGAAACCCATGGGATGATCTTAGGCATTTCTTGAGAGAAACCTAGGTGCCTACTGTGCAATAAGTGTCTTTTTAATTTCAAGAATGTCTCGAGGGCCTGCCATGCAGGATGGGGATGTACCCATGCAATGCATTTTCAAAGATAGCTCAGGCACGAAACAACTATGAGTATGCGCCCCATCCTCATCCCCACAGGGCTGCCTCACCATGTACAATGAGATAAACAAAACTACTTTTAGTCTACCCCACTGACCATGCCTGAGGCAGAGCTATGACCAAACACTAAAAACTTATAATCCGTATCCTTTTACCATTAACAAACCCCAAGAAAAGCATGGTAGTAATCTACATCAAGTATTCTAAATTTCTAATTGACATTAGCCCCAGCATCCACTACAGAGTCAGAGAGAGAACACTGAACAAGCAGCCCCTGGAATTGGCAGCAGCTATGCACCATTGTGGAGCTTAAATGAGTCCAGGTGTAACTTTCTACAAGGCTGCAAAAACCTGCGGGCTGAAAGTACAACTAAAGCCTGAATTGTAAAGATATATAAACCAAAACCAACATTTCAAACAGATTTGGATGCTTTGAATTAAGTGTTGTGAACCTTATCCTGAAACTAAAACTAATGAACTAAAATCCGAAACCCTGAATATGCTGGAATTCTGGAACCCAGAAATATAAACTAGAAATGCAGCAACTGACTGAAATTAGTGTGGCAATGTGGACACGAATGCATCTCAGTGTAGCCTCTGCTTGTGCAGAGCTCTTGCACTGATGACTACACATAGGGAGCTGGGATGAATGTCAACTAGATGGAGATGACTGTTTTGTTTTTAAAACAGGTTTTGTTTGTCTCAAATTATACAGTTTTGTTATGTGCAAGATTTATAAGATTTTTTTTGTTCTTTACTCTGCCTTGGGTATGATCAATAGGCTATACTCAGAGATTGCATTAAAAAACATTCTGTTATTTGGAGATTGTGGGCATAGTTTCAAAGCCCCAAAGTGGTAACTACTAGAAGAGCATGATCAAATGAGTTCTAAAATGATCTCGTGTACCTGGGGATCTTGTAGATGAGGGCATACCCATACCCTTGGCTGAGCTAGTCAATATTACTCAGCCTAACTTGCCCTTAGTTTAGTTCATCAGCATGCCAGCTGCTCCTTAACCATAAGTAAGCATCATGCAAAATAAGTTGCTCTAGCAATCTACATAATTTTGGGACTCCCATAGTGATCCAAAATGTTACATGTGCATTTGATTATTCTAAATTGGTCCAAAATATTCCATGTGTACTTAATGCTTCTAGATTAGCAGTATTCCTGCACAACCACATGAAAATCTCAACCATTCTATAGATTTTTTTTTGTTGACTCGGGTATCCCCACAACCCAGCCCAGCGCCCAACCCGCCTTGCCTTGGGCTTACTTATTGCCAAGTTGGGGTCAGGGAGGGGCGAGCTGAAGCGAGACTAGCCCCCTGAGGATGCACGCTACCGCCCGCAAGCCACATGTATCGGTCTGAAAAAAGATATTAAGGTTTGGGCCTTGGTTGTTGGCACTATAGGCAAGAAGCCCCACCAATTCACCAAAGAGCCTCCCCTTAACACTAAGGTGAGCAAACTCCATCGTTGACGTGGTAGAGAGCAACCCCACGAGGTTTGAACCTTGGTTGTTGGCTCTATAGGCAAGAAGCCCCACTATTTCACCAAAGGATTGCCCCTAACCATTCTATAGATTTTGAGAGAAGAGATTTATCAAAAGTGACTGTTATGCCATCCAAAACTATAGATACTATCTTCTAGCAACTCCATTCAAGCCTCTGGATTTGGTAAATAGACCTGTTCATATTGATGAATTTGAGAGCTTGATTTTGAGATTATTTATATCAGGGAAAAGGACTGTCGAGCTAGATCATCTACCATGGATTAAACTAGGGGGTTAATGGACAAGACCTCAACAATGACAGATCTGTCACTCTTATGTTTCAGGTTGAAACTATTCCAAAGGAGTTAAGCTCAGATTGTTGCAATTTTTACTACCAGTGCATTTTGTAAACAGCAGTTGTTGATTGATGCATTGCAATATACTCTGATTTAAGGTCCATTGTACAGAACACATATTAACAAACTTATATCAACAAGTATTGGAACATAAGACAGAAGTTGTCATGAGGCGAGTCATTGATGAGGGGGCACAAGTTACTATGCAAAAGAAAAATAACTAGGAGGGTCATACAAATTGGGCTGTGGAGGCTCACCTTATACAAGGATGCAAACAAATATGCGAGACCTTGTGATTTTCATTAGCACATAGAAAAGTCAAATAAGAATGGACATAGAGGTTTGGTCTAGTTCCAAAAAGAAATTGAATGGCAAGCAAAGAGGCTTGGGCGGGAAAAAGCACTCACAGACTCTGCATGCAGGGCCTCTAGCATCAAACTAGCAAGAGCAGATACAGGAGAAAGGGAAATCATAGACTGGTCCTATTACAGATGATTTCAAAGAGATCTCTTTAAGAGAAATAGAACCGCAATCAAAAGGTAAGTCTTCTTGGATTTCTCAGGACATTAGTAATATCTATCTCAAGAGAGCACAAAAGCATACTCGTATTGTAGGGATTGCATTAATCTCTCCAGAAGTCATTATGAATCCTTAAGAAGTTGTGGAAAATGCCAATCCTTTCCTCTTAAAAGCGGTAATAGGGAAATGTGATAACAAATGGTTGTCAAAGGATGATATATTGGATTGGGTAAAAAGGAAATGGAGCATGGAGGTAAGTTATTTTGCTGTTTCTGAAGGTCATTTTGCACTCCTATCATGTTTAGTAATGGAACAGCTATTCTAGCTCAAAAGGTATGGGAGTGTAATAATTTTGAGATCCAAGTAGCCGCTTCAAAAATAGGTTTCTCTAGTGCTCCAGCACATACATTTCAAGATTTTGTATGGATGCACTTATGTGGGCTTCCTCTGAAATATTGGAATGCATGCTACTCGACCCAAATTGCAGAGGAAGTCAAACAAGTAATGGAAATTGATCCAAACTCTACAACAAACTAAGACAATCTTTTCCAGGGTGTGAAACAAGATTTGGATCTTCCATTGCCTATATCCATTTATATAAGAATGGCAGGAGATGTGCATCTGCAAGAGATAGATTACAAAAACATTCCCTGCAGATAGTAAAGTGTGAAAAAATAGGTCCTTTAGCAAATCAATGCATGGGCAGTATTAAGCACAATGGGGAAGCCAGCTCTAAGGCAATATGTAGGTTAGAATCTACTTCAGCCTTGAGGAGAAGTTTCATGAAAGCTAGGATCATGATTGGTTCTTTATAGATGAGTCTGCTCCTCCTAAGTGGAATGCAATTAAGGAAAGTTTCTATATGGCAGCCTTGGAAAGGGTTTCTTATGTGGCCTTGCAACCTTCATGTGGCAATAGACAGAAGTAAGAATCAGGATAGGCAAAAAAGACAGACAGTGCATTGGTGCATCTAGCAGATGTAGCTGAAACCCCTTTGAAAACTCTAGGTGGAACTCAAACAATGCCCAGTAGGCTGACTCTTCTACAGTTAATGCTAAGAAGGGCTAAAGCTCAGCTCTTAGATTAAGGAAAGTTTCTATATGGCAGCCTTGGAAAGGGTTTCTTATGTGGCCTTGCAACCTTCATGTGGCAATAGACAGAAGTAAGAATCAGGATAGGCAAAAAAGACAGACAGTGCATTGGTGCATCTAGCAGATGTAGCTGAAACCCCTTTGAAAACTCTAGGTGGAACTCAAACAATGCCCAGTAGGCTGACTCTTCTACAGTTAATGCTAAGAAGGGCTAAAGCTCAGCTCTTAGATTATGGTATGTGCTGGATGCTTTTCTCTTTTCGTGCTTTTCAGAAAAAACTCAAAAGGGGTGTTCTTTAACATCTATAGCCTAATTCTCCCACAAGCCAAAAAGGCGTATAGGAAGAATTGGGATAGAAAATTGCTTCCTTAGGAAATGCACCATTTCTAATAGGAAACCAGATTTTATTACGATTCTAGGACTAAATGTCCAAAGGAGGGATTTGTAGATCTGGTGAGTAGGCATTGGAACAGATGGCTTTGTGATGTGGTAGCAACAGAGGGAGCTTCATGGGGCTTGGCAATTCTCTGGAGTCTAAATACAGTTGCAGTTAACCTCTTAGATTATGGTATGTGCTAGATGCTTTGCTCTTTTCATTCTTTTCAGGAAAACTTAGAAGGGCTCTTCTTTAACATCTAAAGCCCTAATTCTCCCACAAGCAAAGAAAAGGGTCTAGGAGGAATTGCAATACAAAATTGCTTCCTTAGGAAATGCACCATTTCAAATAGGAGACTTTCATGCTATTCTCTCTCTAGAGGATAAGAAAGAGGGCTCACTGATATTTCAAAACTAGCTCATGATCTAAAGAGATTTTGTTCAAAGTTGTAATCTCTTTGATCTAATTCCTAAGCAAGGCTTTTTTACTTGGAATAAAAGGCAGAAAGGGTTTAGCCATATAGTTGAAACTTGAAAGAATAGATAGGTTTTTGGCTTCCCCAAAGTGAATTAAGAAGTAGTGGAACTCTTTCTCCTTTATGCTCCCATTTGTTTGGTTGGATCACTTTTTGATACGGTTATAAGTAGAAGAGAATAAGAAAAAGATGCATTATTAATTTAAATTGAGTTCATGTGGCTGGAGCATCCGGATTTGCATGCTCTAATGTATAAATGGTGTCATGAATGTGAGGAGGAAAGCAACTCTGCGATGTACAGATTGGCACAAAAGTTAAAAAACATAAAAGTTCATTTGAAGAACTGGAGTAATGTTGGCAATATTTTTGGAGAGAAGGAGCTGGAAGCATTGTGTGTGATTATTCAAAGGCATGGACTGCAAGATGTGACTCTGGAGGCTGGAAAAAGGCCTGTTGAAAAGATGGGGAAATTCTAAAGTGTGGAAAGATTTACTTGAAGCAGCATTCCAGGGATAAATGGTTGAAAGAAGAGGATAGGAATACTAGGTATTTTCATAAAATCACTCAGGCTAGGAAACTAGCAAAAAGGATTACTTGTGTAAAGAAGGAGAATGGTTTGATCATCTCTTTGCTTGAAGATATAAGTAGGGAGGCTATTTGCTACTTCTCCAACTTCTTAAGGCATACTCCAGAGAATTGATAAATAATGCCGATAGACCACATTCCAAATTTAGTCACTTAGAAGACAATATGTTTTTTATGTCTCCCTTCTCATTGTCAGAAGTTCAAGAAATTGCTATGGGTTTGAAAAGAAAAGAGACTGTGCCTAGTTTGGATGGTCTTCCTGCAGGTGTTTTCAAGCATTTTGGGATATAGTTGGCAAAGACATACCTGATGCTTTGAATAAATCCCTTTTGAAAGGGTGAGTCTTAACAGACTTTAAGACCACTTTCTTAGCTATTGTTCCAAAGGTGAAAAACGCTTCTTCTTTTGATGGATACCAACCATAGCTCTTCCCAAAAGCTATGGCCCCTAGAATGGAGTAATGCAAGAGATTGCTTCTCAAGAACAAGCTGGTTTTGTTGATGGCAGGCAGATTTTAGACTGTATAAATGCATCCCAGGAAATGCTTCACCCACTAGAAATCTCTAAGGATTTGGCAATTATAATAAAATTTCATGTTGCTAAAGCTTATGATAGAATAAGGTGAAGCTTCCTAGAGCAGGTACTCCAAAGATTTGGATTTGTGAAGCCCTAAATCAGACGGATTATGAGTTGTATCACAAAAGCATGGTTCTCTATCTTGGTAAATGGCACTCCAGAAGACTTATTTTCTCACACCAAGAGCATACATCAAGGTGATCCTCTTGCTCCATTCCTTTTTTATTTTTATCATTATAACAGAAGCTCTTGGAAAGACAATCAAGTTGCATGTCAATAAGGATGCATCTCAAGCTTGTCATGTATGCCCAATGGTTTTCAAATATCTCATGTACAATGTGTGGATGACACCTCGGTATGAGAAGTGAAGGCTTTTAGGCTGATTTTAAAAAGAACGGAAAATATCAGAGCAAAGAATAAATGATTCCAAATCCAAGATTTTCTTTCTTAAAACCAATGTAAAACTTCAAAGAAAAAAGTTAAGAGAAATCCTTGGTATCAACGCAACTGTTCCCTGCACTTATCTAGGCATCCCCCTTGTTACAGAAAGAATAAGAAAAATAATGTAGCAAGGAGTTATTGATAAGATTAAATCCAAATTATCATCATGGAATGGCCAATGTCCAAGTCTGGCATGTCAATTGTTGAAGACAAAAGTTGTCTCATCTATCTTCTTTTGGCTCTTTCTATTTCTAAAGGAATCAATACTTCAATTAGTGCTATCTGTAGGAAGTTCCCATAGCAGGGACTTGGAGGAGAGAAAAAAATTCCTCTTATACAATGGAATTCAGTGTGCAGTCCCAAAGAGCATGGAGGTGCAGGTCTTAAAGATCTTTTAATTCAAAATCTGGTCCTTGGAGCTAAACTTGATTGGATGTTTTGCAAGGAGCAGTATTTTGCAAAGAAAATACTTGAATGAGGCTTCCCCTCTTTTATTACTAAGGAGGAAACAGGGGTTGGGTTGGAGACATGGAAACTACTCATTATGGCCTAGGGCATCACAGCTGGTAGACTCTCTTGGAACTTGGTTATGATGTGTCTGCAGAATTCTGGGAGGACTCTTAGGAAGGTAAGACCCCTTGGTTAGTCAGTAAGTATAGATGAATAGCATGTCCATTTATTACAGTGTTTGGGCTCCAAAATCAAGGATTACTAGGATGAACCAGTCCACAATGGTATCATGGCACAGAAATGGAAAGATTTTGAGGAATATCCCATCCTGGCTCAACAGTGGATGGTGCTAGTTGAAAATCTGAATCTTATTCACCCCCCAAAATTAGATCAGAAGGATCCTATTTGCTGGATTGGTAACACTACTGGAGTGTATGATGTTAAATCTGGTTATGAAGTGCTCAACTCTGTCTCCCAACTAGTTATTAGATTGGCCAACATATGCAATTTGAAGTAATGCAGCTCCCCCTAAGTGGAATTCTTTTACATAGTTGGCTGTGAAAAATAAAATCCTCACCTTTGATAATCTGATGAAAAGAAACTTTCATGGCCCTCCAAAATGTCCTCTTTGTGAACAAAACAACAAAACAGTGGATCACCTCCTTATTCACTGCAATTATTCTTCTTCTCTGTGGTCACAGCTTGTTTCTAAGATGCACCAGGTATTTCCAGCAACAATGAAACAACTCCTTTGCAGCTGGCCCAGAGGCTCTACAAACATAAGAGGGTTGTGGCAAGCAACAGTGTTATCTATTCTAAGAGTATATCATTGGAAAGAAACAGGAGGATTTTTTGAGAACAGATACTTTCCAAGGAATGTTGGGTCAAAACAGAGACAGCTATAAAAGAGTTTGTTGAGAATTCAATTGTTAAGAATTCGGCTAAGTTTTCTAGCCTTGAATTAAATATTATCAAGAAAAGGGAATTCAAATGTACCCAACCAATTCATGGGATAATAGTAAAAGAGAAATATATAAGAAACAAGGAATGGAAGACACCAAGAGAGGGGACCAAGTTGAATTTTAATGGAACAATGAAAGGTAATCCAAGATTGGCAGTTGTTGGGTTTGTAATCAGGCATTTTCAGGTGATATGTTGCTGTGTGGATCTTTGCATTTAGGTACTAAAATTAATAATGTGACAAAAAGGAAGGCCCTTCAAGCAGGCCTCAAAGCTACAAGGAGTGGAATGCGATGAAGGATTACCTAGCAAACCAAGTGATTCTTCAATTGAATTTTTCGTCCCTAGAAAGTACTAAAATGAATGACCAGGGAGATCTTAAGAATTATATTTTATTAGATCGTTCCCCCTAATGCTTGTGGCCTTCTCATGATTAGGAGTTTAGCAATTAAATTTGAGTAGGTTTGCATATGAGATTGGCCCATTCCATTCACATGTATGTGATGAACCCTGCTGGCTCACAACTCAAACCCCTGTACTTTTCTTAAATCTTATTGTGTTTTTTAGTTTTTTAAGAGAAAGTTTGTAGACAGAAGAGAAGAGGCGCATCATATAAAAGCTCATAAACTGAGAAACTGAGCTATTTTCTACAGAATGGAAATGCATAAGGTATTATTTAACTACAACAAATAGATCACAAGTGATAAACATACCAGAATGTTTCCAGATTATTTATTTAAAGAAATAAGCCAACTCGCCAGCCAAGAATGGTGAAAACTGGCATATATGGACGCCTAGCCTCCAGAATTGACTTTCCCCACTTAGAAACTGGATACAATGGGCTAATAGTAGTAGCCGCCAAGAATGAAACTCAAACAGGAGCCAAAAAGAAAGCACCCTAGCTCCTAGCTTCACACGCCATCCTCCAAGAAGGCACAAATTTCAATGCAAATGGTACGGCCAAAGGAAGAAGCTGAAGAATCAAAGCTGGAGCTACAAATCTGCTGAAGATGGCGTCTCTGGATGAAGTAACCCTCTTCCTTATTGCCAACAACTGAATACTGAATAATAGAACCTCTGAATGAAGCCCTCACAATTGCACTAATTCGACTGATCTCTCACAGTCTCAAAAATGCTCAACATCGAAGAGTTATCGTTCTCCAATGGAAAAGTTGCACAAACCCTGATCACAGAGGAAAGCACAGAGAAAACCTCAAAGGCAAAGTCGAAATAATCATGAATGAGTTTCTCATTGCCCAAAAAGCCTTATATCTAAAAAGGCACGCATTTCCAAGAAGATACGCCCTTTTCAAGTTTTTAAATCTTTTAAAATTCATTTAAGTCATTTTCAATAGTTTTGACTTAAATACTTGGCGCCCACTTAAAGTAATAATGAATTACTTTAAAATCACCCCTTTTATGAATATTTAAGTGATATAAAGTAATAAAGTCAATTTTGACTTTATAATAAGATATTAAGTTAATTGATAACTTAAATCACTAAAATAAGCATAACTTCCTCGAAACTCCATATATCTCTGTGCCGTCAAAAGCTGTCAACTCCTGAACTGCTAACGCCTGCTGTGAACCAATCACTGAGCTTTGAAAACGAGAACGATCAACTCCTCCAAAAAACACCACTGACCCTCTAACCAATCCAGCTAGCCCACAAGGGTCCAAGAAAAGGCTAACACACTGTTCCCGAGAACTGACTAGAGCGGGGACATCACAATGTATAACCTAGAACTCCTATTATTTATTCATTACTCCTTAAGGTGGCATGGCACTGTTAAAGTTTGAAAGGTTTTAAATGATGGTGGCAATGTGTGTCGATGTAATTTAGTGCTTGGGAGCTCTCCCATTCTAGTTGTGTCTTGTGCTCATGGTGTGCTTTGGTAAGAGGTGTGGGAATGATGCACTAGGGAGAGACTGAACTCCATTAAGGTCATTGATGATCTAGTTGTGTCTTGTGCTCATGGTGTGCTTTGGTAAGAGGTGTGGGAATGATGCACTAGGGAGAGACTGAACTCCATTAAGGTCATTGATGATGTTTTTGGCTGGTGTTTGTCTACTATCTTTTGTGGTCCTTTTTGATCTTGCTATATGTGATGGTGTTTCATATTGGCTCTCTATGGGTATATAGTTTCCCATCTGGGTTGTCATGCTTCCAACTGCTACACCTAGCCTTGGGCTGTTAATGCGGTTTTATACCTGTAGGTTTCTATGTTGTTTGGTAGGGCTGGGTCCCCTGAATAGAACCCCTATAATAATCTAAAAAAACTATGACAATGCTCCTCAGATATTATTTTATCATATGTAAAGAATTAGTATAGTTCAACAAGACCCCAAATCTTCCCTTTGGAAAAATTATCAAAGAAGAGGAAAACAATAGAAACAGGAAATTTCTAAGGGATAAAACATCCAAAAATGAAGAAAAAAAAGATCCCAATAGTGCTAAGTATACCACATCTTAATGTCAGGAATGCAGAGGAGTTAAAAGGATATGTGGAGAATATTATAACATTGCAGAATGCGACCACTGAAAATATAAACAATTTAAACTTTGTTTATAAATCTCAGGTACAAATTGCAAATGCTTAATACATTAGAATCCTAAGGATGATGCAATAACAGACTTCCTTGTCATTTTTCAAAGAATCTGTATGTGCCATAAAGAACTCTAATATCAGCACAAATATATCTAGATTGATGAAGACGGTATTCACTAATTGACCTACCTACATGAGGAGTGAATTTTGATATCACAAATGTCCTGATCGTCAAAGCAATAATTTGGAGATGACGTAAAACAGAGAATCTGTCTTTTTGGAAGGTCTTGTGCAGCTCGACAAGAACCTTACAGCTCATTACTCAGAACTGCTGCTCCATAAAGGAAAAAAAAAAATCAATTAATATGGAAGGTGCTTTAGTGTTAAAATACACTCCAAGAGTTAAATTCAACCCCTGGTCCTTTGCACAAGTGAATGAAGGAATGAAGAGGAGAAAACAAAGAAATAGTCCAAATTTGGTATCTGGAGACAAAAGGCAATGTAAGAATTTTTCGATCCAAAACTGCACCTGCTCAGAAGCTTGACAACATAAAAAATGGGGAACCCAAGCTTCTTTAATATAAAATTTCTGATGGTGATATGGTAAGGGACAAGAAGAGGCCTTTAAAAGGAAATATAGTACCAAAAGATACACAAGCAGAAGCTTCTAGAACTGTCACCAAGAACTGAACCAAAACAAGCATTAGACAAGAAACAAAACGTCAACTCAAAATGTTGAATTTATGAACTAAAAAATTTTCATAACAAGGACGAAACATAAAATATTGAAAACAATGCATATGAAGACATCATACAGTAAATATCAGACCAAATTCCAGAAATGCATATGATTGTTCTTTTGTAGCCTAACAGCAAAAGTCAGACAACCTGCATTTATGGAACAAGCATCCACAAGGAAAAATGGAAGATGTTCCAGAATACGTGATTAAATTCTGCCTGATTTACCTCCAATAATTGATCTGATTAGATCCCCTTTTAATTCAACTAGATGGATCCTTTGAGCAGACCACAAAAACTTTCAAAAATTACTAGTGGCTCAACCTCCAATACCAAGAATAGGTGAACAAGAAATCCAGGCCTAAATAAGTGGAAGCAAAAGAAATTGCTTCTAAGAAAACACACCAGCGACTAATTCCAAAGGAGATTAAGAAAGGTGACTCTCGGAAGGAAGCAGATCAGGCACGGAGGATCATGCTTACAGTCAATGTGGATTTCCAATTAGATAAAATATTAACCTAGCCTCAAATGTCCATAAGAAGATTCATATACTATTCATAGCTCAACCTCAAACACCAGGAATAGGTGAAACCAGATAAGTTCAAGATGATGAAGATGCCACCAAAAATCAAGGCATATATAAGTTAAAGCATAAAAACAGTGCTAACAAAACACAACGGCAATTGATTCTAAAGAAGATTAAGAAAGAAGAATTCCAGATGAAAGAGGATCGGGCACAGAGGCTCATGCCTATGGTTAATGTGCATTTCCAATAAGATGTTATATCAGAATAGACTCAAAATAACAAAAGGAGATTCAAACATATGTTGAGAAGTTAAAACTTTGTGTATATTGGGAAGATAGGCCACTTAAGTCCAACTCTAAAAGTAACACTTTGTTGTCACATTATCACAGAGAGCATACGCCTGCAGGAAATCTAACCCTGAGGGAGTAAGAGCTCCTAAGTACTATTATGTCATAGCCATACTAACAAAACATGTGTTCTTTTACTGCACGAAATAGAGCCAAATTAAACGACAGATTAATAGTTTGAAACTTCCAACTGCTTTTCAGGAGTTTGAAGTTCTTGCCTTGGATGAAGCAACGGTTACAGCAATTAAAACTTCCCTTGAGTTGAATCAGCCCAATCATCTGAAAAGACAATGTTATTACAATATACATGTCAGTGGCTACACGGTTCAATTAGAAATGTAAATCATGTTCACAAAGAGGCATGGGATATGGGTATGTAGACGTCATTGAGGGTACAGAGATGCAATTTCCATATAAGGTGCAGGGATGGGGACACCATTTCAAAATAGTGTATGAGGAAAGGGACACCATTTCAAAATAAAGTAGGGGGAACGGACACCATTTTGAAATAGGGTAGTGTGGGGGACAGCATTTTGAAATAGGGTACAAGGATCGGGCCATCATTTGAAATAGGGTACAAAGATGGGTGCCATTTGAAATAAGGTACAAGGACGGGAGTGCCATTTGAAATAAGGTAAAAGGACGGGAGTGCCATTTGAAATAGGGTATGAGAGTATATGAATAACAAAACAGGTGTGATTCATTTAAACATAGTTACCCATTGATGAGTGCATGAAAACAGAGCCGAAGTTACATCCTTGAACACTATTTTCCTGGTGAAAACAAAACAAAATAATCTTCACTTACAAAATTTACCAAGTCATGGTCTAGTGGTAAGATAAAGTAATCGCCATGAAAACATGGGTAAAATCCTAACTTGACTCAGTCCTACAAGAATTGGGAGAAATCCCATGTATATTCTAAACTTGATAGTGCATTCATGGTGTGGGCTGATATGAATGTTTGCCCATTACCCAGAATTATTGAAGAAAAAAATTTATCAACCAAAAATGATTTTTTTTTGGTCACTTAAGAGGCCGTGGTTTAACGGTAATGAGTAAAGCTTCCAAGAATGTGATACAGATCCAATCGCCCAACACAATAACCAGACTTGTGGCAAAATTCTGGTGTAAAGGCTACATGTGAGTGGGACCCGATGTTTACAAATCTTTAAAATGCAGTCTGACGCACGCCCACATCGTGCTAAAGACGGTCCATAATTCATCAAAGAGTTAAACTCATAAAAATAAAAAAATAAAACAAAACAATACATTTTCCTGTCTATACAAGTTTATAAAATAAGCAAGATGCCCCTAAAAAGGGACCAAAACCATGACAATATTTGCCCAATGCCACTGCAATTTTTATTCGATCGAACACATAATCTAGTCCTCATTATTAGTGCATCCAAACCTTGTACTTGAAAGGATTCAAACTAGAAAAAAAAATTACAAACCTATAAGATAGTTTGATCGAAGATACCTAATTTCCCATTGAAGAATGCAATGCCGCAGCTTGCTCTAGCAGGCGCTTGTCTCTCCTCTCCATGGACACATCAAATCTATCGTTTCTTACATGCTTCGGCTGAAACAACCATAATTGAACTCAATTTACTTATTTTATTTACAGAATTGAAACAAAAAAAGTGGGGGTTTCTGTGAAGTGGAAATATATTACCCTGCCATAGGCAGCTTTGTGGATGAAATATTGACCTGTACCCATGATAGATAGCATGCCTGCGATGATGCCCAGCGGCAGCATTGCCTCTAACCATAGAAAATTCATCTTCGATGCTTCCTTTGTGCCTTCCAACTTCTGCTTCCTCTCGTCTTCAATGACTAACCCTCTTTCGTCCTCAATATCAAAGCCTTTTTAAAGGACTGTTTCCCCTTTGTTTTGGACTCACTTAACAAGGTTATTTTTTAATAAGTGGCATAATGTGAGTTTCTAGGAGTATTTATCTTGTTCTTGTTTTTTTTTTGTTTTTGTATTGTTTTGTGTTTTTTTTCTTTAATCAAATTTGTAATTGTTCAAATGATATTTGATTAGATGTAAGATTGTATAAATAATTTTTGAACTTGCAAAATTTAAATTTAAATTTATGGTCAATCTTATCCTTTTCAGCTGACTATTGTGTCAACTTAATGCATCAAATGTTTTATTTTCAACTATTGAAATTGTATTTAAAGGAATAATGTAATTCATTTAAAGAAAATTTTGGATCTAAATCTCAACTCACATTCTTACTTGCATAATTATTTAGGAGCATTTATTAGAGTGCATACATTGCATCATCATCTAAGATGTTTGTTGTATGCTTACCCACTATCTTTGATTATTCTCAAAATGGTTAACTTGATATCTTTATAGGGCTTGATGTAAAGAAGACATTATTCCTATCATATGCAAACTCTTAATCACCAAAGAGGGTTTTCTTATGTGAATACAAACAAAGACATTTATAATAGAGTAAAGGCAAACATTCAAAGATTTATAGAGATCAAATACATGCATTCAAATCAAATATGCACTTTTAAAGATCAAAGATGTGCAATCAATCCCAAATTTATAAAAGTGGTCCATAATGACAAACAAAAACTTTACTAGTTTCAACATTCATTTAGGTTCTGTATTGTTTATGGATTTGATTGTGTTGATTGTGTTTAGTATCAAATTCAGAAGCAATACTGAACTATAATATGGATTATGGAAACTTGATATCATTAATTCATTTAGGTTTTATTGTTTTTTTTATGCCTACGCTTCCTAACATTTGTCATAGCCTATTTGTATTGGAATTCCAACTAATTATCATTATTTTATCATTTTATTTGCATGCATTTAATGTTATTCTATCATCTCTCATTCAAAGGTTGATAGAGGAAACCAATAAGGGTAAGAAAAAGAATTAGAATAGACCTCTTAAAGGCATCAAACTAAACTTTAATGATGCCTCTAAATGCAATCCAAGATTAGCAAGGGTAGATTATGTGGTTAGGGACACAAATGAAGATTCATTATTGGAGGTTCTCAATTCCTAGATAAAAAGACTAACAACTATGCAAAATGGATGACCCTTCTAATAGGTTTACAAGCTAAGTTTGTAAGATCAAAATTGCATACTATATAATTTTCTTTGTTGTATTTTACACCTATTTTAGCTATCCTAGTGCATGTTTTTTAACTCCTTTTTTGACCCTCTTCCACACTTTTCCTAGCCTTGTCCTAACTTGCATTTGTCACATTGCCCCCTTTTATGTGTTTGTTCTTCTAATTTATGGTTTATTTTCTTCTATCTTCTTTTCATAGGTGTTGTTCACTTCCTCTTAATCCCTCACCCCTTTCTATAGCCACATTTGTATCATTTTAATCAAATTATTTAATAATTTATGTCTTAAACCTAATGCAATGTCCATCTCTTAGCTCCTAATATATCATTTTTTAAAGCCCTTCACGATTAGGAACCACTACCCTTGAGTGGCAAATCTTCCCTTTCATTTGTCAAATGAAGTTGAGCTTCCTTAGGCCTTAAGATTTATCCTCATGCTTGGGCATAAGTGAAATTTGCTTCCTCCAATCAAGCTCAGTTTGTTACAAGTGGTTCATGTTATCATAACCAATAAGGAAAACTAGGTTTCCAACCTAAATTCCCTTTGAATTCTTATAAAACAAGCCTCTCAATCTCATTTTTTATAACTAAAACAACAAACCTTCACCTTCATTTAAGGAAATTTTGAGTAATAGTTTTCAAATAAGAAAGCATATCTTAGTTATTAGAGAATTTCTATAATGATTCAACTTTGAGTCAGATATCGTAAAAGACTTTTGGAGCACCACAACAACCTCTACAAACAAATTAATTAATTATGATATCACAATTCTTTATTTTTGCACTAGCTAGTTTAGGTTTCTTATTACAATAGTTTTATTTTCACTTCATTTTAGTTTCTAATATATATACACCCACTCCTTGGACATCCCCCATCAATCCTCATGCCTAATTTTCTTTTTTCCTTCCCTCATCCTCCTAGCTCCATTGCAAGCCTTGGCCCTCATAGCTTTACTTTTTATTTGTATTTTTTATCTAAATCCCAAATCCTTATTGTAAATTAGTGTTTTTAGTCCCTCTATTATTCACCTTTATTTTTGCATCAAACTTTTAGTTTTATTATTTGCTTATTTCTTTCTTTGTTTCACCCATCACCCTATCTTGATTGCAAACCTTGGAAAACTAGTGTTGATTTTTCTTTTGTTTATCCTTTCATCATCCAAACCAAGTATGTATCATACCTACTTACCTCTTCATCCATAACATGGTTAATTATTTTTTGTTATTTGTATAGTTTTTTTCATCATCAAGGCCTATTTTTTCAACCTTTTTTGCATCACCTCCTAATTGCCAATACACTTAAAAATTATTTTTTATTCATGTAATAGGTGTGATTTATTTGTATACACTCATTTATCATATTTATATCAACGTTTGTGTCATGTGAATCCAAGCTTGAAATTCTACAAGGGGATTTAACCAAGGCATAATTATCTTTAACCATTTAGTTTGTCAGTGTTTCCTATTTAGATTTTTGTATTTACAAAACAAATTAAGGATAATTACGAGGAACCCAATAATTTCCAATTCATACAAGTGGTTAGAATGCTAAGAAGAATCTCTACTTAATTTTATAGGTCAAATAGAGATAACAAACTTCTTGGTATTGGGTGCACCCCTGAACTTCTCCTTAAAGTTGGGCACATTGATTCTAGGAAGTGAAGTCTTAGACTTAAAATTCATTAAAAAATTAGTTTGTAGCCTCCTAGTGGTCTATAGATGTTAGTTTTGTAGTGTCGCATTCCATAAACTATGTATATCTTTGTTAGGAACATCAATAAAAAAATAGAAATGTGCAATACATTTAAAAATAATCAAACTCTAAAGTATGAAAACAATAGACGTTATCCACTTTAAGGGGCCAATCCTCCCAATATAGTATAAACTTCAATAATAATCTTCAAGACGCTTTCCACTTGGGAAGTAACTACAATATAAAGAGTCATGCTAAAGACTACTACTATCCCATGCATGTGGGATAATTACTATATCTATCTAACTAGAGGGAATTTTTATCTCCAAAGCTTAAGGGCCAAATTGAATTTTGTCCATGCAACTTCTTCTTCTTCCTCTTCCTTTTGCTTTGTTAAGATATGAGCATGTACAACAACTTGATTGGGTAGAAGCTTTGATAATGGTTTGTTTTGATGAAATAATTCACTATAATATAGTATTTGATACTTTAAAAAATCATAAGGATTAATGTATGGATCACCCAATAAAATTTCATGCATTGTAAATATATGATCAAAACTCTTCATTGTTAGTTGAGATGAAGAAAATACCATTTATGGGGAATCATCGATAACTAATGGAAGAACCTCTTTTAATAGTTATGAATCATCAAGACAAGGAAAATAACTTTTTGCATCATATAAAGAAGATTGTTCAAAGAGAAACTTAAATAAATCACTCTCACCCAACTAAATAAATTCATACCAATCTATACAATTATCCTCCATATCTAGTCATGCATCTATTTCATTTTCATATGCTTATTATACTTTAGAATAAAGATAGCATTTATTGAATGCATACTCAAATTCAAAGAATTCATCTTTAGTTTTATTCTTTACTTGTAGAAGTCTCTTTGACTCTTTCAAAACTTTATATAGATTAAACTTAAGATCTACCATGAAAACTAGGGTTTGAAAAAATATTTTTTGAAGAAACTATTTTTTCTTCCACATATCTAAAGAGAAAATAATATAAAAAAATAGATTAAATATTTCTATCCACTTGAAAAAAATATAATATAATTTCCTCACTCAATTTGTAAGATATCATTTTTTTGCAAAAGTTATGCATCAAAAATTTTAAAATATCTAAATTGCAAGGTCAACTTTAGATCATCATATGTCTTTTAATACTAATCCAATTATTAAATGTGATTAATTTTTAGAAATATCTCAATGTTCTCTTTCCAATGAATCTAGATTTACCTTTTTTTAATCCCTATGTGAGACACATTATGCTTTACAAGAAATTTAGCCCTAAATAAAAAATTGGAAAAACTCTTCCTAGATTTCTCTAAAAAGAGCTATAATACCATATGTTAAGAACCTTAATAGAAAAATAGAAGTATGAAATATATTCATAAATGATCAAACCCTTAAGGTGGGGCAACACCATACACTAGCCACTTCAAGGAGGCAACCCTCCCAACACCACTTTGAAGGGGAAATCCTCCCACAATAACATAAAATCTAATAACAATATTCAATATGTTTTCCACTTAGGAAGTCATTACAATATAAAGAGTCTTACTAAAGATAAAAACTACTATCTCTTGTATGTGGGATAAATACTTTATTCTAACTAACTAGTGAGATGATTTACAAATAATATGCATCCACACCCTTATTTAATATTATCTAACCTATTTTATATGCACGGGCCTAGATGTCGGGTTTCGATCTGCACTTAGAACCGATCAAGGATGCGCCTCTCTGGGTTAGGATGTATAAGCTCCCTTTGGAGCTCAGGACGGAGGAGATCTACAGGCTCATCGGGAATACCCTAGGGGAGTATGTGCAGTGCGATTCATCACCAGGCAATCGATCTCTGGCCCCCTTTGCTCGCTTCTGTGTAAAGGTTGACTTGCGGAAGCCTCTTGCGCATTCGGTACGGTTGTCTTCCTTGCTAGGCGAAAGAATCCAGGAACTGGAATACGAATGCTTACCAATTAGGTGCTATAGTTGTGGCCAGATAGGGCGTACGGAAAATTTTTGCGTAAAGTTTAAGGTAGGTGGGCATAGGGATGGCAGTAAGGAACAACCCATGGGCGCCGAAGGGAAGAATGCGAAGGCATCTGGTGCTTCCCCTATTCACACGCGGTCGGATTCCTCCACCCATGTGTCTGGTGGCAATGGCAGTGGTTCCCCTGTGTGTTGCCCGAAGGGGTCCTTTCTGGTGGGGTCTATGGTTGATCCAAATTGTGTGGAGCAGGTCAAGGGAGATATGGCTGGCAATTCGGTTAAGGATTCTGTTGGAGGCGGGGGGGCTGATGGCCCCTCTACAGTTTAGCCTGTCAAGGATATTTGCACTACCCCTTCAGCTTCTAAAGCAAATCATTCTGGGGAGGCTCCTGTTGTTCCAGTCGGTGGGGATTCAGATAAGGAGAATGATTGGTCAATTGCAACTAGGAAAATAAAAAAAATTGGTGGCAAGCAAAACGTTCCAATCGATTCTGGAGAGGTTAATAGCAGGGGCAGGAAATCGGAGGCAACCAAAGCAAAACTCAAGGCGCTGGAGGAAGTTGGGAATGGCACTCAGGCCTCAATGAGGCATTTTGTTTCTAATGGAGGCGAGCACCTCCCTGTCCCCAAGAATCTATGAAGATTCTAAGCTGGAATATTCGTGGCCTTAACGGCCCAGAGAAGCGGCGTCTTCTCAAACGATTGATTGAAGTTGAATGCCCTGACATTCTTTTGCTTCAGGAAACCAAAATGGATGAGGAACGATTTATAGATCTGGTCCCAAGGTTTTGGAGAAATGGGGAAGGGGTTACAAATAATGCTTTGGGCACGGCAGGTGGTATTGCTATTGTATGGAATAAAAACTCTGTTGCTGGGTTATTGGTGGAAGCTTCGCAGTATTGCATCTTTGCTCATTGCCATTTCCTTCGGAGTGGTGAGCAAGTATTAGTCACAAATGTCTATGGGCCTACTCTGGATGGAGATAGGTTGGAAGTGTGGGATTACCTCAGAAATTTTAGAGTGGTTAATGGGATGGGTAATTGGCTTGTGGGAGGTGATTTTAATGTTGTGTTGTCTCCTGAGGAGAAGGTGGGAGGCAGGGCCCTTTCGTCTCCTGGCTCATTGGCTTTTAGAAGTCTTTGCGAAGCTCTGGCTCTTACTGATATCAGGCCTAAGGAAGGATGGTTCACTTGGTCCAATAAAAGAACTGGGAATGACAATATTAGAATCTGTCTTGATAGATTCTTGGTTAATTCTGACTGGTTCTTGGGTTCAGACAATTTTATTTCCGAAGTCAAGCATTATGGCGGTTCCGATCATTGGCCAATCTCACTCATTGTTAACAAAATCCTGAAGCCCAAAGGTATCCCCTTCAAAATGGAGGCGTTCTGGTATGAGCATCCAGAGTTTGAGCAGCTCTTGGCAGGTTGGTGGAAGGCGGAGGTCAAGGGGTGTAAAAGGTTCATCCTCTATAAAAAGCTTCAGGGGGTTAGTAGGCAGGCCAGGTTATGGAACAAACATTCATTCGGTGATTTGTTCGAAAAGAAAGTCAAGGTGGAATTGGACTTGCATCTTTTGGAAACTAACATTGCATCCAAGGGTTTCTCCCTTGAGCTAAGGGCTAAGGAACTCGATCTGATAGAAGAACACAATAGGCTGCTCTGTATGGAAGAGATATTTTGGCATCAAAAATCCAGGATCAAGTGGCTGCGGGAGGGCGATAAGAATACCAATTTCTTTCACATAACTACAAAAATAAGGCGTCAGCAGAACAAAATCCTCAAGTTACAGACTCCCGAGGGGCTGGTTCTAAATGATGTGGAGGTTATATGTAAAGTGGGGAAGAATTTTTTCCAATCTTTGCTTGGTGCCCCTCCTGAGGTGGACTTGGTGGCACAAGAGGAGTGCTTAAGCAACATCCCATGCTTAATTTCGGAAGATCAGAATTCAACTCTTCTTGCTCCCTTTTCCAAAGAAGAAATCAAGAGGGCGGTGTTCTCCTTGGGTGCCAGGAAAGCCCCTGGTCCTGACGGCTTCCAAATGGAATTCTTCCAAAAATATTGGCATCTAGTTGGTGAAGATGTGTGGCTTGCTGCTGAGGAGAGCAGGGTTTGGAAAGCTATCTTCAAACCATGGAACTCAACATTTATCGCCCTGGTCCCCAAGGTCAGAGATCCTAAATTCTTCGATCATTACAGGCCCATTGCGCTTTGTAATGCTGTTTACAAGGTGGTGGCTAAGGCTATGGCATCAAGATTGAAGGCCTGCTTGGAGAGCCTTATCTCTGAAGAACAGAGTAGGTTCTTGAAAGGTAGACAGATTTTGGATGGCATTGTGACTGCACATGAAGTTATCCATTCCATCCAAAGTAGGAAGAAAGAGGGTATGGCTATCAAGCTAGATATGAATAAAGCCTATGACCGAGTTCCTTGGGACTTTCTAATCAAAATCAAAAGGAAGCTGGGATTCAGTGCCTCTTGGTGCAGTTGGATTCAAAGTTGCATCTCGTCTACCTCTTATGCTATTCTTATCAACGGTGTTCCAACTGATTTCTTTAATGCAAAAAGGGGTCTGCGCCAAGGTGATCCTCTTTCACCTTTTTTGTTTCTCATTGTGGCTGAGGCCTTTAGCAGATGTCTACAAAAAGAGGTTAGCGTTGGAAATCTCAAAGGTCTGCAAGTTGCCCAAGGATCTAACAACATTTCTCACCTTCAATTTGTGGACGACACCTTGTTATTAGGTGAGGCTTCAGCTAGGGAGGCTCGGGTGTTCAAGCGTATTCTGGCTCTTTATGAATGTGCTGCTGGGCAAAAAGTGAATATGGCCAAGTCTCGAATTTTTTTCTTGAAGAATCCTTGCTTGGAATGCTTGGAGATTCAACGGGTCCTTGGTTTTGAAGCTGCTCAATTACCTGGCAAGTACTTAGGCTTGCCTCTTGTCTTCAAGAAGCCGACTTTTGAAGATTGGGGCAATGTCATAAGCAAGGTTCATGGTATGCTCGACTCCTAGAAAGGTCGTTGGCTCTCCCTTGCTGGGAGGATTACTCTTATAAAAACTGCTATGTCTGTTGTCCCGATTTATACTATGTCTGCTTTTCAAATCCCAGGCAAGGTTGCCAAGGTTATTGAAGACACAAAAAGGTGCTTTTTATGGCAGGGCAGCGATGTGAAATTTAAGTACAATTTGGTGAAATGGGATGAGGTGTGCAAGCCTATCAGATACGGGGGGCTGGGAATTAGGAAATGTAAAGAGATGAATACTGCTCTTGGCACTAAATTGGTTTGGAGAGTGTATGAGGAAAAGGATAGACTTTGGAGCAAAATTTTGCAGGCCAAATATCTTCAAAACAACATTGAATTTTTATTTAATACGAACTGTACTCTTTCCCAGGGATCGAGCATCTGGAATTTTCTCTTACATTGTAGAAGTGTCATTATTCCTGATTTGAGATGGCGCCTGGGGGATGGAAGAAAGATTAATTTTTGGCAGGATCTTTGGTTAGATTGTGGGAAGCTCAATGACTCTCTACGCTTTAGACCTTTAGCTTCATACTTTGAGGAGGTTGTTGGCAGCAAAGTTGTTGATTACATTGAGGGTGCTCCCCTTGATAAAAGATGGAAGTCTCTTATTGCCCCTATGGCTGAGCTAAATAAGTCTTATATGGAACTGCAAGTTGAATTGGCTAAATGGCATGTCATTGGTCCGGAGGAGGAAGATAGATTGGTTTGGGGTGACACTGGCTCTGGTCAAGTTACTATTCGGGAAGCTTTTCTAAAATATTTCTGCAACAAGTCGAAGGCAGAGGAGGTTGACAGAAAATTGTGGTTCAAACAAGGAATTCCTAAGTTGAATGCTTTTCTTTGGATTGCCTGGAAGGGCAGGGCTCTCACTTGGGATAGGTTGAGATCCTTTGGCCATTGTGGGCCTTCGAGATGTGTGATGTGTGAGAGTGCTGAAGAAGATAACAATCATCTATTCCTT
This sequence comes from Sequoia sempervirens, assembly GCA_007258455.2. NCBI lineage: Eukaryota > Viridiplantae > Streptophyta > Pinopsida > Cupressales > Cupressaceae > Sequoia > Sequoia sempervirens. Next base: position 194,564,526 of record VDFB02270651.1, read on the forward strand.
CATTGTAGTTTTGCTCGCTACTTGTGGACATGCTTCCTCTCTAGATGGAGTTTATCTTGGGTCATCGCAGAGGATATCCCAAGGATGCTAAAAAGTTGGGTTCTCAAAGTTAGTAGCCCAAGTTTGAAGCTCATTTGGTTTGCTGCCCCTGCTATTATTGTGTGGAATCTTTGGATTGAAAGAAATAGGCACATTTTTCAGCAGTCATGGAGGACAAAAGAAAGAGTTTGGGATTTAGTGGAAACCATGATTGGTGAGCTTGGTGAGCTACATTGGGGCAGCAATTGGTCAATCAAAGCTCATGAGTCTGGTTGGGGGAATGCTTGGCCTCGATTTAGATGGATGGATTTTCATCCTTCTCATGATATCTCCCACACAAGCCATGTTTTGTGGAGCGCTCCAGAGGGCGATTGGTTGAAGCTCAATTTTGATGGTGCTTCCAAGTTCAATCCTGGTGTTGCTGGCGGTGGTGGTATTTTCAGAGACTGCAATGGTCAGCCTGTTGGTTTGTATGCTTTAGCCTGTGGGGTTGAGTCTAATAATCTAGTTGAGGCGAGAGCTCTTTTGTGGGGTCTGTTGATTGCTAGGGAGAAGGGATGGAAGAAGCTGTGGGTGGAAGGGGACTCAAGGTTGATCATTGAAGCCTTGAAAGGTAGAGAAACTCATAATTGGAAGCTGGGGGTCATTATAAAGCTAGAAAAGTGGGTGTTAAATGCGTTTGATGAGGTGAAGTTGTCACACATCAAACGTGTTGGGAACCGTGTGGCTGATTGGGCTGCTAATACAGGTGTAGCTATGCAGAGTGAGGCTGGGGACTACGTCGGATCTTGGTGGAGTAACTTCCCTTTTGAAGCTGTCAGATTAATGCAAGAGGATATTAAGGAGCACACCCCTGACTAATGGCATCTTCCGTTGTTGTTCAGGCAATTCTTCCTGTGTGAATGGCGTTCTTTTTGTAAGATAATTGTTTGCCACATTTTGGCTGGTCCTCTTTTTTGTTTTACGGTTCCTGGACCTAAACCAGGTTTTTATTATCAAAAAATAAATAAATTATCTAACCTATAATATCACACTCCTAGGTACATAACAATCTTTCTACATTTATATTTTTATGTGATTTCTATTGTACTTTAGTCACTTTGACACTTATTTTTCTATTTTAGTCTATGGTCTACTGATTTATATGATAAATTTCTATACTAAGATTTGATATGGAGAAAACTCTAAATAGACCCAAAAAATTTGAAGACTATCTGACCTCAAGGACTTCACCTCAACCCTAGACTTCTTCCCACAACTAGGTGCACTTGTTTAAGGAGTTGAATTCTCCATCTAAAAAATTGGTGAAATTTGGTTTGAAGCCTCTACAAGCGATCCTAGATGCAATGACAATAGTTACCAATCTTTCTAGGTGTATTTGTTGTTTTTTCCTTCTTTCTTTTATATTTCTTAGATAATATTCGTGTTTTTCATTACTTGTGTGTATGTATGTCATTAGTCATAGATTAGACTTAATTCCTATTGTTAGGAAACACTTAATTAACTTAGATATAATAAAATTAATAGTTAATAACAATAAAACTAAAATACATCTTCTTTCCTTGTTCTTTCAATGGTTAAGACTAGATTGAAGGAAATTGAAGTAAAAGTTGACTTACAAATAGTTGTTGATGTTGTAAATAAACAATTGTCCTAATTGACAACTAAGAAAATTATTGGAAGATATAATAGGATGGAAAGGGAAACTAAGTGTTGAATATCACATGGGTTAAGCATTCTTGGGGACACTTGTATGGTGTATGTGACATTGGGATAAATATTTAATGTAGGTGTTGCACAAGAAAAATATTTGATATTGGGAAAAGTTAGTACCAAATATGTAATTTGAGGGTCATGGTTTAGTGATCTCACGGTTTTCAAGCACGTGCTTAATGTATTACCACTTAGTGGTTTTGTGCACATACCAATTCTATAAAATAAAACACATGAGTAGTTGTTGAGGTTAGCTTATGTAACTTTGGATTGTTAGCCAAGGTTGGATTGAACATCACTTATAGGTTGCATATGAGAAATCATGGATTAAAAGATGTTTGACTACATGGTTCTCATTTTATTTTTCACATGGAGGAGTGCAACTAGGATGATTGATGCTTCAAAATCTTGCATGGAGACTCTACAAGTGCAATGTAATCTTTTTTCAAATTATCCATTAACTTGTGTAGGTGCTTTTGGAGGTTGGATTTTCCCCATTAGTGGGTTTTCTTAGGGTACATTGTGTTCTTGATGGCATTTTTGTTATTCTTTTTCATTTTAGATTATGAATACTTTCTTTACATATTTTTATCTCATAAGGCTTATGTGAAAATTGTATATTATTACTAAAAAGCTATTTTCATTTTGTCTCAAAGTCTAGTTGTTAGGTTGTGGGAGGAGAGATCTCCCTAGTATTTTTAACCCTTGATATGAATGGATCTTGTACATAGTTGAATTCACGGTCTTGTAGGAAAATAATGAAAGTATTTTTCAAGTTTTCAAATGTGTTTGTTGATCTAGGGTGTTATAGATATGGGGTTTTGAGTAGTTTTTGTTTAGACTCTTTTGTGATGGTTTTACAAATAAAGTTATTTATATGACCTCCTTGCCTAAAATAAACCTTGCCATTAAGTGTGGAAGGCCTAAAAACATATGAATTCATATAAAACTTGGCCTATTCTAGAGTCAAAAAATTTGGCCATTTTAAGTGCATGGAGGAATATTTGATAGTTGATGTCCATATAATACACTTTCTATGACTATGTATCCATAGTGCTAGGAATTGTTAGTTGGTGAAAATTCTTTAGAAAACTCCCTTATACAAGCAGGGTACAAATTTGCATATATTTTTAATTATGATTAGTGGGTGGTATAGGTGATGACATCAACTAAGGGCATGGATTTAAAAGGAGTTGAAGCCCCTAGTCTTTTTTATGTTCACATGATAGATTTTAGGGATGAGATACCAATTATTAGTCGCATGTGGGGCCTAGCCCCTAAATGCAACCAACCCATTAGGTCTTAGTGCTTAGCAACATTGTCACTACCACCTCCACCAAGAAGAGCCATCAACACTTAGCCCCTTCATCTAGGAACCAAAAGAAACAAACTCTATCGATATTTCATTGTCATCAAGTGACACCACTAGGTTTCATCGCCCAATTGTCACCATCTAGCCACCACCTCAATAGTGTGGGGGTTCAACTCCTAAGGCCTAAAATGAGAAAAAATTGGAGAGCATAAATTTCATCCAAGATGTCAAATTTTTACATTCTTATAGTTGATAGAAAGCTTTTCTAAGTACTACATAGTGGTATTAGTGTTTTTTTTTCTATATTTTATTATTTGTAATAGAACTACCACTTGGAAATTATAAATTTTCTCATTTATTTGACAAGCCATATATTGTTCCCACTATGTCCAATTTTGAACTTCTTATAAATGACAGTGAATTTTCTAAATATTTCATAATGGGTTAGGTTTGGAAGTGTTGATATATGATTTATTCACTTAAATTTATATAGATTTATTTGATGGGTTCCTTAGCTATGGTTAGTTTATGGATTTACAATATATCGAATCTAGAATTTATTTGGTGTTTGAGTGATGAAAAATATACATGTTAATCTCTTGTTGTCTTTGTTGACATAGTTATTAATGTAATGTTGAACTTGTCTATTGCATTGTGAGATCTTGTGTTGTGCAATTTTGTAGGCTATCTATACTTATAGGTTGCATAGATAACTTAGATGTGGGTCATCTATACACATAAATATTTTAGTGTTGATGTGGATTATATTAGTTGGCCTTGTTTGGTCACTTGGTGCATTAGTATGTTTATCTTTGTGAGGTAGAGAAATGGTGTTACCTAAGATAATTTTATTATGGGATCTATATTTGTTGACTATGATGTGTGAAAGATTATAGATTTTTTTCTAGTTGGAGTTTCATGTAGGTACATTGAGGGTGGTGATCACAGTGTCATGGAGATTCTTGTATGCATGGAGCTTTGGCATGACATGGTTGTTTATTCAAATACATAATTGGTGGTGTTGGATTGCATTGTCAATATATAAAAGGTTATGAGGCACCACATATGTAATTTGGGTCATTTCCATACTTATATATCTATTATATATCACTTAATAGCCTTAAAACCCCTACAATATGCCTATATAATATATAAAAAATAAAATATCATAAAAAAAGGAAAACTCATGAGAATAAGATAATAAAGTGTTATTATGAAAGGATATGATGGAAAGGAATTAAAAGTCTATATAAAGAAGGGAAAAGTGGCAAATAAGAGTGTGGAATCATATGAATTAAATGTATGTGAGAATAAGGACGATGATAAGTGAGAATAAAGCATGAGGGATTAATTATAAGACATGTATAAGCCATTAAATTATATTAATATATGATTTTATGAATATGAATGCATGTAACTTATTATAATTTGGTTTGTACTTATTGCATATCTAAGTTCTCTTTTTATTGCATCACACCAAGGTTTACTAAATATAACAAAATATTGAAACTTGGACTTAAGTCTATTTTTCTATCAACATTTGGTTTTGTTGCAAGACCTCGACTATTTTTGCATAAGGGAGATCATACCAAAGAAAGAAATTAGTGTTAAAAAGTTGAGGAGAAGTGAAAATTTTGGATTTTTTTTTAAATTGTAAATGGTGAAAATATTTATTTTGAAGAGATGTGGTAATACACAATAAGCACTAGCCCTTTGGGAATAAGGCACTAAAGTGACGACATAGAGAAGGGACGAGATCCAAAAATACATGACTATTGAAAAAAATTAGGGAAAATGCTTGGAAAATAAAATAAATAGGGGATGAAGGATGAATAAAGTAGTAGAAATAATGAGATATAGAGAATAAATTAGAGAAAGATAGAGAGAGAGAGAGAGAGAGAGAGAATAAATGAGGTAGTTAGCAAAATAGTTGAGAGACCCCCAATTGGGAGAATTATTGAGGTGATAGTACAGGGATCCCATGCCAAGAGAGATATGACTAAAAAATTATAGAGGAAAAATTAGAGCACGTCAGAGGGGTTGCAGTTGAATGGAGGTAGAGAAAATGAAAGGTCTTTGGAATTGATAGATCATGAGGAAACTATGGAGAAATTCTAAGGAGAGTTAACACCTTATATATTAAATATGTGAGCTTATGATATTAAAGTGGAAATAAAATTAGAAATAAGAGAGACAAAAAGTTTAAATAAAGGGAAAACTAGTAATATAGTCAATTAAGAGTAGAAGAGAAAAATAAAGATATCCCAAAGGATATGATCTCCCATATCAAGATATCCCACAAGGAAATAACCCTCCCTAATCACAGGTTATCACTTGTACACCTTATATTGAAGAAGTCAAAGAAGAACACAATGCTAAATAGCTGAGAAGATAAGGAAAAAGAAAGGGACATAAAATATAGATATAAATAGTAGTGCCTATTTTGAAACCAATGATGAAATAGAGTGGAGAAGACATGATAAAAATTAAAATATTTGAATGGCATAATTGTAAGAGTTATCCCAAATATGTTGGGATTGGGATGTTAAGAATCATCTGGAGAAGATGAAGAAAAGATAATCCTATAAGGAGATTAGGATGACAACCCTAGATGTTATTGTTGTCATATGAAATTGAACCCTTCTAAATGTAGGCTCAACATTCCAATGACATAATAAAAATAACATCAAGGTGTGGGATCTTGCAGTTGAGGTTAGATCTTTGGAGAAGGTTGACTTCTTTTTCTAAACTAGGTGTACATATGTTGGTCTAACCCAACACATGAAATCCTATCACTAGTCCTATTCTTCCAACTCACAGAGGAAAAGGGAGAGAAAGAATTGTTTAAAAGGGGATAGGGAGGTGATACACCTAAATGAATTTATTTCTTCTTACTTAGAACAACACAATGTGGCAACGAAAATAGTCAAATGACTTACACGGTTCTCTATTCCACCAATTTACAAGGGTACATATGGAGGTTAGGGTTTGACAAGATACCAAAAAGAAATAAAGATTCAAAACCAACACATACAAACAATGTTAACACAACATATAGGCATAGAAAATGGTAAAAATTCCTTCAAACATGAAGGTAAGATAGATATACACAACATATCCAAAGGGGAGAAGAGGTAAAATGACAAATCTCATTAATACAAAGGAATAAGCCTGTTTATAATTTCAAAATGCATAAAAATACAATGTCTGCTAGAGAAACTAGGAAGAACTCAAGAAGATCCCTTACAATGAGCATAAAAGTGCCTTATATTCATCTGCAGGTCATAGGAGAGATATAGGGCATGTGACAAGGTAGGAAACCCTAGCCAAAAACCCTATAAATCATATGCATACATGTGGAACTCAAATACCAAGCTAAAATTTTACCATAAAGGCCCTAACACCATAACCATGCTTCCACATTGACGAATCATTGGATGAAGAGTAGAAATCCCCATAAAATTTGTAGTAAAAATTGTAGTCGAGTATGGCGCTCTGGAAAAAGTAGTATGTAAACAATCAATGAAGTATGAGCACCATTTTTCCACTTGTAGTTATTAAAAGAAAACACTAAAAATAACTCTTGTAGTCTCAAGAATTAGATCTGGTAGTAAATAGTTATTTTTACCATTATTGCTTGTGTGAACTAGGATCATTTCACTACATGTTCTTCAAGCTTGAATATGATTCGTTGATCTTTAGAAACATGAGTGAGATAAAAAATTCTCAACTATCTTAGCCAAGTTTGAATACTATTGATCAAAAGTTGAAGTGCTTTAAAAAATCAAACCAATGAGTTCAATCCATGTCACCCTTTCCTTTCTAGGTCATTCGCACGAGCCCACAAAATAGGGAGCTTTGAAAAGGTGATATATGCTAGCTCCAAGGCTACGTGTCATTCTTCTGTGAGTTTACAACTTGAACTTGGGGCCTATAGTGACAAAAAATGTACCCCTTTACATTTTCTCACTTGTCTGGCCCTCCTTTTTAAAATGGACTTAATTGTGCCTTAATTTAGTGTTGAAATATGTATTTATTTACATTTTCCCACTAAGTTTGGGCTCCCTTAATTAATTGAGCTTAGTTATGCCTTAATTAGCCCTATAATTCACTTTTCAAGCCCATTAAATTACATTTTCTAAAGGGGAAACCTGACATTCATTAATGCCTAACCATAACACTTGGAGCAATGTGTGTCCTAGGTTTATGGACCTGGGACCCATTCGCCCATGGGTGAATGGGTCCTACCTAGACCTTAGGACCTAAATTTAAATTATGTTTTTGGTAGTATTTTAATGTTTTCAAATCCATAATTCAATGTCAGCTTGTGATATTTGAATTTCAAGAAATTGAGGATACATACCTATAAATACAAGGTTATTTCACTCTATTTCACCTAGAATTTTTTTGAGCATTTTTTAAGATCTAAGGGAGCACTTCAAGAACAATTGCAGGCATTCAAAGGAAAATTTATCAAAGTTTTATTGTAGTAATCAAGATCCAATCATCATATCAAAGTCTTCTTGCATCATGCATGTTTTTGGAGCTAACATTGTGATGTAGGTTTCATGATCAAATCAAGCATTCAAAGCACTATTTCAAGCAAGATTCAAAGTTCAAGATCCACATCTATTGAAGCCATTTCATGAAAGTTGCAGATTTTCATTCAAGGACTTATCCAAGGGTTTGTTGAGTGGTAACATATCTTTGTTCATTCTTCATTCCCTCTTTCATGTTTTTATTCATTTCGAGGTTTGATTACCAAAACGAGGTTTGACCAAGGCAAACCCCCATTCACCAAAAATAATCAATTTTTCCCTCTTATGTTGTGCTTGCAAATCTAGGTGGAAGAAAGCTTGAAGATATCTTGAAGATAAAATTTGGAGAAGTTGACAAAGTTGCAAAAGTTGTCAAAATTGTTGTCATCTCATAGAAACTCACCTACAAATGTTATTTCTGACATTTCGACACACTGCCACCTGAGTAAATTGAAAGCTTCAAATCTGTAGCAAAGGCTCCTGAAAGTTGTAGAAAAATCCTAACATAGGACCCATTTGCGCTAGGAAAAATGAGTCCCAATCAGCCTTCAGAAACTCACTTTTGGTGACTGGTAAACATAGTTTTTCCCTTCTCAAATCTGTAATTTAATTTTCAGTTCTGCTTATTTTGAGTTTACTATTGTTGTTTCAAGTTTAATTTGACATAATTGGGTTAGTTTTCTATTTTTAGTCTTTCTCCCAAAATTTCTTGGTGAACCTGACCCCCATCCTTCAGTCATAAGGAAATCTGAAGATTCACTCATTGAATTAACTCACCTAAGGGTTGTAATTCAATTCTTTGTATGGATCTCATTTCCTAATGAAATAAGGAAAATAGGTCCATCATATCCCCCTTTTTTGTTATTCAATTTGGAGACCCACTAAACACCCACCTATTTCCCTTCATTTCATTTTGGTGAACCTAACATTTGAGCATTAGATCTTTCTAATTTTGGAGTCCATTTCAACCCTAGATCTAGGATTTGCATTCATTTGCATTGCATTGAATTGAATCTCATTTAGGGTTATAGGATTGCATTTTTGTATTCTTTAAAATCTAGAAAATTCAAAAAAACCGGTCATTTTACATAGTGTTTACATAGCATTGCATCATCATCCATTTACATTTGAAAATTGAATCAAAATTGTATATCAAATTAGGTCTCCTAGTTTGTCATTTAGCATTATTTCGCATTTGCATTTAGACTTAAATTTACAAAAATTTAAAATTATAACCACCTGTCTCAGTCCAAAATCTGGAACCATAAGAATCAACTCAGAAATCTGTAAATTCATTTTTCAAAACCCTCAACTAGGACCCATTTTCCTAAGGGAAAATGAGTCCCTGATTAGGACTTTTTCCTGCATTTATGGGCATCAAAATATTTTTTTCTATATTATGTTTTGTTGTTTTCAATTTGATGTTATAGTTTATAGAATTTTTGTTATTTAAAATTGGTTATATTAAGCTTCATTGGATAAATTCAGTGCATTGTGTGAATTCAAAATTGCATCTAAAAGACATCATTTTCAAGTTTTTACATAGCATAATCAGAAAATTATCTTGTTTAAAACTAAAAATCTGAAACTACCCTTATATTTCAAACAATGGGCATGTGTATTAGTAATATATGGAAGTCTTTAGCATCTTTGGTTGATGTTTCAAGTTATTTTTTCGTAATGATCCTAATGCAATAGACCCTAATCATGCTCAATCAACTCCTAATGAATGTCCTCATGAAGTTGACATCATAGGAGAAGATGATAACAACATGCATGAATTCATAAATGATTGCCTTAACAATCTTGAGGACAATGCATCCTTTTACCCTTCCATGAAACAACCAACACCTATTACTATCCCACAACTTGAGACGTTTAGAATTTTACATCCTAAGATTGAATCAAAAACCAAACCTAAATCTCCACCAATGAGTAAACCTAACCAAGTGAATACTCAACTATATTATGTTAATAAAGTGACCAACACACCAATCAACCTAGAAGAGACTTATGGCAAAGGATTTACGATCTTAACTAAGCAAGGATGTGACATAACTAATGAGCATGAAATCCACAAAATTTTAGAACAAATCCCACTTGAAGAAACCAAAGGACTAGGATATCAAGATCCTTATCCCTCCACATCTTCTAAGGATAGAAATGTCATCCTTCATAACGACCAAGTAATTAATCAGAAGGATGATAGGATCATCTTAGATACTCCTCCTCAAAATATCCCTTGACAATTTGCTCAAACAAGTAAGAACTCCAAGCGTAAAGTAAAAAAATTGCCATTTTTCACACTAAAACAAAAATTGAACTAATGTAACACCCTCTCCATCAAGGATGGATTAAATTTCCACCTCCTAGTAGAAGCAACAAGCCTAAGAACATGAATTATTGTGCATACCATAGAACTCTTGAGCATCTTACTGATGAGTTTCATGCATTAAAGGTAATATTAAGTGATTTTTATCCTAATGATGTTGATTCTTATGATAAAATAATTGGATAGAAAATGCATGAAATTTTCTCCTTGCCATGCAATAGTTGTAGGATCATATCATACTCACTATTGCATGTTTTACATTCATTCTAAATCATTTTCTTTATTGCAAGGAGCTCATTCTCACCACTCATCTCAACTCATCCTTGTCTTGCACCTAGTGGGGGCAAGGGGTTAGATAGCCTTGTCCTAGTTTGGCACTTGATGTTGTCCCTTTGGCTAGTTGTTCACCTTTTACATATAATTGAACAAGATTGGGATGCAAATGACCTGCTATAGGTTGACTCGCATGTGCCTTGATAGTCTTGTCTTTGTTGTTCTTTTTCATGTTCTTTGTGTGATTGCATGTGCGTAATGCGATCCCCCATACTGTTTTGTTTGATGTATCTCTTCATGTGCATTCATCTATTTGTACTTTCATTCTTCTATATGTCATAAACCTTTATCTTTTCTTTGTCTTGTGTTTTCCTTTTGGGGATGATGCAAGGCATTGAGACATTTAGGTCTCTTCCATGTTGACCCAAAAAAAAAAAATTGTTTTCGCTCTCTATTTGTCATTCTTCCTACTCTATGAGTATTTGGGGAATGATGGCATTTCTGAGCTCTATAATATCATTGTAGCAAAGACATACTGACTCCAAATCCATATATCCCTTATGTGTTTGGGATTTTATTTTGGGGGCAACCCCTCTTTTTCATGATGTAGCTTCATTTGGAAACATGTGGCTTGGCATAGGGATTTCCGAATAAGCTCTCATGTCTTCTTTATTGTTAGCATTGATAATTTGCTACTTTAAAGTAATTGCTCACAACATGGTGTTTAGCAATTTCTTTAAAGTGGGGGCATACATTGGAAAATTTATTATTTTTAAATTTTTTGATATTCCTTATGTTTCATTGTGTGATCTTCTTACTTCATTCGATGTGTCTTTTTCTTGGTGGTGTCATTGGGTTTGGTGTCCTCCAAGAGTGTGACCTTTCTTGGAATATGACTTTCCTCTTAGTGGTGATGCTACATGTTGCATTCCCTAAGTTGTGAATCTTTTATCCTTGACTTGTCCTCTCTTGGAGACATTAGGCACGATGTTCTGTAAGAGGAGACCTTACATGAACTAAGCAAAATTCCTTTGAACATGTCTTATTTTTTCATTTTGTTCATAGATGTTTAGCATAACACAGCTTGCTAACCTTGTGAAGCTTGAACCCCTTTTTTATGGCCACAAGCATGACACACTTTGCTTGCCTGTGGAGCCTTGCCTTGTTTGTTCATAGGTTCTTAGCATAACACAACTTGTTAGGCCTTATGAAGCTTGAATTTTATGTTTGTTTTGTGGTATGGGAGCCTAATATGATTCTCTCATTTGCCACCCATTTTATATTTCTTTTTGTGGTGCCTTATTGAAGTTATAGGAGGGATAGCTTCGATATGGTATGGTAGCCTAATAAGATTCTCTCATTTTCCACCCTTGGGGGCTCACCTAAGTTGAAAAATGAGGTGTTTTCTTAGCTTAATACTCTGTAAAACTTTAATATTGCTGATCGAAGTAAGTCTTTTCTTTGTTACATATATTCTTTGTGGATGATTATCTTGATTAATCCATTTTACTGTTGTAGAATGTAGAGAGAAGTTGATAGAAGAACTAGACAGGATATTAGAAAGATCACACAAGATGTACCATGGAGAAACCCTTTCGGGAAAAAACTCCACCAAGAATTATTCTATTATTCAAACTCTGAATTACAATAGCTCCAATTGTTGCTTGAGAATGCTTCTTCTTTCTTTACCAATCTTCTTCACACATGCAATAACTATTATAAAAACTCTATTGAACTTGAATGAGATATAGAGACAATATGCAACCTTGTAATCTCCAAATGGTGATAATTACAATGCACAAGCTCAAGCCCTTGAAAAGGTGCGCCATATTCCTTCAAGTTGAGTTATTCAATGAAGACTAAAGCTTACAACATGTGATTCATGCATTTGGGCATCCCAAACTGAAGCTACAACTTCTCCTTCACTTCAGTGATAATTCCAAAGCTCTTCCTCAAAGTTGGTGCCCTTAAGTAAAGCTACTTAACTGAGCCTTCAGAAATATCTTATCATGCATGAGAGGTAAATCCAATAAAGCATCTTGGGCGCCCAAGTTGGCTCCAAGTGCTTTATAGTTAACCGAAACATTTACTCAACACCATTCCCAAAGAATGGTCATCCCTTGTTAACTGGAGGTAGTCCCTGTTATCTATCATACAACTCAATGTTATTAGCCATGCATTACAAGTTAACTGAAGCTAACTACATGCAACTCAAAATAACCAACATGCATGCAACTGAAGATAACTAAACTGAACTGAACTAAACTGATTCTGAACTGCACTAAACTGAATTGATCTGAACTTAACTTAACTAAACTTCAAGCATGCAAATATCAAATCCTAACTCCTAGGATCTTTTCATGCATTCAAAAGTGTTAATTGTTACTTCGTATAGTTAACTGGACACAAGGTGAGTTTCACCTTACCATGTGAGTGTCCCATGTGTCCCTATTATTTAGGAACTCACTATGGACACCCTCACATGCTTATTACATTTAGAATTAATTAAAAATGTCAATAATCATGATTATTTCATCAAATATTAATCTCATCCTAATCTTAGTGTTATTGAACACATTCCAAGAATCTAGGAGATACATGAAATAATTAATGTTTAGGATTTGCAATTGAATGGCAACCTATTTCCAACATTCTCCCACTTGACATTATACATTGCAATTATTCTAAACAAGGAATAATAAATTTAAATCAAGTACAGGACTCAAGGCCAATGGCCTTCCTGCACCATGAGAACTTATCTGTAGGAACTGGCTTCGTAAGATAATCTGCAACATTAATTAAAGTGTCAACTTTTTCAATTAATACTTTCCTACTCTCAACCATTTCTCGCACAAAGTGATACTGAACATCTACATGTTTAGTACGAGCATGATACATAGGATTTTTGGCTAAACAAATAGCACTCTGACTATCACATTCAAGCCTAACTTGCTTGCAATTAAAACCAATACCTGACCCAAGCCTCTGTAACCAAACTGCCTCTTGGCATGTGTGGCAGCCATGTACTTTGCTTCTGTGGTGGACAAAGCAACCGTGGGCTGCCTCTTACTCATCCAACTAACCGCAGCTCCAAACAAAGTGTACACATAACCACTTGTCGACCTCCGACTGTCAGATCTCCTGCCAATCTGAATCAACAAACCCATGTATGTCCAATGATCTATTCATAATATCAATATTATTTGAACCATGATAAACTAAACAGTAATCTGAAGTCCCTCGTAAATATCTAAATACCGTCTTAACATAAGTCCAATGTTCTTTACCAAGGTTAGACATAAACCTACTAAGAACTCCCACTGCTTGTGCTATATCTGGTCTCATACAAACCATTGCATACATTAAACTACCAATTGCACTAGCATACAGAATTTCAGACATTTCCTCAAAATCAAAATCAGATTTAGGACTCATATCTAAACTTAACTTCATGCCAACTGGTAAAGGAATATTAACCGGTTTACTGTCCTGCATGTTAAATCTTTTCAAAATAGTATCAACATAATTACTCTGACTTAAGAAAAGCTTTCTATTACCTCTATCTCTACTAATCTCCATACCGAGGATATATTTTGCAGCCCCTAGATCTTTCATCTCAAATGTGCTCGAGAGTTGTGCTTTCAATTCGCTGATCATTACCTTGTTGTTACCAATAAACAACATGTCATCAACATAATAATTAAAAGTTGGTCATCAATAATTTTTATATAAACACAATGATCTTCCTCACTCCTAACAAAACCAATTTTTAATGCAAAAGCATCAAACTTCTGGTACCACATTCTAGGTGACTGTTTCAATCCATATAAAGATCTTTTTAACCTGTAAACCAATTCTTCTTTTCCTTTTACAACAAAACCTTCAGGTTGCTTCATATAAATCTCCTCATCAAGATTCCTATGCAAAAAAGCAATTTTCACATCCATTTGCTCAATTTCAAAGTCATAAGCAGCAACAATAGATAAGAAGAATCTAATAGAAGTTAATTTAGCAACAAGAGAGAATATTTCATTAAAGTCAACTCCCTCTCTCTGGGAGTAGCCCTTGTCTACTAATCTAGCCTTGTACCTTTTTAGATTACCATCTGCACCAATCTTCTTTTTAAAGATCCATTTACAACCAATGGCCTTTCTATCTTTGGGAAAACTCTCAAGATCCCATGTGTCACAAGTATCCAAGGATTCCATTTCCTCATGCATAGCTTGTGACCAAAGCTTATTCTCGTTTGAGGACAAAGCTTCCCTGTAAGAACTGGGTTCATCATTAGTACTCATTAAAGCAAAAATACAATGAAATTAGGTGGGCTATACCTATCAACGGGATTTCGTTGTCTTGTGGATCTCCTTAAAGGAGTTTCTTCTGGTTCCTCAATATGCTCATCTTGAGCCTCTATTTCAGAAGAACTCTCTGAACTCTCTTCTTGAGATTCATCCACTTGTTCTTCAACATGTGCATCTTGTTGCTTCTCAGTATTTGTCTCAAAATGCACTGTTCGAGAAGTATCCTTCTCCTTTGGTTGTTCTTCTCCTGAATAAGCTCTAAATTCCCTGAAAATAACATCTCTAGATAAAGAAACTTTTCTTGTTAGTGGATTCCAAAGCTTGTAACCTTTTACATTTTCACCATAACCTATGAATATGCATTTTTGTGCTTTAGGATCCAATTTAGATCGCTTTTCTTGAGGCACGTGAACAAAAGCCTCACAACCAAAGATCCTTAAATGTGCAACACTAGGTTTCTTACCTAACCACATCTCATAAGGAGTTTTATCTTCAATAGATGAACTAGGGGATCTATTGATTAAATAACAAGAAGTACATACCGCTTCAGCCCATAAGGACCGTTCAAGCTTAGCACTACTTAACATACTCCTAGATCTTTCCATTAAGGTTTGGTTCATCCTTTCTGCTACTCCATTTTGTTGAGGTGTATATGGAGTAGTTTTTTGTCTCACTATTCCTGCATGCTTACAATAATCATCAAATTCCTTAGAACAATACTCACCACCATTATCTGATCTCAACACTTTTATCTTATAATCTGATTGTTTTCAACCAAAGCCTTAAATTCCTTAAACTTATTAAACACATCAGATTTGTTATGCATAAAATACATCCAAGTGTATCTTGAGACATCATCAATAAATGTGACATAGTATCTAGATTTTCCAATAGAGTCAATATCCACAGGACCCATTACATCTGAGTGAATAATCTCTAATAATCTTTTAGCTCTATTTGTACCACTAGGAAATTTAGATCTAGATTGCTTTCCAAACACACAGTGCTCACAAAAGTCATTTTTTCCAATATTATAATTAGGAATACCGTCAACCAATTTTTTATTAAGAATGGTCCTAAGACATTTTTCACCTATATGGCCCAATCTATGGTGCCATAGCATACATGTATTTTCAGCTTCAGTTACATTTGATAAAATATTTACATTGGAGGTATTCAACTTAAACAAAGTCCCAATCTAAGATCCTTTAGCAACCACCATATTCCCTTTCACCAATCTGCAACCACCTTTGTCAAATGTCACATGCATTCCAGAATCATTAAACTTAGAGACAGAAAGTAGATTCCTTGCAAGTCCTGGAATATGTAAAACATCATTAAGTGTATTAACACTACCATCACTGAAACACAATTTTACCTCTCCTTTGCCAACAACTTTTGTTGTGCTATTGTCTCCAAAGAAGACATATCCTCCATCATATGCAGTATATTTAGAGAACCACTCCCTTCTAGGAGTCATATGATAGGAGCAACCTGAATCAAGAAGCCAAGAGTTATCAACAACAGTATTAGAAGAAATGACTAATGCATCATTACTGTCATCGGATTTTTCTGTAGAAGCATCAATACCCTTCTTCTTGCTCTTACAATCCCTTTTAATATGTTCAGGTTTTCCGCAATTCCATCACTTTACCTTACTCTTACCAGGGGTTTTTGACCGTCCTTTAGACTTACCCTTTCCTTTCTTGTCTACTTTAGATTCCTTCTCTTTAGGCCTACCTCTTACAAACAAGGCATCTTGGGAGGCAGTTTTAGATTTCCTCCTCATCTCCTCTGATAGGAGAGTAGGAATAATCTTGTCCATCTTTGGATCTACACCATTACCACTAATTGCAACTATTAGGTTTTCCCAAGAATCTGGTAAAGAGCAAAGCAATAAAATGCACTTATCCTCATCCTCAAGCTTTACATCTATGGATGCTAACTGACTGAGAATTAAATTGAAAGCATTTAAATGTTGTTCTACTGAATCACCATCTTTCATTTTCAATGAATATAATTGCCTTTTCAGATACAACTTATTTGTTAGACTCTTTCTTTGATAAATGTCTCCTATTCTTTTCCATAATTTATATGCACTGGTTTCCACTGAAACATTTAAAAGAACAACATCGACAAGACACAATCTAATTGTTCCTCTTGCCTTTTTATCTAACTTAGCCCAATCTTCATCTGAAATAGTTGTAGGTGTCTTTGTCTCATTATTAACCGCTAACCATTGATCTCTTTCTTCAAGAAGATCTTCCATTTTTAATTTCCACATTTCATAGTTAGAACCATTGAACCTTTCAATATCTAACCTTGAATTCATTATAACAAAAACTTAATTCCAAAATCAGAAAATTACTAAAATAATAAGAGCTCCCACTAAGCCAATAAATCCTTCAAACTTTAAGAGAAAGGTGTCCCAATACTCTACCCAACCTCAGCTCTGATACCAAATGTTGAAAAATGAGGTGTTTTCTTAGCTTAATACTCTGTAAAACTTTAATATTGCTGATCTAAGTAAGTCTTTTCTTTGTTACATATATTCTTTGTGGATGATTATCTTGATTAATCCATTTTACTGTTGTAGAATGTAGAGAGAAGTTGATAGAAGAACTAGACAGGATATTAGAAAGATCACACAAGATGTATCGTGGAGAAACCCTTTCGGGAAAAAACTCCACCAAGAATTATTCTATTATTCAAACTCTGAATTACAATAGCTCCAATTCTTGCTTGAGAATGCTTCTTCTTTCTTTACCAATCTTCTTCACACCTGAATAACTATTATAAAAACTCTATTCAACTTGAATGAGATATAGAGACAATATGCAACCTTGTAATCTCCAAATGGTGATAATTACAATGCACAAGCTCAAGCCCTTGAAAAGGTGTGCCATATTCCTTCAAGTTGAGTTATTCAATGAAGACTAAAGCTTACAACATGTGCTTCATGCATTTGGGCATCCCAAACTGAAGCTACAACTTCTCCTTCACTTCGGTGATAATTCCAAAGCTCTTCCTCAAAGTTGGCGCCCTTAAGTAAAGCTACTTAACTGAGCCTTCAAAAATATCTTATCATGCATGAGAGGTAAATCCAATAAAGCATCTTGGGTGCCCAAGTTGGCTCCAAGTGCTTTATAGTTAACTGAAACATTTACTCAACCCATTCCCAAAGAATGGTCATCCCTTGTTAACTGGAGGTAGTCCCTGTTATTTGTCATACAACTCAATGTTATTAGCCATGCATTACAAGTTAACTGAAGCTAACTACATGCAACTCAAAATAACCAACATGCATGCAACTAAAGAATAACTGAACTGAACTAAACTGATTCTGAACTGAACTAAACTGAACTGAACTGATATGAACTTAACTAACTGGACTTCAAGCATGCAAACATAAAATCCTAACTCCTAGGATCTTTTCATGCATTCAAAAGTGTTAACTGTTACTTCATATAGTTAACTGGACACAAGGTGAGTTTCACCTTACCATGTGAGTGTCCCATGTGTCCCTATTATTTAGGAACTCACTATGGACACCCTCACATGCTTCTTACACTTAGAATTAATTACAAATGTCAATAATCATGATTATTTCATCAAATATTAATCTCATCCTAATCTTAGTGTTATTGAACACATTCCAAGAATCTAGGAGATACATGAAATAATTAATGTTTAGGATTTGCAATTGAATGGCAACCTATTTCCAACAACCTAGTGGATAGCCGAATTTCCATTAGCCTGTGTGAGTGTGCGTGTTGTTTGCATAGTGGACAACGAGTTTCGTTTGTGAATGTTTTTGGAAAAATAGTTGAGGCGTGTTCCACATCGCGTTGGATAGTTGAGGCATTTTCTGAAGGGGAAACCCAACATTCATTAATACCTAAACATAACACTTTACATGGAGAAATGTGTGTCCTAGGTTTATGGACCTGGGACCCATTCACCCATGGGCGAATGGGTCCTCCCTAGACCTTAGGACCTAAATTTAAATTATTTTTTTGGTGGTATTTTAATGTTTTCAAATCCATAATTCAATGTTGGCTTGTGATATTTAAATTTCAGGAAATTGAGGATACATACCTATAAATACAAGGTTATTTCACTATGTTTCACCTAGAATTTTTATGAGCATTTTTCAAGATCTAAGGGAGCACTTCGAGAACAATTGCAGGCATTCAAAGCAAATTTATTAGAGTTTTATTACAACAATCAAGATCCAATCATCATATCAAAGTCTTCTTGCATCATGCATTTTTTGGAGCTAACATTGTGATGTAGGTTTCATGATCAAATCAAGCATTGAAAGCATTATTTCAAGCAAGATCCAAATTTCAAGATCCACATCCATTGAAGCCATTTCATGCAAATTGCGAAATTTCATTCAAGGACTTATCTAAGGGTTTGTTGAGTGGTAACATAGCTTTGTTCATTTTTCATTCCCTCTTTCATATTTTTATTCATTTCAAGGTTTGATTACCAAAACAAGGTTTAACCAAGGCAAACCCCCATTCACCAAAAACAAACAATTTTTCCCTCTTATGTTGTGTTTGTAGATCTAGGTGGACGAAAGCTTTAAGATCTCTTAAAGATCAAATTTGGAAAAGTTGACAAAGTTGCAAAAGTAAAAATTGTTGTAATCTCATAGAAACTCACCTACAAAAGTTATTTCCAACATTCTGACACTACCACCTGGATAAATTGTAAGCTTTAGATATGTAGTGGAGGCTCCCAAAAGCTGCAAAAAAACCCTAACACAGGACCCATTCACCCTAGGGCGAATGAGTCCCAGTCAACCTTTAGAAACTCATTTTTGGTGACTAGTAAACACAGTTCTGCCCTTCTCAGATCTACAATTTAATTTTTGGTTTTGCTTATTTTGAGTTTAATATTGATGTTTCAAGTTTAATTTGGCATAATTGGGTTAGTTTTCTATTTTTAATCTTTCTCCCAAAAGGGCCTGGTGAACCTGACCCCCGTCCTTCAATCATAAGGAAATATGAAGATTCACTCATTGAGTTGACTCACCTAAGGGTTGTAAGTCAATTCTTTGTATGGATCTCATTTCCTAATGAAATAAGGAAAATAGGTCCATCATATCCCCCCCTTTTGTTATTCAATTGGGGGACCCAAAAAACACCCACCTATTTTCCCCACATTTCAAGGCCCACCTCATCATACTCGTAGATGTGTGAAACCAATAGAAGATAGGGCCACATGTTATATTTTTGTGATTTTGCAACTTGAAATGGGGCCTACCTTGTTAGATCCATGGACATGTGAAACCAAATAAAATGCCACCAAATTTCGCCCTTTCTGGAAGTCCACAACTATCACTTCCTTTCACAACTAAGAGCTTGTGAAAGTGTGTAGACCAATAGAAATCTTCCACATGTTGAAGAATGAGGCTCATGGTTAGGTAATATGCATGAAATACTTAAGTTATTTAATTTTACATGTGCGAGGAACCTGTTAGGTTGGTAAGCTAGGCTTAGGGGTTGATAACACATGGTCCGAGAAACTTCACAGACTAAATTAAAGGATTGGGAACCTAGAGAGCAAGTCATTAGCTGCAAAGAGAAAAAGGAGAAAGATTTATCATTTAATGAGCAGAGGACCCATACAAGTCAACAGTGACAAGATATGTGTCATGGTTTTGCATGTTCACAGGGAGATGATAGCAAAATCAAAGGCACCTAAAAAATGAACATAGTTTGCGAAATAATGCCATACGTTAGATGGGGCCCATACGAGACCAAAATTTAAGTGATTGTTTAACGAAATATAAAAGGGAGCGACCTTAATTGGTACTTAGGCAAGTGGACCTGGTTAAAAAATAAGCAGGGGGGCTTGAGAAATGAATTAAGTCTAGGTGAATAGTCGAACAAGCCAATGAAGGAATATAAATAAAGTGCACACATGACCTTAGGGTTTAGGGTTTTTGCACAAATCTAATGCATTTTTTCTTGCACCCTTACAAACATGACATTATTTTGCAGCTTTTTGAGGCTTGGAACAAGTAGAGAGCCAAAATTTTGGAAAGGTGCTACCAATTAGCCATCTATTTTGATATTTTTAAAATGGTATTGGTTGAAGCTTGGCAAAGGGATAATACAACTACCAAAGACACTATTGAGCATGATGAACCCATTAATATTTCTTAGATCAGTTATAACTAATGGGAAATAAAGGGGAGGCACAGAGTGGTAACATTTTGGTGATTTCTACGAGATGATTTCCTATTAATCATGGAATCCAAGAGCCTTATCAGTCCATTGGGAACAAATTCATAAGGGGGGACTTGCAACAACTAGATTACCTCTGAAAAAAAAATATAATAAATAAAATGACAAAACAACGTGTGCAAGCCTGCACTTAGAGGAAAAATAAAACACCTAGATCATACATTCCCTTAAGGAGAATGTAGAGTGTGTAGCAACACTTCTTGGAAAAGTGCCATCTAAGCTAATATGCACATCAAATTTTACAAAATGAAAACTACAAAAATCTACCTCTATCAAAGATAAACCTTTTGAAGGAGTTGATCTCCCTCAGACCATAGTTGCATCATCCACCCAATTGCAACCATTGAAAACATCTGCGTATAAGCAGATTTTTTATTGTAGGGCATTCATATTAATGCAAATGCCAAATTAATTTGACAATGGTGTCTTAGGTAAACATACAACAACAGGGGTTAAATTTTCTAAAAATAGGTCAACATCAAGGAGAAAACTACTTGTAGAGGTAAATGAACTCTCCTCACACAAGGGTAAGGTACCATCATAACTGCTAACCTCCTCATGGCATGAAGTGAAACAAAAAGAGAAAGTTTCTAGCTCACAAGATGATGCAAAATATGCCAAGCTTGCTTGTTGATCCACACAAGGAATCTCTTCCTTATGTATTTCAATGAAAAACTTTGAATCTCTAGCATACTATCAAGTTGAGCAATGAGATAATTACTCTCTTGACACTTGTGTTGCTTCTCAATGAAGGATTTTTCAGTATGTTGATCCCATGTGAAACATTCTAACTCACACATTATCCCTAATGTAAAAGGTCACATCTTCATATATGTACTTCAATAAACACTATTTTTGTACTTAAAAAATCACTATTTGTGGAGTTCTATAACCACTATCTATACACTTTAGCAACAAATACTGCATGTTGCATGCTTGAACAACAACACAATCTAACAGTTGATAATTGATAACATTCAATATTTTTATACAAAATAGGTCCCTTTACCAACTTTTGGGAAGGGGAATTTTTGTTTTGTTTGACAACCAATATTTTTTTTATCATTTTTTTTTATGTAATTTCAATGTTTGATCATTTATTGTAGCACTAGGTCTATAAAATGTTTGTGTTTGTGATTCAATATCTTATTATGGTGTTCTTGTTCTTTTCCTTGTTAGAAAATTAATCTTTACTTGGTAAAGGTTATTCTTTAATTGTAATTATTTATTAACTTATAGAAATATTCCAAAGGAATCCCTATAAGTCTTTTGTTTTTTTGTCTTCTCACACATGTGTGAGGATGACTCATTATATTTTTAATTCCTTTATTAAGGAATATATGTAGCCACCTCCTTAAGAGGTTCTTGACACATTGCACACACATAGATGGTGGAATTCATTGAGTTGGGAGTTACATTCTAATTCTAACTCCACTTCTCACCTCTATTTATTGAGGTGCCTCTCCTCTCATTCTTCATTCAAGTAAGCAAGCTTAAGGTTTAAGTGCTCTCTCTCTCTATCTCTCTCTCTTTGTATCATTCTTAGGCATTTTTCCTCAATTCATAATATTGAGTTTTTTTCTAGTTTTTTCCCCTTATCAATTTTTTGTGTCTCCTTTGCATTTGGCGGTGCTTGGTTTGGATTATCTATTTCTTGGTAATCTCTTTCCTTCAGACAATGCTCATTAGTTAGTACTTTCCACTACTCATTTATTTTTCCTTTCATGGTATCAAAGCTTTGGTATTACTAATCTTGTGAGTTACATTGTTGAAGGTTTACCAAGTTTTAAAGGCACACCATTGGAGGCACTCTAGATAGGAGAAGAGCCAAAATTTTAATCTTGCTTCTTGTCTGATAATATTTTTCTAACTCTTGTGTAGGTTTTTTTATCTAAAAATTTTAAAATATTTTTTATTTTCAAATTCAAAGCAATATAATTTGCATGCAAGTTTAAATTTATGCAATTTTTTAGAAACCCTCAAATAAAGGGTTATAGTTCAGTTTTTTTTTAAAAGATCCATTATTTCTTCATGTTATAATTTACATGTTCAAATTTCTTTAAAAAATCAAATTTTTAGGGCTTTAACCCTTTTTTTTTTTTTTTTTAAAGGAAAAATAAATGAGAAATGGAAAGTACTAACTAATGAACATTGTTTGAAGGAAAGATATTACCAAGAAATAGAGAAGCCAAACCAAACACCACCAAATGCAGAGGAGACACAAGAATTTGACAAGGGGAGAAAACAAGAAAAAACCCTAATATTATGAATGGAGGAAAAATGCCTAAGAATGATCTACAAAGAGAGAGAGAGAGAGAGCACTTAAGCCTTAAACTTTCTTGCTTGAATGAAGAATGAGAGGAGAGGCACCTCAATAAATAGAGGTGAGAAGCGGAGTTAGAACTAGAATGTAACTCCCAACTCAATGAACACCACCATTCATCTATGTGTGTGTAATGTGTCAAGAACCTCTTAAGGAGGTGGCTAAAAATATTCCTTAATAAAGGAATTAAAAATAAAATGAGTCATCCTCACACATGTGTGAGTAGAAAAAAAGAAAAAAGACTTGTAGGGATTCCTTTGAAATATTCCTACAAGTTAATAAATAATTACAATTAAAGAATAACCTTTAAAGTAAGATTAATCTTCTAACATCCCCCCTTAAGCTTTACTTGGGGAGTTTACATCAAACCCTTCAATGGATTGTAATCCTAGATTTTTACAATGAAAGAGAAATTTATCTTTACCAAGAGCTTTGGTGAGAATATATACCACTCGATCTTCACCTTTACAATACAAAAGAGAAATTTGCTTGTCTTCAATTTGCTCTCTAATGAAGTGATGTTGAAGAGCAATGGGTTTGGTCCTTGCATGAAAAATTGGATTCTTGGCTAAAGCAATGGCACTTTTATTATCATAATATAAAGGAGTAGGATCCATTTGAGGTAGACCCAATTCTTCAAGTAATCTTCTTAACCATAATGATTCTTTGGATGCATTTGTACAAACTTTATATTCATCTTTTGTAGAACAAAGAGAAGTATATTGTTGTTTCTTAATATTCCATGAGATTGCACCTGATCCAATAAAGAAACAATAACCACAAGTGGATCTCTTATCATTGGGATCACCTCCTAAATCTAAATCAGTATAACCTTTTAAAGAAAAATCACAATTTGCATCATAAAAGAGACCAAGATTAAGAGTGCCTTTAACATATCTTAAAATTATTTTTGCAACTTTAAAATGAGTTTGTTGTGGTTTAGACAAAAATCTAGAAACTAAACCAACACTATAAGAAATATTAGGTCTAGTAAGAGTTAAATAATTCAAACTACCAACTAATTGCCTATACAAAGTAGGATCAACAAAAAGAGTTTCCATATCAGCCATTAATTTAGTTCCTAATTCACAAGGAGTAGAAACATAGTTTGCATCATTCATTTTAAATCTATCTAAGAGATTTTGAGCATATTTATGTTGAGAAAAAAAATAATCTTTAGGTGTTTTCCAAATTTGCATACCCAAAAAAAATGTAATATGCCTAAATCAATCATTTGAAATTGTTGATTGAGTTGAGACTTAACATCACTAATCAAATTGTTAGAACTAGAAGTGATAATTAAATCAACATATAAAATATTAATCACAATATCATTTTCACTATGCTTAATATATAAATTTGGATCATTTTTACTTCTAATAAAATCTTGAGATAGAAAAAAAAATCATTAATTTTTGAATACCATTCTCTAGGAGATTGTTTTAAACCATCAATTGATTTCTTCAATTTGCAAACAAGATATCCATTTCCTTCCTTAATGAAACCCAAAGGTTGAGACATATAAATTTCTTCACGTAAATCACCATTTAAAAATGCACTTTTAACATCCATTTGATGAATAGGCCAATGCATATGAGTGTGATCAAGAAATTAGACCAGGATTAGAGATTGCAAATCATTAAACTTAAATCCTAAAGATCCTAATCAAATAATAGAGCATAAAAGAAAGCATAAAATGTAAAATACTGAAACGTTGTTACCCAAGTCTTCATGCTTCCATTGATCACCTCTATTATCCTCCTCCATTTCACTTCTAAGTAACTAATGCCCTCA
This sequence comes from Sequoia sempervirens, assembly GCA_007258455.2. Taxonomy (NCBI): domain Eukaryota; kingdom Viridiplantae; phylum Streptophyta; class Pinopsida; order Cupressales; family Cupressaceae; genus Sequoia; species Sequoia sempervirens. The sequence continues at coordinate 194,589,411 of VDFB02270651.1, forward strand.
AATTATAAGTGCAATTAAAAGTCTATGTCTATGCCTAGCAAAATATCAGAGTTTTCTCAACAACACGGTAGCATATATATCCTAGATTTTCTTAGATGATCAAAAATGATAAATGATGGCGGTATTTATAGAGAGACAAATGGAAAATGGACAAATGGGATCAATTGATTTGTAGTTCAATCAACAACCAAAAATGAATGAGACGAGATAAGATAAGATTGAAAGTGAAGGAGAATGAGGAAATTGAGCAATTTTTTGACAAAATCAATTAGTTCGAAGAGGAAAATGCATTTTCAAATAATGGAAACATTATTTAAATACAAAAGGAAAAATCAAGTTATCTTTTTGATTAAATGACAATTTAATTCAGAAAGGTGAGCGAAAAGGTAAGTCATTAATTAAATAATATTTAATTAATTTGTGTCAAAAAAAGCTAAAAGTGAATAATTAAATAATTAGCATAATTATTCAATTATAGTAGAAAATGGTAATAATTAAATAAATAAAGTTTATTTAATTATAGAGGAAAGAGGACATTAGTATCATAATTAATTAATCAAGAGTAATGGAGAAAAGAATTAAATGAATTAATTAAATAATTACGAATTATTTAATTAAATGAAGTAATTAATCAAGAATAATGGAGAAAAGAATTAAATGAATTAATTAAATAATTATGAATTATTTAATTAATAGCAGAATTATGACCCTAGATAATGGAAAAAATGGTGTTAGCAAGCCTAGGACATTTTGCAGTCTCTACATTTGCCCCTCTTTGATACAATGTAGTTTATCATGTTGTGTTAAAGAAAAAGATATGCCCTAGTGTAAGGAAGAATGATGAGGAGGTAGAGGTATGCCCCCTCAAGAGGACAGGCGGGTTTAAAGAACACGAGTGTGCTCTCGAAATGGATGGGAGGACTAGAAGATGAAGGACAAAAAGATAGAGGAAAATAGATAAGGATGATGCAGATGTAGAATAGAAAAAATGTTAGAGCTGAAAAGATGAATGTTAGCATGGAAAAGATGGATGTTAGCATGGAAGACATGGATGTTGAGATAGTGCTAGTTGAGATAATTTACAAATATATATTTTGCTATGCAAGACTTTTGCATTTAATCATCATTGGGTGGTAAAATGTGACAAATGAACAACAAACACCATGGTATGACATAGACCAAGGTGTGCAAGGTCATCCATCTATAAAACAAACAGTCGCAGACAAGGAATGTCCGAACTCATACTAAGGGTCATGTTGCCCCAGTCTTTTTGTCAAGACAAACCGCAGACTCAAATAAAAGACGAGTCATGAGACATCATTATTCCTCTAAATCCTTCATGGGACATCCTTGAGGTGGCTAGTAACATGACTGAAGAAAATCCAAAGACAAAATAGACCAACAAGATCAACAACCATTTAGATTTTTCCAATAAGTGTTTTCCAGTGCATTAAGGGATGAAGTGAGTGATGGGTGGACTATTTTGACAAGGCCTGGTTTCAGGAGAAGAAACATGTCATATAAGATGTCAAGTATGGTTTCGATCATGTAACTACTTATATAAGGAAAATGACAAAGTTTGATAGTGACAAGGTCTAGTTTCGGGAAGGACACATCCTATATAAGACCATTGGTTTTGATTGATTTGACTAGTTTGATTGATTTGACAAATGACTGATTTAAGCTAGAGACTTGTTGGCTTGCTTGTCTTGTTGATTCAAGATTTGTGTTTGAAGTTTAGATGATTATGTTGCATCTGAGTTGATAGTGTCCCATTTATTTTGATTGTCCTGACGAACCCTAAAAGATTGACTTAGGAGGCCTCAGGGGCTCATCAACAGATGGCCTTGCCTACGTAGCAATGCACAGAGACCTCGTAGTTCGACATGACCCTTGACTTTGTTGCAATGACAAACGACCAAATCATGATTTTATTTGAAAAAACCTAAAGGATTGAACTAATGCCTCAGGGGCACATCAACAGATGACCTTGCATATGTCCAGTCACAGAGGCAACGTAGTTTGACAATGACAAAGACTAACATGATTGACTTTGACTCTATTTTTGGGATTTTTTGAAAGTTATCTGAATGTTTTTGTGTTTTGACATGTTTTAATTTTTTAATTTTTGAAGTTTTATGATTTTTGTTGGATTTTAAAGTTTTATGATGTTTTTAGATTTTTGAATGTTTGGTTTTTTTGTCTTTTTGTGGATATTTGATTTTTTTGTCTTTTTGAACGTTTTGATTTTTTTTTGTCTTTTTCATGGATGATATGGGGAAGTGTGGATTCTATTATGAATTATACACTATAAGGACCATGAAAAATGCATATGAATGATGCCTACAAGCAAGTGAGAAAGTATGCACAAGAATCTGAGGTTAAACATGATCTTGCCCCTAGTCAAGCTAAAAACCAATAGGTAGGTTATGATGATGATGATGACAACGTTGTTTAACGTGAGAAGGACACATCCCGAAACAACGTGAGGATGACGATAATGTGACTAAAGGTTCAAGGTTTGCAGCAAGGCTAGAAATAAGGCCAAGGAATGTTTTGGATGATGCGCTAGGATGCATAGCAAGATTATATGGATTAGGCTGGTTGCATTTGGAATGACCTCTTTTCAGGATTGAATGGGATGATGGAAGGATGTTGAATAGGAGGATTAGAATCCTTAGACTATTGACAAGGGAAAGCCAAGTCCAAAAATAGGTATGAAAGGATAATGGATTGATTTTGGTAAAATATAGGAGACATGAGGATTATTAGATGGTAGAATTAGCATATGATCTCCAAGGACTATGTCACATAGGAATAATTTGTTTTCTCTAAGGTATGGGTTTGGAAAATGCTATGAAGGCTATGACATGATATTTCATGGATAGTGATATGACCAAAGGATAGACATGTCAAGAGTTTTCCCAAAGCATGATTTATGTTTGTACCCTAGTCCTTATCAAGATCAAAGTAGGTGGGAAAATGGATGGAAATGATAGGGCTTAGATGGATAGATGGAAATGTCATAATAAATGTCATGTGAAGGGTATGGGAGATGAGACAACTTGCCCCCAAGTGTAAAGGTCCACATAGATAATTGATGCATGACGCTTGTTTTCCAGGATTTCATCATGGTACTTATCCAAAGTGCCATAAAAAAAGGTTTTCACTATTGGATGAAATTTTTCTTTTTGCAATTTTCTTGATTTTTTTTGGTATTTTTGATATTTCTAGATGGCCTTGCTATTTTAGTTGATCATCGAATGCTCTGAATCCATTGATGGTGTCGATGTAGACTCTTGGGCCATGATATGCCAATAATGACCTTTATGAAGTAGTTATCGTGTTAGGATCATAACACTTGCATACAATTGATTGATGCCATTGTGATCATTATTGATACTAGAGTTGGCCTTATCAAAATACGCACATTGTGATAGAGTGCCATGAGAGTACCTACAATAAAGAGTTGCTGCCAAGATGTGACAGATTCATGAGGTATGTGTTTTGGAATGATGGATGATGATAGATGTGGAAGGATTGTTTGGACGTTTTGATGAATCACTTTTTATTTTCCAAACTTGGGGTGTTGGATGGCAGAGTTTGGAATTTTAATTGGGATAGCGTTTGGAACCAATACTTATATATGCCATGCTTGATGACCATTTTGAAGGAGGTGGACATTTATCTTATGTTAGAGTCCTCTTTTCTTGTGGCTCCACATTTTGATTGACTTTTGAATTATTTTCTTTGCTTGATCCATTTTTCTTTGGAATCCAATTTAACTTCATTTGTCCACTTGGATTTTTGTTTGATTCAATGGCCTTTGACATTTGATTTTGAACTTTGGATATGTAAGAATTTTCTTTTTGTTGGTTCCAAATGGAAGGTTTAAGATATTGGGAATGATGGTTTATGGTATGGATGGAAGGAGTGTTGGCAACAACCTTATGGTAATAACTAATCATGGCCCCCATTTTGATGTTTGTATCAGATAAAGTTGCCTCCAATATCGAGGAGGTACCACTAACATCATTAGATTTGTTGATTAAAGAATAGCCAAGGCCTTGATGTCTAGAATTTGCCTGAAATTGTACTGGTTATAGAATTCCTTGCTCGTGTAGGCCTAGTCCTTGTCCTTGATACTACATGTTGTGACATATTCTGTTTGCGATGGGGTATTTTTTTGTTTTGAAAATAAGATGCTAACCCATCAATGTGTATGTGGACACCGTTACTTGGAATCTTCTCCTCTGTAAGAAAGCCCGATTTGGTAAAAGTGGATGATCCTAGTTGATAGGATGTCTTAGCTTCATTGACATGTGGGATAAATTTCTAATTAACATCTTTGGTTTGATTTTGTGACATATCATATTCTGATGATTCTAAATTTGAAAGCATAAAAGCATAAAACAAAATGAAATAATATCACTCAATCTTTCATGCATTCATTGAATTCTCTCCATAGCTCTTCTCCATTTTGCTACTAAATAACTAATGTCCTTAGATTATAAGTGCAATTAAAATTCCTCAGATTATAAGTGCAATTAAAAGTCTATGTCTATGCCTAGCAAAATATCAGAATTTTCTCAACAACACAATAGCATATATATCCTAGATTTTCTCAGATGATTGAAAATGATAAATGACGATGGTATTTATAGAGAGACGAATGGAAAATGGACAGATGAGATCAATTGATATTTAGTTCAATTAATGGCTAAATTGAACGAGACGAGATAAGATAAGATTGAAAGTGAAGGAGAATGAGGAAATTGAACGATTTTTTGACAAATTCAATTAGTTCAAAGAGGAAAATACATTTTCAAATAATGGAAACATTATTTAAATGTAAAAGGAAAAATCAAGTTATCTTTTTTATTAAATGGCAATTTAATTCAAAAAGGTGAGCGAAAGGCAAGTTGTTAATTAAATAATATTTAATTAATTTGTGTTAGAAAAAGCTAAAGGTGAATAATTAAATAATTAACATAATTATTCAATTATAGTAGAAAATGATAATAATTAAATAAATAAAGTTTATTTAATTATAGAGGAAAGAGGACATTAGTATCATAATTAAATAAATATAATTTAATTAATTAATCAAGATTAATGGAGAAAAGAATTAAATGAATGAATTAAATAATTATGAATTATTTAATTAATAGCATAAATATGACCCTAGATAATGGAAAAAATGGAGCAAGCCTAGGACATTTTTCAGTGTCTAGAATAAGAAGCTAAATCAAGAACTAATTTAATAGTTGACATCTTAGCTATTGGAGCAAATGTTTCATTATAATCCAAACCTTCAACTTGAAAGAAGCCCCTAGTGACTAATCTAGCTTTAAACTTGCTAACTTCATTATTTGCATTAACCTTAATAGTTTTATACAACCATTTGCATGAAACAAGATTCTTACCTTGAGGTGAGGGAAGTAAATCCCAAGTTTTATTAGCAATTAAAGTATCATATTCTTCTTGCATAGCCTTTTGCCAATGAGGTTGATCTTTAGCTTGTTCATAAGTTTGAGGATCATTTGAATGCATAATGTTAACATCAAAGCATAATTACAATAATTTTCCTTTTTAGTTTTAGATTGATTCATTCTAGCTAAAATATTCTCACTTTCTTGCATCAATTTTTTAATCCATTCATACTTTCTTTTAGATGTAGGAGTATCATCACTAGAAGAAGAATCATGAAGAGAAATTTCAATATTTTCATCATCACTATCACTATGAGTAAGAGATGCATTAGGAGGGTTAAGAGAAGATTCAACTTGAGGATTATCCTCCACAACAATAAATTTATTTTGAGAAGATTCAATATCAGGCACTTTAGAACAATCGTGAACACCATTTCAACAATGCATACATCTCTAGCAACTTTAACTTTGTTAGTAAGAGGATTATAAACTCTATAAGCTTTAGAATGTTCATCATAACCAAGAAAAATATGATAAGAAGATTTAGGATCTAATTTTTTCCTCTTTTGTTTAGGTTTGTGAACATAAGCAATTGGACCAAAAATTCTTAAATGTTTAAGATTGGGTTTTCTACCAGACCAAGCTTCTTTAGGTTTTATATCCTTTAAAGCTTTAGTAGGAGTCCTACTAATAATGTAAGTAGCACAAAACATAGCTTCTGCCCAAAATTTATAAGACATATTGTTAGCTCACATATCTAGCCATTTCAACAATAGTTCTATGCTTCCTTTCTACTACACCATTTTGTTGAGGTGTATAGGGAATAGTTATCTCATGCTTAATACCAAATGATTTAAAATAAATATTAAAAATATTGTTCACATATTCTTTATCATTATCAATTCTAAGAATTTAAAGTTTAAAACTAGATTTCCTTTCAAAAAAATTATGAAATTCAAAAACATATCAAGAACTTGATCCTTACTATGAAGAAAATAGATCCAAGTTCTTCTAGAATAATCATCAACAAAATTAAGTGCATACCTTGATCCTTCGATGAAGTTATTCTCCATGGGTGTCAAAAGGTCACTATGAACTAGGTGCAACTTATGAGTTGCCCTCCATAATTGACCTTGTGGAAAGGGCTCCCTATGCATCTTACCACTCATGCATCATGTGCATACAATTTTTGTACTAGGCAATCCATTTACCATATTAAGTTTTTGCATCAAGGAAATATTGTTAGCATTAATATGACCAAGTCTTTCATGCCAAACATTAAAATCAATGGTAGATATTAAAGAGCATCTAGATTGGGAAAATTCATAAAATTTGAATAAATTATCTTGTCTAATTTAGCATTAGCAATGACCTTGTTTTGTTTTGGATCAATAACATAGCACATATCTTTGTAAAATTCTATTTTATAATCTTGAAAAAGCTTAGCAACTGAAAGTAAATTTGTTTTTAATTTAGGAACATATAAAACATCATGCAATTTACCATTAGAAACATTCACATCTCCAATTGCTTTTACTTTGCAAGTATGATTATTAGCTAGAAAGTTGAAGAGGAACATTAGACATATCAGGTTGCATATACTCAAAAACTTCTTTATGTGAAGTAACATGTTGAGATGCACCTGAATCAATAACCCATTCAAGAGGTTGAATCCATATATAAAAATTATTTAGTTTAGGTAAAGGGGGAAGTGACTAAGAGCTATATTCAATTTTATATAAACAATGCAAAATTTGATGGTAGTCAATTTAATTGACTGTTCCACTATTAAAAGATCATCTTTATGAACTCTTTTTTTATTCTAAAAAAATTACAAATTAAAAAGTTTATAATTCCTTACATAAGAAGTTTCCTTGGTTTTTTAATTAAATACATTAATTGTATGATGCAATATAGTCACAACCTCACCATAATATATGATGGTGAGGTGCTCAACCTAAAGGAATCTAAGTAAATGTTAAATTGGTCTAACGTGGGTATGATATAACATACATTAAGTAATATATTATACTCACTTGTATTGGTAAGATGATATACCCAAGAATGTCTTTATTAATTTCATTAAAACATTTAAGTACAACACTTGAAAATGCATATTGGTCTTGTTAAAGATGATGGTTAAAATAAAATCCTCTATACATTAATGTTAAATTGATCATTAGGATTAATTGTAAAGCCATTTAACATCTTCCTTGCAACACATTGTTGAAGATAAATAGGCCCACAATACCCTTTATTAGGGATTTCATCAAGAGAGAAATTTATCAATGGTGTGGTAGAATTTTTTGGTCAACAAATAAAAATAATGAAAATTTTTATCAATTTTTTATTATTTAATATACACACCATCCTCAATTAAATACACATTTTTATCTTGAGTATGTTATGGAACAATATTTGATTAGATGTGTACATTTTAATTAGGAACCATAGAGCGCTTTCCCCCATCATTAAGACCTACACAAATCATGCCATTTTCAAGAAGGCCTTGAATTTTTTCTCAAACCTGTACAAAATCCCCTTTTTCATGTCTATTTATTATAAATAGAAATTTCCTCTACACCATAAAAAAAATTCACATAAAGAGATGATATAATAGGTGGAAATCTTATCATATTAGTATTACATATTTTTTGCCTCAGCTCAAATGAAGGAGCTGGCTGATTATTATTTGCCATAAAGTGGAATTGCATATTGGATTTTAAGTGCTATTTCCCATTACTTTTTGCATTAAGTAACAGTTATGCATTTTAGTGAAGTTATGGAGTTGCAGAGTGCCATTCAGAGGTTGTAGATTTAAAAGAAACACAGAATTGAGTACATGTGCAAAATAGCATTTCAGATGCTTTTATTCATTTCAAAAAGAATTCATATTCTTACAAGGCTTCATTTGATTTCACAATCAGAATAGTATTACAACATTGCATAAATGCATTTTTCTTTTCAATTGAAAAGCAGAATTGAAATCAAAGATCCACACAAGCCGTGGATATAACTGTGACTATGACAATGTATTTCTAACAACACATTGCACTACTGAAGATGCAAAATGAAAACACATAAGCAACGGCATAGTCATCATTGCCTAGTTATCGACGCTTGATTTTGAATGGTGCACCTCATCATCTCGAGCTTCGTCGACCTGTAAGAGGGAAAGAGGGGTGTCAGTGGCTCCGACTATGACATAACTCATATGATGCACCTACAATAGTACAGTATACTATTAGCAATGCATTGAAACAATCAAATTCAGTCAAGTGCAGTATGAAGAAGTGAGCTGAAGGAGAAGTATCAACATGTTCCATTTTTTATGCTAACACTATTTGTTTCCTTGTGTAGGTATAGGTAAAGTCATGAAGCTGAACATTATTTGAAGACCGAGCATGTGGAGTAAAACGGGCTCCCACAAGGGTAGAGCCCGACATGCTGCCCTATGCATTAAATGGGTTGTTTTTGAAAGATATTTCATGAGATACATCAAACAAAATGAAGTACAAATGAAAGAGTAAAACAGAGTTATCCATCAAGTAACGAAACCAACTGTGCATTCATAACGATCAACATTTCTTTCTGAAGGCTACAGGTGAACAGTGAGTTTAGTTCACTTAAGGAATTTAACTAAGTGCATTTGCATCAGAAATTGCTGAATTACTTCATTTTCTGTGCTGATTATAATCATATGTCGTGTGAGTTTCAATTCATCATTTCTCTTTTGGATAGTGAACAGGCATACATATGCCTTAATGTTTTGTTCTAATTTTCATCATCAAAGAGAACAGTTTCTGAGAGTAGTTTGTGTAGTGAAATATAAAAATGCATGAAGAGTACCATGTTGCTCATGAATACAAATATAGATAGTGCACCTGAGTGTTAGCTGAATTTCTAATTTTGACTTGACTGGTGAAGAAATACTGCATTATTAATGGGTTTAGTGATAAAGAGATCATTCCAGGATAGTAATGGAAGAGTAAGTTTTTTCTTTCCAAAATAAGTTCTGAGTTGTTAAGCTATACATATGAGCTAGTGAGCAGCGTGTGGTCATGATGTTACAATGATTCATTTTTGGTTTCCCTATGGAGTTGCCATGATAAGGATAAGGAGTGTCAGGACATTAAAATATAGACAGATTACAAACAGGGAGATCCTTTTCTTCTCAATGAACAAATACAAATCTTTCTCAAGATCCATGTCAATGACAGTGCTATAACAAGAGGTCAGTTGCTCTTATCAAAAGAGGAAAATGATTATGAATCAAGTTCGGGTGTCATACAACTATCAAAGGATGTACATAAATGCCAAAATAAAAACTGGGTGTATGAGTCAAACGAGTATAAACAAACACACAAGTTCTTGTTATTCCATCACGTTCTTCTATATACTTCTGAAGGCATTTTTTAATCAGGCAACAATGATGCAGTAAGTGGCTCTCTTTCAAACATGAACAGTATGCTAATGAGGTTAAAATAAGGACAAACATTCAAGATATCTTTTGTTACAAAGGTGAAAGCTGTTGTGTTAAAATTAAGGAGGGACAAGGAGAAACAACTGCTGTGTTTACAGTGAGTAAGCATAGATACAGTATATTTAGGAGGTCATTCCCGAGTATAGCCATGCTGGAGGGAGTTATAAGTGTCAAGCCAGTGAGCTTTCCAGATCCTGAAAGAAATGCAAGCAGGTATACAGTTTATCACCATTTCAAGCAAGTATGGGAGATCAAGTTCTGTCAGAAATTAAATACATGCTTTTGCTTTGAAAAAATTCCAAAACCCATGATATTGTTTTGTTTCAGAAGTGTGGGGTAAATCACTTTTTGTTCTAGCTCGAGCCATATGGATAAAACGAATAACAATTACTTCATAGTCTCTAATGCTTTCAAATACAAAAAATGCATTTTTCTTCAGAAATTTTGAATAACCTCATGAGGTTTTGCTTTCGGAAGGTACAAAAATATGATAATTTATGATACCCATGTGGGTTTTTCATGAAAACAGCAGTATGACTACAAATATGAAAAATTCTGTGATAAATCGAGCTCAGGAAAGACAGAAAATGCATTTCTCTTTCAAAATTTTAAATACCCACATGTTGGTTTATTCTCAAATTACAGAAAAATGGAGTTTCCTTAAAAATTTCGAGTACCCATCTTCAGTTTAGCTTCAAAATGCAAAAAGGATAGCTACAAAAATACCCATGTGAAATCTGGAGTAAAATGGTAAGAACATAAAACGAATGCAAGCTTTCTGTTCTGTGTCGAAATACAGAGAGGGAAAAATGCAGATTTATTTAAGTTTTTGTCATACCCATATGCAGAAATGTTATTAAATTGACATAATGGAGAATTTATGTTCTGGGTCGAGCCCAAAATTCGAAATAATGCTTTCTACAGTGCGCATTTGGCACGGCCTGAACATGGCCAAAATCTATGTTTCAAGAGGGAGCACCTTAAAGTTTCCAGAGAAGCAAAGAAAGCTGGAGAAAGTTACCAGTTCGAGGCCGAAGTAGATACTTTAGCCACGACGTAAGACTGTAGATGGTTTCCAAATGCAGGGGTTCGAGTTTCCAAGTGGTGGCCAAGCTCTCACTGGTGAATGGAACCCACAATGAAGGTCAGGATTACACAGCAGCATGGGAAACACACAGAAAATACAATATGAAGTGACAGTAGAGTATATTAGCCACGGCTTTGAGGCCGAAATGAGCAGAATACGAAGCCATAAAATTTAAGAACAATAAGCTTACCTTTGCACAGTGAAGGAGAATAAGAACACAAGTTGAGCTTCCATAGAATGGACTGTAGAAGTCAAGCTCGAATTCATAATGGTATGGAGAAGTCAAAGAAAGAATAGAATCAAAAAACAAACTTATGCAGACTGCGCCCTTAGGGCTTGTTGATATTCAAAATAATGAAATGGAAAAGCTATTTTGCCATGAAAAGAAGCTCACTCACTGGGGATTCGGTCAACTAAACAGCAGATGAAGATTTTTGTGCACATGAGCTCAAATCCAACACCATCATAGCGGCGTTGTTCATGCAGACAAAAGTTCTCTCTTTCCAAAGTCACAGGTGTGAAATGGTGATAATTAGGGTTTGACCCTGCTTTGATAAAAGCCCTAGTTCGAGCCTTGTGAAGTTCTGGAATGTTCATTCAAAAACACATGTTGAATATCAAATGGTGGTCAAACCCATAGTCTCTTCCTTGTGATTTATTTAAGCCTAAGTCTAAATCAATGATTATGTAAGGCTGAATTTCTTATGCCTAGGGTTGTGTCTAGGGACTTTAGGATTTGAGCTAAAATTATCTTATGCCTTAGAAAAAATGAATTGAGACTTGAGCATCTTAATGTTATTGTTTTATGTGAAGACAATGAGATAATATTTGTGAATACCCTATGACTTAGGGTTAATTATTTTTAGGGTTTTTTAAATTTTTGATTGATTTTGGAGAAATCAATGATGGAGTTAAAAAGGAAGATTATGTAATATGTTTTTTTGATTTTTTGAGAAAATCAGAATGATATCTTGGAGAAATGAGCAGTTTTATTTTTGCAAAAGATTTCCAATCTTTGAGTTGCAAAAATAGACAAAATTGAAAAAATCTGCATCTTGTAAAGCAAAAGCATAAAAGCGATATTTTATAAATTGCTTTATGTTTTCTTGCTATTTTTAGCAGATCTTTTATTGACCTTTTCTTCTTGGTCGGTTTCCAGACTTATCTTGGAGAGATAAGGTGTTTTTTGAACTTTTAAAGCAGGATTTGCCTATTTTTAGAGGCTTGACAGTGTAATCATAAAAGCTTTGTGCTTTTTTCTGCTTTAAAGTAGTTTTTGAGTTTGTTTGAGACCTTTTTTCCTTGAGCTTTTTCTGAGCTCGGATTAGGGTTTCCTTGAGAGTTCTTTTGATAGATTTAGTCTTTCAACTCTCCATTCTCAGCAGTTCAGATCAGTTTCTTGCCCTTACTCATTTCGGGGAGCTTGTAAACCTTTTGATACTCAGTTTGGACAAATTGACACTCTTCCAGTTTTAATAGAGCAGCAAATTTCTCCTTCTTATTTTCTGTCTCAAATTTTGTAATGGCAATCTGATGTACTTGTGTTTTCAAATTGAAATCCTTTTATGTCTTGCTATTACAGGTGGTGTTTCAGAATTACATGTTTCAGGTTGCATGTTGTATTTTTTTTTCCAGATCTTCATGCGAATCACTGATGGGATGTGTGCCAATGAGATTGTGAGGATTACTGCAATAGAGAAGTTGTTATGAGTGGCTAGGTCTGAATTCTTAAGTTTGGTGAATCATCTTTTAGAAATAGGTTTTTATGTTCAGTTATTCTTCATCCCTTTTCTCAGAAGCTGTTTTAGAATAGAATTCATCATTCAGAGAACCAACTCACTCTGGAGATTCCTCTTTTGCGTAAGATCACCCACATCTGAAAGAGGTTTCCATGTTTCAGTAGTTTGCTGAATACTGCATTCAGCAGGGTGCAAAACTATTGATAACAATTAGCTCCCAAAAATTCACAATAGTACGTATATGGTATCATGGAAATCTATAAACTTTCTAGCCATTCTAGGCTTAACATAAATGATGTATTAGAGGTCATAGATGATGTAGAAACATTATTAGTAAAGGACCTAATGTATTCTTATGTAGATCATCATCACTCTTCTTAAAATAATTTTTCATTGAATATATAGAAGGGTAGGATGTGTGCGATGAAGGATGCAAGTGGTCATACTTTATACCTTTACTTCTAATAATTTCAACTCAATATTTTACATTTGCACACAACTCCATAAATGAGATATAGCTATAAGTATAATTTCCCTTGGATTTTAGGTAGAAGACTATTAATAAATAGTCATTAGATCTCATTATTAGAATTTTAGAGTGAAGTCTAGGAGACAAGAACTAAAATTGAATAACATAATCACGAATTCATTTAGTTGACCCTTGTATGCATTATACCAAATCATAAATAGTTAAATTAAGGTCAATATTAGCATTGAAGTGGTGTAAAAATGCATCAACCAATTCCCTGGATGAGTGTATAGAACCATGATGTAAATATGACCCTTGTATACATTATACCAAATCACAAATAGTTAAATTAAGGTCAAAATTAGCATTGAAGTGGTGTAAAAATGCATCAACCAATTCCCTGTATGAGTGTATAGAACCATGATGTAAATAATAAAGCCACTTAAGTGCATAATCTTGTAAATTCCATGGAAAAATATTTGCAAAGGTATTATTGTACACATAATATTAACAAGTAATGTTGAAGGATTGCAAGTGAATAATACAGTCCCCTTTACCATTATATATCTCAAACCTATGGGCAAAAAACACATTAGAGAAAGGATATGCTAGAATATCATGAGTGTATTGTGCTTAATTTCCCTCATAATATCTTTCTTGGTTCTTGGAGAAAAGGTGTTAACTTTAATTTGTATCTCTTTAAGCGTCTTAATGATGTCATTAGTGGAAGGGTGGATGGTGGGGTTAGTGGTGGAAATAAGGTTGGAAGGAGCATGCTAAATTAGTTGGTTGTACATGAGTTGGGTAACAGTGAAAGGAGGTGGGATTATGTAATGAGAGATAGGGAGAGGAATGATGAGATTAGGTTATATGTGACAAGCGAGAACAAGTAGATTAGATGTAGTGAGGAGATAAGAAGTGGAGACTAGAAAATGAGCATGCAAAATGTCCAATGTGGGAGAGGAGATGTGAGGATGAATAATGTAAGAGGAGGCTTAGTAAGGTGGAAAAGAGATAGATAGTTGAGGGGGATTGATGAGTTTAACCTTTGACCCATCCCTTTAAGTATTTTCATTCTATATGATAAATAAAGATAAAATGAAGAGAATCCACTAATTTAGGAGGATTAACATGATTATCCATGTTAGAAAAATCCTATCTAATCATTTAGGTAGTAAGAGTAATAGCTCACAAAAATGAAGAATAATATCCATATTAAAATTCTAGAGGATATAGTGATTCAAGCAATTATGGTTCACCAAATGATTCTAGGGGTTTTATTATAATTTGAAGACAAATAAGTGATTATAAAATAATTCAAGCCTAGAGTAATATAAAAGAGATAGACATTAATAAAAAAAGAAGTAAATGTTCATTAAAATGGAGATGTTAGAGAAATCTTAGCCTCTTTAATAAGAGTGAAATGTTGATGTGAAACAATTTGATTTATGTCATGCTACTAAATATTTTCAAACTATAAATTTCATATTTGAAATGCCTTCAATAGAAGAAATGTGTTGTAAAACCTTACAAAATAACTTGGCATAATAGCCAATGTGATTTTGTCCTCCTAATATATGATCATATCCAATTTCTACACTATTTTCTATAACTATCATTTTCTCTTAAATTGTGTTCCTTTGATGCAATACCTAAGCTATAGTTAAGTAGTGTTTTAGGGGTTGCTATACTAGGATTAAAGTTCATTGCCTCTTATGCCTAATTCAAGCCCTATTTTTTCCTTGTTCACAAAGTCTATGCAAATAATTCACATGTTGAAGTGAAGGATGTTTGATAAAATTGATACTTACTAAAATACAAGGATGTCCTAATTTGAAATGTTTTTTAATCATTTGTGATGTAATGTGAACAAATGGTCTCAACTTTAAATATGCAATCTTATAGGTTAATTTGAAAATTTATGCACAAACTAATAGATAATGATCTAAATTTCAAATAAGGTAAGATCAAAGAAAGTGAAATTAAGCTTTCTTAATGATGGAATATTTATAGTGACTCTATCTAGAAGACAAAATTGTAACAATTCCAATTAAAGTAAGCAAAATTGGATATCCAATGTTAGGTTGAGACCAATGTCGATGAATTGACTAAAGGCTAGGCTAAGGTTGGGTTTGTTAACTTGTGCACTATAATCTCTCAAGTTAAACACGAATACCATATTTATTGATGAGGCTAAAATGAGTGCAAGAAAAAAAGGAAAATCACAAAATATGCACTTCCTATCCTACAACTCATAAGAAGTTGAATATGGTTTTCTTTTTTTTAAAATTAATTTAAACCTTAGTTTTTTTAATTTTTAGATAAAATTAGTCCCATAGTCCATACAATTTTTTTTATTTTAGATTAAATAGTCAAGCATAGTTCACACAAACTTTTTAGAGACTTTTATAAGAAAAAAGGAGTTTCTTGGTGAACACTAGAGTCTAACATGAATGGGGTAACCACAAATATTTTTCTTCATGGGATAGAGACATGTTACAAAACTTGAAGGGCATAGATAAACCTCATTATGGAGTTTTTAGAGTTAGTTATACTCTTAATCCTCAAATCAATATCAAATGATCTCTCATAGGTAGGTTGGGTAAAGTAGAGTTTTGATAATGTACTAAGATTGACCCATTAGGGGCCTAAGTATGGTTAAGGATGAAAAGCGAACACTAGTATGTGCTACCTCACAAAAAAAATCATCGAAAAAATGCCCAAACATTACTCCTTGGTCTTCAAGTTTGCAAGTTGTATAGTGTCTCTTTAGCTTACATTGAGGATGATTTGATATTTATCATTAATAGAAATAGGAAATGCCACATATCAAATTGGAAAGTGGCAAGTATGTGGCCCATACTATATTCATTTGTTGCCTTCACCAACTTCACCAATACCATTTATCGGGAAGTCAATTTGGCTCATACTAGATTCAATTGTCACCTTCACTATACAACATACTTACAAGGAATTACAAGGAATTCAATATGGAAGTCAAATTTCTAACAAACTATGTCATGGACCATAAGGAGGAAAACAAATTTTATTAACAATAAGGGGACATCCAAGGCCAACTTTAATTATCTCTTCAATTCATGGGAATATTCTATGTGGCCCCTAGTTTGAGGCATATGTTTGTAATGATTAAGATTAGAGGCATATGCTTGTAATGATTAAGATCCATCTTACTTTGTAATCATACACCAATATTCACATACTAGAAAATGATTATTAGGGTGATTGTACCCTTAACTTGCACCATAATTCTAATTATTAATGAAAACATTGGAGAGCCAACTAGATTTGATGATGAGTGTTGAGTGGCATTTAGAAAGGTCCTCTATTTGAGGAGAGATAACATCCCATCACAAAATCTTTGAACATTGTGGGTCTCCTAAGGTATATAAATGGACACTAATGTTTTCTTAATCAATAAAAAAACCCTAAGTTCTATTTTTTACCAAAATATTTGATCTTTAGCTTCAAAAAGTGTTTAGGAGAAAAGAGATGGTGGTTCTACAAGATGGAACCCTAAGTTCTATTTTTTACCAAAATATTTGACCTTTAGCTTCAAAAAGTGTTTAGGAGAAAAGAAATGGTGGTTCTACAAGATGGTTTTGGGGGAAGAGCTTCTTCATGGTACTCATAACTACAAGGTGAATTTGGATTTTGGATTTGGCCTCCATGTTCTTGGGTGATCTTTTAGATTTGGATTTTGGATTTGGCTTCCATGTTCATGGGTGATCTTTTGGATTTGGATGTAGATGTGGTGGTAGTGGTGGTAGTTCACTCATTGGCCAAAGCTTTAATTAAAAAGAGTATCCACTATATTTAGGCATTGTTTTTCCTACTAGAAAGAACATATCAACATAGAAAAAGAAGGCATCTACATTTCTCAAATTTTTTGTTGGATTGGATCACAAGTTTTACATCTGTAGAAGATTCTACCTCTAGAGTCGAATAACAATAATTCATGGTTAAGCATAAATCAAGATAATACACAACTAATAATAGTACAACTACTAGTAGTACATTTTTTGTTGTTGGTCCCTCTTTGTGTTTCTTTGCCTTCAAATTTAGTTTATCTTTTATAGGATTTTGTGTTGGTTAATTCATGGTTAAGCATAAGTCAAGATAATACACAACTAATAATAGTACAATTAATAGTAGTACATTTTATTGTTGGTCCCTCTTTGTGTTTCTTTGTCTTCAAGTTTAGTTTATCTCTTATAGGATTTTGTTGTTAGTCCCTCTACAACTAATAGTAGTACCTTTTGTTCATTGTGTTTCTTTGCCCTAACCTTTATAGTACAACTAATAGTAGTACATTTTGTTGTTGGTCCATCTTTGTGTTTCTTTGCCTTTAAATTTAGTTTATCTTTTATAAGATTTTGTTGTTGGTCTGCTACAACTAATAGTAGTACCTTTGTTCATTGTGTTTATTTGTCCTAACCTTTATAGTACAACTAATAGTAGTACATTTTGTTGTTGCTCTGTCTTTGTGTTTCTTTGCCTTCAAATTTAGTTAATCTTTACAATTAATAATAGTACCCCTTTTTCATTGTGTTTCTTTGCCCTAATCTTTATAGGATTTTGTATTATTATTCTTTATGAAAGTGGCCTCAACTCTAATGCCCCACTTAGGATTTTGTATTATTATTCTTTATGAAAGTGGCCTCAACTCTAATGCCCCACTTAACATATTAAAAAATAGTACATTTTATTGTTGGTCCCTCTTTGTGTTTCTTTGTCTTCAAGTTTAGTTTATCTCTTATAGGATTTTGTTGGTAGTCCCTCTACAACTAATAGTAGTACCTTTTGTTCATTGTGTTTCTTTGCCCTAACCTTTATAGTACAACTAATAGTAGTACATTTTGTTGTTGGTCCATCTTTGTGTTTCTTTGCCTTTAAATTTAGTTTATCTTTTAAGATTTTGTTGTTGGTCTGCTACAACTAATAGTAGTACCTTTGTTCATTGTGTTTATTTGTCCTAACCTTTATAGTACAACTAATAGTAGTACATTTTGTTGTTGCTCCCTCTACAACTAATAGTAGTACATTTTGTTGTTGCTCTGTTTTTGTGTTTCTTTGCCTTCAAATTTAGTTAATCTTTACAATTAATAATAGTACCCCTTTTTCATTGTGTTTCTTTGCCCTAATCTTTATAGGATTTTGTATTATTATTCTTTATGAAAGTGGCCTAACTCTAATGCCCCACTTAGGATTTTGTATTATTATTCTTTATGAAAGTGGCCTCAACTCTAATGCCCCACTTAAACATATTAAAAAAAAACTCCATTCTTTACTAGACATATTTAGAGAGAAAAAAAACTTCATTCTTTACTTAGACATATTTAGAAGAAAAAGCAAGCTTGCAAAAAATATAAGAACAATTTTTATAATATTAAATTTAGTCATTTAAAATGATCTGAATTTAATTTAGAAAAAATCATTTTTTTTTTTGTGGTGAAAAATTAGCAAGCAATAGAAAAAATCAGTATACCACATACTGAATTTATAATTTTTTTTCTCATAGGACCATATTGCAAGACAATGAAACAAATAAATTTTAGTGCACACTCTAATTTTATGTAAATACTTATATCTAATTTTAAAAAAAAATTAAAGAAAAAAAGTTTGCCTTAATAAAAACCCCACTTTACAAGAAAACAAAATCAGAATTTACACACAAATTCTACATATTTCAAGAATATACGTAAGTCTAAAAACAAAAACATACAAGTAGATCTACCTAGTGGAACACCTCTTTGTCCCAAATTACAATAACCAGAGCAGAGCGCCGCCCCAAACAACACTGATCAACGCTAAACCTGCAGCCATATTGAAATTGGAGGAAGCGGAGGATTTGGAAGACTCAGCAGCAGCAGCAGGGGCGCAAGAGGCTACAGGAGGGGCGAAGGTCGCGAGCGGCTCAAACTGTGCTAAACAAGAGGAAGGCGTGGCATCAGAATGGGAGTTCCAGACGCTCTGGTTGTTCTTGTTCAAAATCTGCAGGTCGCTTTTGTCGGTGACCCTTATTCCGCCGACTCCCATGGAAGAAGTGTTGGAAGTCCAGCGCACAACGCCATTGGTGGCCAGGAGGAGGTCTCCGGCGGCGGAGAAGGTGAGCGTGCAATTGGCGTAGGTAAGCGGAGGGCAGGGGCGCATCCACATGATGTAAGAGGTGGCGTTCAGCAGGGCGGCAGAGCAGCCCTGTCTTCCATTGTATGTGTGGAGGAGGAGGCCGAGCTGGGCGGCGCCGTTCGGGGAGGAGAGGACGGCGTAGCTCAGCGTGTCGTTGCGGAGCAGCTGAATGCCAGGGGAAGCAGAAAATGAAGTGCTTATGCTCAGTTGTCCCGGTCGAGCAAAAGAAGCGTCGTCTGCCAAAAGGCCCAGGCAATGCAGTTGTACGATTAGGATTGTTAGCCCAAGGCCAAGGGATCTCAGAGTCGCCATTAGAGAGGGATTGAATGAGGGTATTGAATTGGGACGGAAGGGGGGGGAAAGAACTAGGGGAAAGATTTTGTGGGTTGAAGGACACGGTGGAGGGCATGTGGGGGATTGACATTGCAGGTGGGTGTGGACATGGACACGTAGAATGGGCGTTCTGATCTTTTCTGCTGCTTTGTAGTGTCACTTTGTGGAGAATCCTACTTACGACAGGCATTGCTATGCTTCTTGGTCTTTGAGGCCGATTCAGTTTAATAATGAATATGGCACCTTGTCATTTCAATACACACCCATATACAAAATGCCAGTTTTATCTCGGAGAACTTATAAACTTCATACCTTACTGAAAAAGGTCGTGAGATTCATACATGGGATTAAGGCTACAAATTCACATCTCTTGTAACTTAGTACTATTCATCTCTTCCATTGTGAATTACACACACCCCAATTTTTATTTTTTTTCTTTATTTTGATTCATAATTTATATTTTATTTTTGACTAAAGTTATGAATCAGATAGGTCATAAATTGGGGACGGCGAGTATATTGGATCAACGAAAACATAATGTCCACAATAATAATAACCCAACAAAGACTTGAACCCTGAAAGCCAATTACACATAACACTCTTAAATTAATAGCTTCTAAAATTTTAAATACCTTCTACAAAGAATACTCTTAATCACACTAGTTTAAAGGGATCCATTTCATCTACAAGTAATACTCTTAATCACACTACTTTAAAAACCACAAATTATAAATGGGCCCATTTCATCAAACGGTGTTTCATCTTCCATACACAAAAAAAACCAATTAAAATTCGACTCTCCTTATTCCCACTTGCAATTATGTGTTTCCTTTAGCTAGAAATCTTGAATCATCAATCAACCCATTTAGAAAATATTGGGCTTCAATGCATGTTTCCTATGCATTGCATACATCGTTAGTATTGCATGATCCTTAACAAAAGTTGATGGGGAGATAACAATACTATAGCTTAAGATTCTCAATTTAGAATTATTCTTATGTAATATATACTCCTCAAAACTAATAAAGAAATTTATTTTTCTATCTCTTGCTTTATTGAGTGTGAAATGTTATTTTTTATTCTTTCCCATTGTAATATATGAATTAAGATAGTTTGTGAAATGCTATTCATACAATTTCTACAATTAATATAAGATTAGTATAAGATTTTTATTTTTTCATGGATCATTTATAGTTATGATGCTAGAACATTCTTCCTATTTCTACATTATTATTTCTTTAGTCTTCATTTCAAATATTTTTTATTAAAGCAATCTCTATTCTTTCATAATGATTTAAAAAATTGGTATCAAAATAGATCTCACATTGTTTTTGTCGTGTTCTCTTTTACCTTAAGATTCTAAGTTGTTCCTTAAGCTTTTTTCCATTTCTCATGGACTTGGGGAAATAGATTAGAGAAATAACTTTTTAATATTTCAATGTGTTTTAAAGTGGATGTCAAATTATAGGGCCCTTTTGTGTTATGTAATCAAGCTTTATTTTTTTAAGTGGTGTTGGCCAAAGGAGTGTGAGTGGATTTTTTTTAGAGGGAAAATGAAAGAATTTGAAGTTGTCTTTTGGAAGGAAAGTGGGTGTTCAAGTGCCTCCTTATGTTAGAAATCTAAAATAGATTGAATAACCCAAGGAACTTCATAAGATAAATTCAAAGCTACATAAATTAGAAAAACATAAACAATGCAAACCAACAACTTCGAGAGATATGCAATATCAGGATGACAAAATTGCATTAAGAGCTTTCAAGATCAAAAATTACAAGTTAGGTAGTGAGTTTATATAGAACTAAGGAGAGGACAGAGGTAAAAAATCAACCAATGAGAATTGACTAACAATAACCACCAACATTAAATAAAGTGATGAAAAAGTAAATACTCCACCCTTAAAAGGTGGAGACAACTCATCACTTTATCTCCTAGTTATTAAATGAGAAACTCACTTTATTATCCTACGAAAGCTTAATAAATGTGTAGGAAAAACCTATAACTAAGAGAAAATAAATTATCACACTAGAAAAATAAAAACCCACACTAACACCCCCCTTAAGCACAATTTAGGAGGATCTAAAAGATGATGCGTCCCAACAAATGAGACCATGTTTGGTACCCATGTCCATATCAAATTCCCCCCAAAAGAATAATCCCCCCACAAATAGAGAGAGAACACCACCCATAATAAAGAAAGAAGAAGAGAAGGACTAAGTAGCTTCCCAAAGAGATCCAATGGTAGATGCTCAGAATTGGTTGGAGAAGATGGTCCATGATCATCAAACAACATTCTTCCCCTTAGGAAGAAACAAAACCAAAGGTGTATGCAAGCTATCTCCCCACTCCTGAAAAGAATATGTAGGAATAAAGTGCAATATGTATGAAGTCTTTGAACTTGGCTCAAGTGTCATCATGTCAACATTGAAAGTAGTCACAATCAAATTAGGAATTCTAGACCACACTGTTGAAGATGAAAAATCAAAATCTCTTAGAGACTAATGTAGAACACAATCCAAAGACTCAAGTATCTCCTTTAAAGATGTCTTCTCCAAATGTTGATCAAAAGTATACACACTCATGTCAAACTATGATGAATAATCATGTAGCGAATGAACAAGAGGGTCAAAGTGTTCCCTCACAACAACTGAAGAAGAATCAACTTTTCCCAAGAGAAGATGAATACAATTAATAATGTCTCCCAAAATATGCTATATGTGATGAGCCATAGAATTGACTAGTTTCATGCTATAATTTCATGTTTTCTATCTTATTTCGACTAAGCTTTTAAAGACATTACCAAGACTTTTATATACCTTTAAGTATTTCAAGCATTTAAAGACTATGTATGTGGTATTAATGAATGTATGCATGGATTTCATATTTCTATAAGTTTAGTAGAACTTATTGATTAATTATGGTGATTAACTATGAATGTGCTTTTAGAAACAAAACTAGCCCTTGTAGTTCAAAGACTTGTCAACTCGCAACATAAGGATTTATAACTCAATCAAGCAAAACATCAGCATATTTTCCAGAACAGGATGAAGACGATGGTTGGGGGTCATGGACATAGTTATCCATGTGGCATTACATCCATTGAATTCACTTGGAAGAAGAAGTATCTTTTGAAGGGGAATGATAATTATGATGAGGATGCTCTATCCAACACATTCCTATGTTATAATATCATTCTTAAAATATGCAGAATCTTTGTTTGCTTTAAGCACTCTTGCTTCCGGTAGTTAGTTGTTTTTACAACTTTAATAAACTCAAGTCCTATTCCTCTCTTTTGGGAAGAGATAACATTTGTGGATAAGTTTGTTTATAGTTTGATAATAAATGGACTCTAACAAGCCCTATTTAGGAAGATGTCTTATTGAGAGATCCAAGTAGCTAGAGAATATGTACTAGATCTTTGAAAAAATTAGATTGAATAGCAGTTGCTATATTATGTTTTGATGTTTGATATATTACAATAAAGAAGATTTCTCTAGATATCTGATTTGTTGAGTTAATTGAAGATACTGTGGAATGCAACACTCAATTAAGGGCCACTTGAGGTATCGCCAACTCCACGTAATAGTTAGTTAGATTATGCATTAAAGTTCTAAATTTTGATTCTTAGTTTATATTGCAATTCATTAATAAATGCACACTGCAACATAGGATTAATCAATTATAGTTCATGGAATTAATAGGTACCTGTAGCAACTAGCAATAATTAGATTACTTACTCTATTTTATTTAAGTAGAAGTTATTTTGAATTATTCTTTCAGTACCTATACTCAATTGATTAAGATAGGATTCATGAATGCATATACAATGCTAGTATCATCTTAAGTCTATGATTTCCTAGTTGACAATTAAATGAAGCCCTCTTTTTAATAATTAACTACTTAGATATGAAGGATCTTCAGGTCCAATAAGTTGTGTGTATTATTAGTTACACCAGTTAATTAGGTATTAAGGGAGAGCTCTACATTTTTGGCACCGTTACCAGGGATGGTGCTAGTTCAAAATTCCTAGTTGTTTAGGATTAATTTTGATTTCCTTTTTGAAGAATTGATAAGTTTTCCATTTATAAGCACTAGGAACTATAAACACTTACAATTGACAAGAAAAACTATTTACTAACAGTGTGCAAGTTCTGTTGATTAAAGAGTAAGAATTATTGTGTGCAGAGGTAGAGAGACACTCTAGGAAGATTTCTCCCCTCAGTACATGAATAATTCAAAGGTATTGGTGCAAACACAAAATATATTGAGGTAATTAATGAAGAAGAACTATCCTTCACACCATTGGCTACCCCAAACATAGAGGAGACTTCCAAAAGACATTTTGACATCATGGCTAAAGAAGTAGTGGCTAATCCAATAGATCATGTGACGTTTGAGTTTCTTATAACCAACCAAGAAAGGGGTCCTAATTTTAAGAACATGCTTCCTTTAACATTACCCATTTTCTATGGACTAGTTATTGAAGACCCAGACACATTCCTTTTTGAATTTGATGTGTTGTGCCAGAGTTATGACTATATTAAAAATGCTCACCTACTCAAATTGTTTCCACCCACATTAAAGGATGTTGCTCTGCATTGGATTATGGGGTTGGGGAGAAATTTCATCCCCAACTAGGAGATAATGAAGATAAAATTCTTGGAGAAATATTAGGATTATTGCAAAGGTAAAAACATAAAGAGGGAGAACATCTTTAGGATATCATAGAGAGAAGATTAGCCACTTTGAGGATTATGTGGAGAGATTTCAATTCTGTCTTAAGAAATCATCTCAAAATAGACTCTCTTCTAAATCCTTAAAACTAGTATTTTTGCGAGGAGTCCATGAAGATTGTATGGATGGCCTAAATCTCATAGGATCAAGAGCTATATTTCAACTAAATTTTGATGAGATCTATAAGGTATGCATAAACTACTCAAGATCATTCATAAAGAAGACCGAGGGTGATATAACCTCTTCTCTCAATAAGACATACAATGGAGTCTCAAGGGTGGAACTCAGTAAACTCTTGCCCAATATGAAGGACATAATTATCCACTTGGCTACCCAAATTGGACACCCTGCATATAAAAAAGAAGCAGGAAGAAAATAAGGTAGCCCTAACAAAATTTTGTCCACATTGCTGCTAGAAGAGGATCAACTGCAATACAAGAAGTTGGCTATCATCTTTGAATAAAGGCAAGGGAAGCTTTAATTTCACGCCCTAAAGGATTAATAAGGCTAATTTTTTTACATTTCTCAATGTAAACCATGGAAACCAAGATAAGGTATGCCTCAAGATCCCTTGTCTTACAATATGCCATTTCCATTTGGTAATGGAAACTTATCAAATTGGAACCCTCGGCCTTGGACTAATGTACAAAACACACCATGGCCAATGATTGAAGCATCCAATTGGACTAAAAAACAACAAGGGATATGACCACCATAACATTATTAGGCCCCAAATTATAATTCCTAGAGGCCACCCCAGTAAAACCAATGGCCATCATAGTGGCATGGAGGTCAACAATGGCAAAACCAAAACACAAACTATTCACAACCACAACAACCTTTGTAACCACAAAAACCTGTTATAATTCCAAATCTAGCCATGGCTACACCACCACAACCAAGATCACCTCAACTATCATCCCAACATGCACTTAACCCTAATGGCAAGCCTATTCAACATGCTTATACTAATGACACCATCTAGTACCCAACCTATGGGGTTGAGGTGAGTGATGTCCATGTCCATTCAGGGAAAATGCTAGCTGGGCCTTCATATCCTCACATCACATATCTTATTGATGAGGATCCCCCAGTAGAAATCATGGAAAAACAACCAAGGGAACCTAAAAAAAGCTAGTCTCACCCAAATATCATAAGTCTAGAACCACCATTCCCTGAAAGACTAACTATATAAAAGCATCATTTTGAAATTGAATTTGACCTGTTAGACCAACTCAAAAATGTTTGCATAAAAATACCTCTGATTCAAGAAATTAAGGAAGTACCAATATACATAAATAATTTGAGAGAGTTATTCTTTAAGAAGCCAGACATAAAATGAAAGGACCCCTAGACTATTCATGTTTTAAGGCAACTTGTTGACATCATTTTAGGAAATATAGTTGTTCCTAAATATGCATACCCTAGGAGCCTTGTATTATATGTTCAAATCAATGGAACTCTCATAAAAAACACCTTAATTTACCCAAGAGAATCCATAAATATTATGACAAAGGAAACTATGAAACAAATTTTGTTAATGGAGCTTCGACCTACACCTATTGTTTTACAACTAGCAAACAGGTCAACTGTTAAACCATAGGGTATTATAGAAGACTTGGTTATCACATTGGACTCATTGGAATACCCTATAAATTTTATGGTCTTACAACCTAAAGAAAACCTTGCATGATACCCCTTAATCCTAAAGAGGCCTTGGTTGGTTACTGCAGATACATTTATCGATTGTAGGTCTGGTAATATGATCATTTCCAATGGGAATGTGACAAAAAAACTAGTCCTTTATCCACTTAAACAACTACATACATATTTAGATCAAATTGTGTAGCCATCCCTTGATGAGGATGACTAATATTCATTACAAACATTAATGAACATTGAACGTAGTCCAATGTTGGAAACCCAAGATGAAGACGAAGTCCTTGCAAACATTATGCAAAACTCTTATGGAAAGGATCCACAACAATACAATTGTCCAACATGCTTACATGACCCTTTGGATAAGATAATACCTACAAATGCATCTGATTCTACTTCTCATCTTTTTCATACATTAATACCCCATAATTGCAGTCCCAATTTAATAGGCCTTGATATTACCTATGTTAAGACATTAGCCTTGACCATAGAAATTGTATTGGGTAGAACACTAAATGTCAACAACCAATTGACAAATACACAATAGTCTTCACTATTAACCATGATGCAAGCACATTTAACTGCCTTCGCATGGGACTATCATGATATGAAAGAAATAAATCCTCACTTATGCATGCACAAAAATTATATTAATGAAGGATACAAATCGATGAGGCAGCCTCATAGAATAATGAAACTATTTGTGTGTGGCATAGTCAAAGCAAAATTACAAAAGTTACTAGATGTAGGGTTCATTTATCTAATATCTGACAACCAATGGGTGTCCACATTAGTAATTGTGCCCAAAAAGGGAGGAAAATGAAGGGTATGTGTTGATTATAGATAATTGAATGCAACAACAAGAAGAGACCATTTCCCCCTTCCTTTTATTGATTAGGTGTTAGATTCATTAGCAAGGAAGCAATATTTCTCCTTGTTAGATGGATTCAGTGGGTAAATTCAAATAAAAATAGCTCCAGAGGATTAGGATAAGACAACCTTGACCTACCCATGGGGTATGTATGCCTATTTTGTATTTCCATTTGCCTTGTGTAATGCTCCTACAACATTTCAAATGGCATCCTTAAGTATATTCTCATACTTAGCCCATGATTCCATGGAAATTTGTATGGATGACTTTACCACCTATGGGAATACTTAAGAAGAAATATTGATTAATTTGGAGAAATTCCTAAAAATATTTCAAGATCACAACCTTTCCTTGAGTCATGAAAAATGTTTCATGATGATGACTGAAGGAATGGTCTTGGGACACTATGTCCAATAAGGGGGTATAGGTAGACCCAATTAAGATAGAAGTCATCTCCACTCTCCATGTTCCTCAAAAATAAAAGGATGTTAGAAGTTTTATTGGTCATGTTGGTTACTATAGGAGGTTTATCCAAGATTTCAATAAGATTGCAACCCTATTATTTGTTCTCCTCTCTAAAGATGTGAAATTTGGTTGGACCCCTACATGCCAAAATGCCTATGAAGCCCTCAAAGTAGCAATCACTAAGACCCCTGTCTTGAGAGGACCAAATTGGAAAATAGCTTTTCATATACACACAAATGCATCTAATTTTGCAATAGGTATTATTTTAGGACATAAAGAAGAGAATTTAAAATATATGCTATCTATTATATCAATAAGAATCTTCAAGGTATAGAGCTCAATTACACAGAAATTGATAAGGAAATGTTGGTAGTAGTCTATGCCATTAATAAGTTCAAGAACTACATCACTAGATACTTTGTCTTTATTCACACAAACCATACAACAATAAGATATTTGATGAATAAACCAATGGTTGGAGTAAGACTTGTAATATGGTTATTACTACTCCAAGAATTTGATATCACCATTGTGAATACACTAGGGAAGGCCAAATGTAGTAGCAAACTTTCTCTCAAGATTATCAATAAAATCACTAGAGGATATTATTGATGACTCATTTCCTTATGAATAGTTATATGCCCTCTCTCTGCATACACCTTGGTATGCAAATATATCTAGCTATCTAGTTGTAGGGAAGACTCCACCACATCTCTCACCAAGAGAAAAGAGACATCTAGTTGAGAAAATAACTTTTGATCCAAAACATAAATTTTATTGAAAGGGGATATTACACCTTTAGTTTTAGATTACACCCATGTTCTAAAACTTCAATCTGTATTCCATCATTCCTTCCTTATAAATGACCTCATCATCCTTTCTTATATTGATCATTACTCTACTTGATCTTCCTCCTCTTCTTGAAAATTTTTTGAATCTTCTTTTCTAGCTTCATATAATTGCTTTCTCTCTTCACCTAACCCATCTATATCTCTTTAGCTCTATCTCTATTCATTAATAATTTGGGAAAGATCCTCCACTTGTATTTTTAGCATCTACATATTTCTAGTCATCTATACATAACCTCCTCACCCTCTTCTCTTGAATTCATGGTTAAACCTTGAATCCTTGCCAAATGTACAACTTACTCTAATATTAAATGATGTATCTAGAAATACAACCAAAAATTGTAACAATAATTTTAACATTAAAACACCAAGTTATCTATATTATTCTTAAAAAAATTAACTAAAATATAATAGTATTTTATTTAAAAATTAAATCTTTCACTCCCTAATTAGCTAGCATAATTAAGATGCACCCACAAAGTAAACAAAAAAATTGCCTAGAGCAATTGAAATTGCTAAATTTAGCAAATTGTTATTTTTAGCAATTTTACTTTAAACCAAAAATAAAATATTAATTATCCCTTATCCTCTAAATATCCTAATATATTTGAGAGTGACTTGAAATCCAATTTCATTCTTATATATAAGACCAAGAAAGCTAAAACCCTAAAAATACTAATAAAATATAATTTTGAGGCCCTAGATGGTCAAATTGGGCCCTAAAATTTATCAAAATGATCATTAACTAGAGCAAGAAGGTTATGAGTATCTTTAATTTTAAAATATCTTCATGATAAAGAAAAGGGATCCATCAGCTACCCATGTCAAAATTCATGGCCTCCAAAAGTTAAGCTTCTATATTTCTTGCTCTCATTTTCCCCACACTATTTGATTCTTCCATATTTGATTGAAATTATGGAAAATTCACCCCTTTCACATTTCCTTCCACTTTTCACAATCCACAAAATTCACCTTTTGTAGATCTATACAATATCTACACCTATTTGTCCAATTGTAAATGTGCTTACCTCCCTCCATACCTCACATGCTTATAAAACTATACATACATAAGGGACGTAGACTTTTCACACATTCCCACACATTGATAAATTGCTCATTTTATAGCTCCCTAATCTTCATAGACTTTTATATTGTAGGTTTGCAAACTTCCTATACTCATTTTCATTCCCTCTAAATTTTTTACCTCCTTTCACACTCTATAACCCTACAAGCTCATCCTGGTAAATAGAGAGTTTTTGTAACAACCCCAGTGTTCTTCACAGTAAAATTTCCTATGTTTTCACCTCAATTGATAAACCATGAAGCCAAAACATAGCAATAAAAAAATTTCTTCCCATAATGTAAATTACATACATAATTGAAATACCATTAATTCCAAATGTCATTGCATTCCAATATAATTTTACAAATCTTCTCAAATCATACATATCATATTGAATGAACTCAAGTATATCATTCATGATTACATTATCCCATAAAGATGGTTACAAGATTTGCACATAGCTCTTTTGAGCTTTAGAGCATAAGATATAGATGGTTCAGGACTTGCCTTTCAAAACTTGGTTCTATCACCTACTGAGGAGGAGAAGCATCACTCAAGCACTTTTCTACCAAACATAGACTCATATGCGGTCCCCCGCACATCTGTCAATGATAGATGGCCCTAACCTTCAATGAAGAGATTGGTTGAGTAACCCCACACGACAAACCACATTGTGCTTAGTGTTGTGCCCTACATCACTAGAACTTGTGTTCCCTACAATCTGCAACTAGCATGCCTATTTTTGCTTATCCAATTGATTGAATGCAATTTAGCTTTCCCAAACAACAACTAGCTTAACCTTGATCTCACAAATGATGCCTCCATAAACCTCTATCTCTCAAGTTGATAATACACTTCACTCATTATGTTGTTCTCTCACAAATACTCAAACTCTCTCTCAAAATATAACAAAATAATGCAGCTAAGAAATGTAGAGAAAAAGTTTATAAAATGCCAAGCACAATGCATCCCAAATGAGAGTTCAACTCCACTATTTATACAACAGAAAAGAGACTTCTCATCCTACAGAATAGGCATGAGTATTGACAACAAACTCCATGCATAACAACGCACTCAACTTAGCTAAAAAGTGGCACACAAATAAGAGTATACTCAACAAAATAAATCTATAGGTCGGCCTCATTAGTTGAAAGCAACATAAGACCATTTCAAATCCACACATGATAGGAAAGGTGATATTCGAATTGTATTCTAAATATAATTTTTCTCAACTAGCGGGTTCATGTTGTGGCACCATCTACTCACCTCATGCCCTATTCTTAAGCTAGTTGTTTACACAATGAAATTAGTCAATTCATAGTTGTAGCATTCTCTTTTTGTTGACCTGGTCTTTGCCAATACATTTGACACCTACAAATGGATCGATCATATCTCATAAAGTGTTGTTTTATCCACTAGACTAGCTTTGCACTAAACTCATAGCCTTAGTATTTGACTAAGTCTTTGACAATGAAGTTACATGTTGGTTTACATTGCATAGTATGTGTTTGTTTTCAATATTTCATGAAAACGTTGCCTCCACTTGCTTTTTCCATCACACACATCTTTTTGTATACTCATGCACTATCTAAACGTGTAGCCATTACTCACAGTATACTTAGTATTCGTAAATGCAGCCCATAATATCGACTAATATCCACATGGTCAAATGCATCTCACCATTACTTATCCATTCATTCAATTGCTTGTATGATGGCGCCTTAAGTTGGAATACTTCACTGCTTACCAAGTCAAAGATGTACTATCTCAAAGCAACAATTTAGTCAATCTTTCCAAATTGACTTATACGTTGCACTTATTTTGCATATAGTTCGCTCTTTAATCATTTCCAATATGTGTCACATTCGACCCATAAAACTCTTGTATATGTTGTATATAATTGGTCTATGATTTAGTAAGCAAATCAGCCTTTAAGCATTGCTAATGATAATCAACTTCAAAGCATATAATCACTTTTAAATATAAATCATATATTTACATATACATATATATGTATATCAACACACACACACACATATATATATGTTAATATATATTTATATATATCATAAGACAATAAAGTATGTATACATTTGATATACAAATGAATACAAACAAGATAGAAATCACATAGAAATACTATATATTATATATCTATATGTATACACACTCCTCTATTAAGCATTTACACTTTTATGTGTATTTGTTTATATATGCAAACACACGCACACACACATATATATAGCAACATAAATGATCCATTCAATATCTCAAATGCATACATCTTTTTTTATCATTGTGAGATGGGGATTGTCAGCGTGGATCGAGTATGCTTGATCCATGATGAATCAAAGCATAATTTAGCCACTAAACCTCAATCTCAAACAAGATCATTCAAATTGAAAGTTTAAACTAAGCATTTATTGAAACTGAAACTACAAACTACGAAAACAGTTAAATGCCTACTCTAACCCATTTGAAACTTATCCTATTATGGAATTGGTGTCATGTTGATGTGAAATGATGACCCTTTCCCAATCTTGTGATTAGTGAGCCTGTTTCAATCGATTCTATGGAAGAGAATCAATGAAACTATTGTGATAAATGGATGAAAACTTGATTTATGCTAATTTAAACATGATGCAAGCTAAATTAACATAATTTTGTACTAAAATTGATCTAAATATGCAATTGCTAAGCTAATTCTAAGCTAAAATATGGAAACCCTAATTTATAAACAAGCTAAGATGGATGCATGGAAGCCATTAATGGAAGCTTGAAGCTATTATGCAACTAAAAATGAACTAAAAAAAGCTAAAAGTGAGTAAATTGAGAGTGTGAATGCAAGTGAATTCAAAAAAATAAGTTTTACAATTGAAAGATCGATCCATTTGTCTCCAAATAGTGTCCTATTTATAGGAAAGCAAATGATAAATAGAGGGTTGAGATTGAAAAGATTAATCAACGATCAAGAATGGATGAAATAGGAGGCATGGATCATGGATTCTCATTGACGAATGAGAGTGCAAGATGACTTGCTCAAGAGGTTAAAGGTTTTTCTTGTTCAAGAAGCCAAGTGAGATGATTGGAGGAGAGAGAATATTCCTTGGAAAATTCTCATGGGTGAGGAAATAGATATTTGGAAATTAAAAGAAAGTTTTAATTGTGCAAAAAAGGGATAAGGAATATTCCATGGGAATATTCCCTTTTTGGAGGAAGATTAGTTTAATTGTTAATTAAACATGGTTTAATCATACAATTAGGGGATTAGAAGAATTAAAGGGATATTCATTAAATTAAATGATTTAATGAAAGGGGGAAAGGTGAAATGATATTTAATTAAATAACTTAGGGTTATTTAATTAAATAAGATGACTTAGGGAATTAAATTAAATATTTTGATTTATTTAATTTAATAGGATGAAATGTTAGCGTGAAAGGGGGTGAATTAGCCCGATTTGATGAATTAGGTCAATGGATGAAAATGAGGCATTTAATTAAATAATTAGGCTTATTTAATTAAACAAGCAAAAATAGGATGGGTTTCGAAAGGAAATGATGTTAGTAAACCTGATTTGAGTGTATGATATCATCTAGGACATTTTTCAGTGTCTACAATCATTACTTGTCAAATAATATGCATGTACTCTTACATACACATATACACATATACGTACATTTTCATATTAAATATGTTCATATATATATATATATATATATATATTAGGTTACCCTTTATCTTATTCTCGTTGATACACACATTTGTTAAGTGTGTGTATATATATTCACATATATATAATTGATCCCTCGTGTGAGTATGTTTGTAAGTATTTCTACTTACACATACATGCATATGATTATGCTCTCATACACGGATCAATGTATGTATATACTCATATACATGTATACTTTTGACGTAAATATGTATCAAGGAAAATCTCAAAGACACATAACATCATCCAAGAATGCACTTAACAGTAATCAAGACCCTTACTAATGCAACACATCATACTAAGGATGACTTACCATTTCCCTAACACTATGACTAGACTCAACCTTTCTATTGTGAGTGTGTATAAGCTCAGATAGGTTACATTACTAGTTACCTGACCAAGATCTTCTCCTGAGTGATACTTCCCCTCTTCCTAGAGGAATTAACATATACCTACATCCACATTCTCAAAATATGCCCAAGGTAGTCAGCTATTCAAAAAAATATGCATTACACATAATACATTTCATAGTTAGAATATTAGTTCAATAACCATTCATTTCACATATATGCATTTCTTCACATATCATTAAATTAGATAACATTTATTCATAATTCTTTTGATAAAAAATTGCAAGCACAATTTATTCATCTCTAGAATTCACTATACATTCACATTTACCCTACATAGTAATAGTAAATAGTAATTTACACAATTGGGATGTAACATACTTCCCCCCTTGTGAATCATTGTCCCTGATGATCTATAGCACTTTAACATATAGATAAAGTCAAATAAAGATATACTTACCATTCTCAAAATATGTAAAATTTATAAAACATTCATCCTATGTAGCATCACTCCTTGCAACCTTGACCTTCTTGGACCTTGCATCAAGTGTCCTTTCTATCACATAGGGAAAACTTGTATGCCTCAAACATACTTACTCTCTTAAAGAGCTTATGTGTTGTATTCATAATATCTCATATGTACATCCCATGTACAATAATATTTGAATAACACATGACACATATACTATAGTAACTGGAAAGCACATTCTCATTGGCCCATGGATTTATCCTTAGTATAATCCAAATGAAAAAGGAATAACGGTGCATTGCACACTACACTGTGGGTCCCATCCTTCCCTTTGGTAGTTATACCTTCAGATAACTCAGAAGCCAAGTCCACCCATCTCTTAATTTTCTAATTTCTTTAACCAAAAAGTAATGCTCTTGACCACTTGTCCGTCTTGAGCATAAAATTTCTCTTGGATATTTGTCAATTCCAATACTGCTTCATACTTAAGCTTTGTATCGTCAAAGTTTCATTGATCTCTTTGACCTATTACTCCTTTTTGACAATCTATCAAGTCTAAGGTTAACCCTATTTCTTAGCCTATTTTATCCTAATAGAGTTTCCAACCTTCCTTTCCATATAATGGTTCAAAACCTCAATGATAGAAGTTTATAAGTATTCAACAAATCCTTCAAGATTTGGTTTACCACTTTTTCCTATTCGGTTACAATAATATATTGTGCACTTGTTCAATTGAATGCCTCGTAGTATGATTTTGGTCCACACAACCTTATTAGTATTTGATCATTCACAACTGAGACAACTTTCTTAGGAATACTAAGCAACTACCTCACACAATATATTATTTAGGACTGAAATCCTATAAATCAAAATTTCCAACCACGTTGGTTACCTTGGTGAGTTTTTCCACCACAATATTATGTCAATTCCGTTGACATAGGTAGGTTGAACTGTCTTGTGTTCTACCACTTTCCCTCTGGAATCTCAAGAGAGTACACATGTATTTCCAATGATGACATATAGTCTTCATTTCTCGGCACACTAGACATTAACTTGCTATATACTCAACACCATCTTTTCTAGGTTATAGTGGTTCCTCATCCAACAAATAACTTTGTCATTATAATGTCCTAACTATGACATTAATTTCCTCATTTCATCCCTTAATTCTCCAAAAATTTAGGTACATAGGCTCTTTTACATCTCATAATAGTCTATTCTTTGACTAAATGGATACCAATTTTGTGTACTCATGCCACATAAGCATAATGCTTAGACATTTAGCGGAGATAAATCTCCTTCATCTTAGGACATCCATATCTTGTATTTCTACTATCCTTGGATTATTTCCAAAGATGTAATCCATCTTTCAACTCAAACTAATTTTCCCGATAATAATTGGTACTAATTTCGAGTATTAATCCTCATTCAATCATATTGGTTCCTAGGAGATATCAAATTTAATTTCATACTTAATTACCAAACACAAACATTTCTCATTAGCTCAAGTGATTCACTCAATCACATAGGTGAGTCTCAACCTCAGTATACCCTAATCTTAGGATAAAGTCATCAATCAATGACTAGTTCAATTATATAGGTTAATCTAACCCTATATGTTCCAATCAAGACCAAATGTACGACCCAACTGAATAACTTATTCCCAACCTACATGCATCAATTAGTAGTCATGTACATTTCCCAACCCAATAGGTAAAACTTAACCTAAGGTTTCTCTCTTTAATCAAATGAACTTTTCATCCCAAATAGGTTATCTTAAACCTATGGTTTCATTCAAGTATAAAGTATGATCAAATGATCATTCCGGTAAAGATATTTTGATGTGGTTCACATAACGTCCCATTGTATCTTACATACCTTTACTTTTGCAATACTAACCCTATAATTCCCAAGGTCCCTGTTGTCAATCAGATTGCACCCGAACGCTTGAATAATTAAATTCAGCAATCTGTTGAAACATGGAATGATTCTCAGGCCTGTGGGTTGCCTAAAACTGAGAATCAATCTCCAGAGAGGGCTGGTTCCCTGATGAAAACCTCCTAAAAACTAACTGACCTGGCTGGGAAAGAGATAGAAAGCTTGCTTGAATTGAAATTCTAAAGCTACGAGAGGTGATTGCACCTAAATGATAATGACTTGCAATTATGACTCAATAAACTTCTCAAAACTCTAATTTGCACAACCTGATTCAATAATTTAATCACTTGAATGATTTAAACAGAGGCTTTGATATAATGCAATATTGAGGGAAAACGAGGTTTTCACGACAAAATTTATTAACCAATTAATAAGCACAGTGCATAACCAGTGAACTTAAACTAAATTGCATACAGATATATGAAAAAGACAGAAAAAATAAGAGGTTTCAAAATTGAAACACAGTAATTCTTCGATCAAAATTCTTCACAAAAACGATGCTCGAAATCTAGAAGGAAAACTCTAAAGTACTGAAACTCAAAGGAATCTTCTGCAATTACACACTTCGAACTTGTAAAATACACTGCTATATTAATCTGAAAGCTGAGTTACAAGATGATTCGCTTTGCAGAGTGCAAAGGCTGAAAAACAAGAACTGGCGAAAAACAATTAAGTTTTTCAATATATACAAAAAACCTTTCCAAATGCATGCAAAAAGAACTGAAAATCCAACTCGAAGAAAGGGTGATAACTCCAAAGCCAAATCCGAGCAGAAGAAAATATCTCTGAAAAGGAGGCCCAAAACCATGCAAAAATAAGTCCAATCAAGCTCAAACTCATTGCCAAGTCATAACTGATACATGCACTATTCCAACTGAACTACAACTCCCTGAAAAAGTGGCTTAAAGCATGCAAAACTACCTCGTTTTTACCAATCCGCCCATAATATCTTGAACTCAAACCATGCATGATCAATCTTCAGTTGAAACTGATGTAGAACTAGAGAAATACATGTCCTAGCTTTACATGATGTTCTTATTTGCATTTAGATGATAAATTAATTAAATGATTTATTTCATCATTTAATTAATTTATTTACATTATTTATGCAAATAAGAATAAAGAAAAATAAAGCTAATTTATTTCATTTCACATTATGATCTTCAAACAATAGTTATAACTCAGCTTCAAAAACATTCATTTATTTGCATTTTAAAATACTAAATTAATTAAATGATTTAAGAAATATCATTTAATTAATTAGTTTACAAGATTTAATGCAAATAAACAAATGTTTAACCTTTTTGCAAAAATTGAATTTCCTGTCATAGCTTTATACACTTCACTCAGCATATATTAGGAAATGATTTAAATTTTCGGCCATAAAACCATACACCCAACTTCATTATTATTTGACAAGGCCGACCACTTAACCATGGAGAATAAAAAAAACAATGATTATTGAAAATCATTTGCAAAAGTATCAAAATGAAATTAGGGCGAATGAATAAGAGGTCAAAATTATTAGGGTTCGAACCCTAACAAGCAACAAAGACATTTCATTTTGCATTTTTATGAAGTCTCCTCTTTGCTGGGTGCCACCACTCCTCAAACCCTAGCCACGAACTTGCTGTTTTCTGGATTTTCACCATTGTTAAACTTCGAATATGGTTTCTTTTGGTCGAAATAAGAGCAAAAGACATTTTTCCAAAAATGTGGAGAGCATTTTGGATGCGATTTTCTGTTTTAAATGGTGTTCTTTCATTTTTCTGTGATCTTTGTGTGAACTGGGCACAAATCTGCATCTTGTTTGGCCGCCATTGACTTCTTGAGCTATGAACTTGCTGCAAGAACTCTTCAAATTCGAAAATAAGAAGATTTCATCAAGTATTTTGAAATAAAAGTCTGGTTATTTTCTACATTTGTGCGGATTTATGGAAGTTCTCTTCTTTTCTTGAAGCTGCCATGAACATTTGGAAGTATTTTTGAACAAGCTTTGCTTATGAACTTCGAATCTATGTCTTTCTTCTTTGAATGTGCAAAAACTTCACTTTTCAGCTGCGCCATGAAGATTTCCTTTGAAGTATTTTCTTCAAAACATTTCACTTGAACTCATAACAGATGGAAAACTTCGATTTTCTGTGTATTACAGCCACGCTTTTCTTAAATATGGGCATTTTAAAATCATAGAAATCTGAGATTTCTATTTTAAAAGAAAGCTTTTCTCAGATTTAAAAAAAATCTTCTGGTTTGTTGTTAATCTTTCACCGTATAACTCTACAGGCTGCATTTTCTGTATTAAATGACTCAGAAATCTGAAGCTTCAATGTATTCTTTTTAGCTTGTATTTCCTCCTCGAAAGTGGTAGCAAGCTTCTTCTAATGTGTGACCATCACTTCCAGATTTATCTATTCTCTCTGACCCTGCAAGATCAACTACAAGCAACTTTCTTTTTCGGATGGTAGGCACAAAAGCTCTTTTGATAGGTGTGAACTACTGCCATCCTTATTTAGTAAAGGAAAATCATTTTCCATCTTCACTGTCACATATTTCTTTATATATATCAGAAGAATTGCATGGCTTCGTGAAGATTCAGTGTTCAGTTTTGTGTTTGCTGCAAAAAGATTTGCTTCACCAGTTTGTAGCAGCTAAACAAAACCTTTGTGGTCATTCACTTGTACCACTGTGACTCCCGGCAAAGATATATTCCCAGATTTTGGATCCTCAACAATAGGTATATTGTCTTTTTCAGGTGCAAGTAGATCTTGCACTGTCTCCAAATACAACTATATGTCTGTTACCTAATCCTTCAAAGCTCACTTGACTGAAAAAAATAAAAAAATAAAAAAAATAGAGATAAAGCATTTTATGTTTGATCTCTCATTGTTCATTGGCCCTGTTTGCTGTTGTATTTCTGTTCTATAGCAAAGTGTTGTTTATTCAATGATAATTTCTGCTCAAAACTAGACCTTTCAGAGTAATGACTTTGCCTTCACTTAATCATATTTTGAGTTGATGAACATGAAAGCTTTTCCTTTCTGCTGTCTCTTGCACTTGAATGCATGATTACTACATGCTTTTGAAGCTATGAATACTTCAAATGCATGAATACTTTGTCTCTCTTGAATAAAAAGACGCTCTACACTTCATTTAGATGTAATGTAAAGAAAAATAAAGTAGAGCTGAACATAAAATGAAAAAGATGAATGCAATATGCTGCTCTAAATATCTATTATCAATATCCATGTGCTTCAAATGAAAATTATGAATACGTCCTTTTTCATATGCTGAGCTCAACCCTTGTGGGAGCCCGTTTTACTCCACATATTTGATTTTGAACACGATGAACTTGTTCCTGCACACTGAAACAAACATGTCAGCAAAATATAAGAAGCTGAAAGCTTCCATTGAATTACATTCCTTCTTTTCTAATTTTTTGCAATTATCTGATGAATGCTTGGTTTAACGCAAATTACATTTTTGTCTGTAGCATAGGTGTAAGGCAAAAAGTAATTCACTATTGCTTAGAGTATAACTCTAATACCATTTCCTTAACGATTTTGTAGGTACACAAAGTGATGAAGTGAGGCTGCAGCTGCTTGGAAGCACGGCGGCTAGAAGCACCAACGAAAGTGATTCATCATTACAGGCAATGATGAATTGCTTCTCTTTTTTACGCTTATGTTATTTTCAGCAGTGTAGTCTATCCATTTAAATTTTGTATTCATCTCTTGATTGTCAGAAACAAACTCAGTTACTCTCGTGGCTTGTGCGAGATTCAGCATTTCACAAAATGAATAAAAGCATCACTATGCAAATTTTCTCAATTTTCTATTTTAAACGTTTGCGCAATAAACTATGACTCATATGTAAGATGATCTCAATGATGATCAATGAACACTTAATCAGCAAGACATGAAATTTTTTTGTACCTATAAATGATGAACTTCATTCAACTCTACCTGTTTGAGCTTAGAGTGAGAAATAGGTAACAACTTGGCGACCTCTGCAGAGTGTTTGCTTGCTAAACACAATAGGCTAGTTGCCTAGCAGATCTATTGGGCATGGAGTCCTTCTCTTGTTTTGTTTTAATTCAGAAAAATTGTAACTCAACATCAAACAAAAACTTGAAAAAAACTACTGCAATTATGTTTATGACAGAATCTGAAAACCAGGTGCAACAACTACACTTATTGAAAGCATGACAAAACTGAAATGAAATGTGCCAGTAGGCACTTATTGAAAGCATACTAAAACTTGAAGACTATTCTACTATGTACAGCTGAAAGCCTGAAGCTTAATAACACTGCTTCAAATGAATCCCGTTGATAGGGATTGGTAGTACCTCACCATCTAGCTTTGAGAGCTGGAAAGCATTGTGTTCTTTCTTTGTTGTTATAATGTATGGGCCATCCCACATGGCATCAAATTTAGAATGTTTGCCAGGCCTGCTCTTCAACTCATCCCATTTGAAAACTAAGTCACCTTCATTGAAGATTCGTGCAACTGCTTTTCTGTCAAATGTCTTTTTCATCTGAGAATGATGAATTTGAAGCTTTCTAAAAGCTTCTTTCCTGGTCTCGTCTAACTCTGTTAACTCAGCAAGCCTAGCTTGCATTGGCTCCTCTTCAAGCAACTCCAGTTCCTTTATGTAGCTCAGAGTTGGGAATTCTATTGATATAGGCAGCTTGGCCTCCTTACCATAAACCAAGACATATGGTGAAAAACTTGTTGACCGTTTTGGTGTAACTCTATCAGCCCAAAGGGCTAATTTAAGCTTGTCATGCCATGACCTCTGATTATCTTCAATTGTCTTCTTAAGGATCTTTATCAAATTTTTGTTTGTCGATTCTGCCTATCCATTACCCTAAGGGTAATAACTAGACGAAATGTTCAAATAAATGTTATTCTTTACTGACCAATTTGAAACTTTCAAGCCAACAAAGGCTAAAGCATTATATGAAATAATAGATTCGGGTGTACCAAACCTGGAAACAATGTCTTGATAAAAATTTAGGACTGAAGTTTCATTTGAATCTTTTAGAGCAATTGCTTCCGTCCATTTTGTGAAGTAATCTGTTGCTGTCAAGATCCACTTGTGACCTGCACTTGATGGTGGGTTAATAGGACCGATAAAGTCAAGTCCCCACTTTTCGAATGGCTGCTCAATCTAAATTGGATTCAGGGGCAGAGCTGCTAACTTCTGTTTTCCTGCAAAAAGTGAACATTTAGCACATTTTCTGACATAAGTATGTGCATCTTTGAAAAGATCTGGCCAATAATAGCCTGCCCTCATAATCTTCAAAGCTGTAGTACGAGGTGCAAAGTGACCTCCAGCAGGTCCATCTTGGAATTCCTCCAGAATTCTTTCAATCTAATCTGGGTAAATACATCTGAGGAATACTCCATTGAAGTCCTTTTTATACAAAACATCATTTATTACTGTATAAGGAATTGCCTGCAATCTATAATACCTTCGTTTAGATTTGTCCATACCTTCTGGGAAATCTCCAGTATATAAATAATGGACCATTTGATGAATCCAATTAGCTGAAACAGCTGAAACATCAGGTTCATCTTCATTTTTCAGAACTGTAACAACTTCTTCACTACTATTTTCTTCATTTTCTGCAAGTTGTTCGCACAATCCTTTACCTCGAACAAGCTTGGTAACCTTTATGTTGATGTCATACTCCATGACTTTGGTTATCCAGCCTGCTCGCTTGTCATTAATATCTTTATTCAGCAGAAACTCCTTGATTGTTGGGTGAGCTACCAGCATATTTATCTTATTATTAGACAGCATATGTCTGAATTTTTTCAGACTTCTCACTACAGCAAGTACATGCTTCTCAACGAATGAATATCTCGTTTCATAGTCATGCAGGACTTGACTGAAAAAAGCTACGGGTTGTTCCATACCTTCATTATTTTGCTAACAAAGCATTGCGAAGATGGTATCCACTCCGCTGAATGCGTACAGTATGAATTCCTTATCAAAATCAGGATTTATAAGAGTAGGGGCTGCTGCAAGTGCCTCTTTAATCTGTTCAAAACTATTTTTTCCCTCTTTTGACCAGCTAAATTGAATGTTTTTCTTTAGCATGGATGTCAATGGCTACAATATCGCTACATCATTAGGAATGAACCTCCTCACAAAGTTAATTCTGCCCAGGAAGCTCTGCAAACCCTTTTTGTGAGCGGGCAACGGTAAAGCCAGAATGGCTGCAATACATTCTGGGTCAATATAAATGCCATCTTTTGAAACGATATAACCCAGAAGCTTACCTTCATGTACAACAAAAATACTCTTCTTTGGATTCAATTAGATTCCATATTCTCTGCACCTCTCAAAAATCTGTCTAAGATGACTGAAATGATCATCAACATTACGTGAAAAAATAGTAATATCATCCAGGTAAACAAGAACAAATTTGTTAATCAAACCTTGGAGAGCCATATCCATTGCTCTCTGAAAGGTGGCTCCTACGTTTGACAACCCAAACGACATCTTTCTGTAAGCCATAGTACCCCACTTGGTGATAAAGGTTGTCTTATATTGATCTTCTTCCTTAACCAAGATTTGGTTATAACCTGAATACCCATCCAACAATGAAAACCTTTCTGACCCTAAAACAACTTGCAATATTTGTTCCATTGAAGGCAGCGGGTAGTGATATTTGAGTGAAGCTCTATTTAGATCATGGAAATCAACGCACAACCTTATCTCCCCACTCTTCTTTCTGACAAGCACCAAATTTGACACCCAAGAAGTGTGCTTGATTGGAAATATTATGCTTCCTTTGATCAACTTGTTTAATTATGTTTTCATCAGTTGTTCTAACTTTGGGTTCAGAGGCCTCTGGTTCTCTCTTACCGGTTTTGCATTGAGTTTGAGCTCAATTGTATGCTGAGCTAATTCAGGATTGAAACCCTTCAAATCTCCATACTGCCAAGTGAATATGTCGCTAAATTCTTGACAAAGCAAGATAAATGCTTGTTGCTCCTCCTTTGTGCAGATCTTCCCAAGCTTAAGGAGCTTGTCTTTGAATATTTCTATCTGTTCGTAATGTTCTTGCTTCACTGTGATACCAGATTTGTCTTTTCTAACCTGGTCATCAGTATTGAAAATTGACTCAAGAGTCACCAAACCTTTTGGTAGTATATTAGATTTTAACTGCATGATTTGATCACCATATTGCTGATCAAACTTGCGCCAGTTTCCAGCAGAAAACTTTGCCTCCTCCATCAGAAAATGGCATATTTGTTCATCACTATCAAAAAATTTCCATCTCATGTTATTATCAGGTACTGAAGGTCTAACAACTACCTTCACGTACTGTTGTACCTCCACATTGTGAATTTCAGCTGGAATGTCGAACTGTGACCCTAGAGCAGCAAGTTTATCAGCTTGCTTATTCTGAAGTCTGGGCACTGATTGCAGATTAAATGCATCAAACTCCTCAATTAGGTCCCAAACACAATGTTTGTACAATTTCAGCAAATCATTCTTTGTTAAATTCATATTTCTGACTTGATTTGCTATTAATTCTGAATCACCAAACACCTGCAAACACTTAATCTTCCTTTTTCTGGTCCATTCTAAGCCATGTATTAATGCTTCATATTCAGCAACATTGTTAGAACAACTGAAAGAAAATCTAAACGCTAAATAATACCTGTCTCCTTCAGGTGAAATCAGAACAACTCCTCCACTAGCACCAATTTTACTCCTAGAACCGTCAAAATAAAGCTTCCAAAGCTGTTCAAACTGCTGTACTTGCTATTTTTCTTCCTTGACCAGATTTGGAATAACTGTATTAGGTTCTCAAATCATATAAACGCCCAAACCTACTTCGTCTATGAGATTGAACGGATCAACCTCGTGATTCTCGACTGCCCACTCATCTAGATTTATGTCTGGTATGCCTTCTATAGGTATAGTGGGGTTGAGAGTCACGAATTGATCTTCCTGATCATGGAAAGCTAGGTTTGCATTTATGGGGTTCGGAACATAAGGTTCAATATGGTCTTTAGCTAATGGTTCTGATTTAATGGTAACTCGGGTACCGTATCTGGTTCTGAAAAACATGTGAGACCAGTCTGATGAAAAATAACCACCTAACTTTGCAGTGAAATCTCTAGATAAGCAAATGGAAAAGTAAGGTGGGAGATCAATAACATAAATGTCCTGTGGTATTTGAAAATTTGGATGGGCATGCAATGTAAGGAGCAGATTTTTGATAACTCCTATAGACTTAATAGCTGTACCGTCT
Organism: Sequoia sempervirens; assembly: GCA_007258455.2. Taxonomy (NCBI): domain Eukaryota; kingdom Viridiplantae; phylum Streptophyta; class Pinopsida; order Cupressales; family Cupressaceae; genus Sequoia; species Sequoia sempervirens. The sequence goes on from VDFB02270651.1 coordinate 194,633,485, forward strand.
AATTGAACTACCCCCTTTGACAAAGGTTCATACTCAATACCTAACTTGTCTACCAGCTGCTTGGGCATGATTGAGATGCTTGCTCCACTGTCGATCATGCAGTTATGCACTATATTCTCACCAATTATCAAACTGACATAAAAAGGAAGTGGTTTTACCTCTTTAGCTGGCTGTCCTTGCTTTTGATCTGAACTGTTCGCAAGAACTCTTGACTGTTTTGTATTCACTTCGTCAGAAATTGATATTTTAGCCAATGCCTCCTGCAAGCTTTCTTTTTGTCCAGGCAAGCATAATGCATCTATCATGGTGATGCCAACAGTTGTCTTTTTCATATGCTCAATGATATTGAAAGAAGAAGCACCAACCTTTGACTGTACCTTTTGAACAACAACATCTACTTGAGCTGCTTGAGGCTGAAATTGCTTTGGACTGCTCCTTTGATGGTCCAGCTTGCTGTCTTGTTAAAACATGAACATTCTGAGCTGTTGAAGGCTGAACCTGCCCTTGTTGGGCTGTAAAATCTTGATTTTTCTGGTGAACAGCAGGCTGGTTGTCTCTTTCTGCTTGTTTATCAGGGACAACTTGCTGTCTAAGGTCAAATGCTCTCTTTTTGGACCTCGTATTGGCTGCAATAGAAGTGGCTGACTGATTTTGACCTTGCGCGTGATTAACTCCGCAAAACTCACTTCCTTGCCAGTTCATCATAGCAACATCAAGGTCAGTTTGTTGCGTTTGTTCACCCTGCTGATTACTATCCTCCTTACTTGTTTGTTCAGAAGCAACATAACTATTTTGCACCATGAGTGCTTGATTAATCACCCCGTTCATGCAAGTAGCCTGATTATGAGGCTGATTGCAGGGATAATACCAAACATAATCCTGCGCTAAGTTGTTCTGTATTGGCATCAACTCTTTTGAAGAGCTAGCAGCAGCTGGGTTAAATGGTTGATTAGGCCTAAAGTTAAAATTCCTCTTCTATCCCTAGTAATCAGCTTGATAGGCAGGCTTATTTGCTTGAAAGGATGATTGATTAGGCCTAAAAATTTGACCTTACTGGTTTTTAAGACTTACCAAATTGTTACTCACAGTTTGAAGTAACTTGGCCATTTGTTGTTGGTCATTCATTAGCTGCTGTTGGGTATCTTTTAGACCTTGCAAATTAGAATTTGCTAGAACAACATTATTTTGTACTGCTGCTTGGAAACCTAAGGCTGGAACAACAGGTATAGTGGCTATTGGAGGTACATGAATGGGCATATATGGCTGTACCTAAGGGAAAATTGGCATAGGGGGTCTTGGGGCAAGTTTACTAGCTTGTATGAGGCTATTTTCAGCTCTAATGGCAATGTCATATGCTGCTGGTAAGGTTAACCCACCCATTGACTGTATCATTAAGGCAATATCACTATGCAATGATCTAAGAAAATACAGAAAAGCATGGTCAGGAGTGGGCCTTACCGTTGCTGGAATTCGATCCCATGTCCTTTGGAATCTAAAATTAAAGTCCATAATTTGTTCTTGTGGCACTCTCTTAATAGTCGTTGTATACGTCTAAAAATGGTCATGATTAAGCTTGTTAAATTAATTAAATATGATTTATTTAATTAATTCCCCTAAAGTCATCTACATATAAATAAATTTAATTATTTATTTATATCGTTCATCTTCTAAATTCTTCTATCTTAAATTAAATAAATAATTTAATTACTAACATTTCCATCTTTCGCTTGATTAAATTAAATAATTTTTTTATATTTAATTATCATAGTATTCTAAAGCTTAAATATTTTCAAATATTTGAATAATGGAATATGCTCCATCCCATAATCGATTTAAAATATTAAATATTCTATTTAATATTTCCTCACCCTATTTTCATTTTTAAACATAATTAAATATGGGTTATTTAATTATGTGGGTTTCCATTTCCATCTTCACTTCTAAATTAAATAAATTTAATTTATTTAATTTCTAACTCGTGCTAACTCACCCTTCCAAATTCGCATCTCATCCTTCGGAATAGAAGTTTCCCTTCGAAACTCAATGACGAAGATCGAAGAAAAGGGAAACCTTCCATTCTTCTCTCCACTTTCGAAGATCTCCCGCCGTCCGTTCGAACAAGCTCAATTCGGACCGTCGATCGAATCAGCCAATCAAATCCGTTCGAAAACTCTATAAAGGCCCGTGCAAATCCAAGCTTTGGTTACACTTTATATACTCATTTATGCATACACTACGCATAATCATTCACATTTATGCACATGCACTCGCACAGCCATACTAGCACTTCAGCATAGCTTTTGCATTTAGCATATTATGCATGTTTTAGTCTCGTTCTTTAGCTGTCATTTTGTTGAGCATTGGTTTGCTGATCTGAGAGAAATTTGATGCAACGAAACACTGGAGATAGAGGAAGATAAGACGATTTCGGGAAAGCTGTCACGGTTTGCGTATATTTCTGTTTCTTTTTCAGCTTTTTCTGATGCAATGTTTTATTAATATGTGTTTGATTTTCATTTAAATTGATCCAATATTTCACACACACATAAAATGGCGCCCACCGTGGTGCTTGAACCCATGAATTTAACATTTTCTGTGAGTTTCTGTTGACAGTTTCCACGTTCTAGAATCAGCTTTTTGGGAAAAATTTGGCGTTTAGGCGCATTCAAAATTTTCTGACGCGCATACGGGGATTTTTAACTTTTTGTTTTGCAGATTTTGACATGCATACCATGACTGTTTAGGCGCATCCCGTGACTGTTCACGCGCATCCCGTGACTATTTACGCACATCCCGTGACTATTTACGTGCATATAGAGCCTTTCTTTCAACATAGACTGAAACTATTTTTTTTTTTTAAGCATTTAAATCTTTCTTGCGGCATTTTTTTTAGTTTCTGTTTAGGTGCATAAAGCATCTGTTACGTGCATAAAGTATCTGTTTAGGCGCATATAGCATCTGTTTAGGCACATTTAGCATCTATTTCAACGCATATACCCTCTGTTCCGGCGCATATATCTTCTGGCGCATATAGCTTCTGTTCGGGCACATATAGACTGTAATAAAAAAAAATACAGAATTATGAGTTTGACGCCTTTCGCAGACATAATTCTTTTTCTCTGAATTTTAAAATGAAGCAATCCTAGGGTAGCCACATCTGAATAAAATGAAGCAATCTAGGATAGTCACCAAACAATGAATTTTTGCAGTTAAAATTGAACAATCTATTTTTGGTGAAGCAATATCTTCACCTAGATTAAATCATTGTGATTTGGAATTTAAAAAGAACATCTGCTTGCTTTGACTGTGGCAATAGGTCTATGCTCTCCCCTTAACTGGGTGATCAGAATACCAGACTTGCCTTTTTAATTTTCATGCAATTTTACTGTTTCAATTACATTTTAGAGAGCCTGCCGTAGTGGGAAAAAGTACTCACCCTACGGGAACGAATCAAGTGGGTTCAAGCCAAAGCCAGGCTATTCTACCCCACTATAAAATTTAAAGCAAATCTAGGGAAACCCTCTTTTTCTAGTAGTGTGCAAGATAACCATCCCCAAAACCTTTGTTCTAAAGGTTGGGAGGTCTCTGAGGGAGTTTATTATTACCGCACTGAACGAAAATCCTTACTACGAACCTAGTGTAGTGGCCAACTGAGTCAGTTTCCAAACATTCTAATAATCACAGTGCAAGGGGAGGGAAGAATCTGCCCCCAAGACACTCACCATATAACTGCCAAGGACCGTTTGCTCAGGGGATCCGATATCCACTTCCGTAACTCTGAGTACGCACCTGGAAAAGACAAAAACATGGGCGCCCCTTCGGGGGTGACATGGCTATGTGAGTCGACGCAGTTCTAAGATGTGGGCTGTTGATTACTAGAATGACCTACTTGAGCATTTAAGAGTGAGTCTGTTTGAATTGTTTTTCATGTGTGAAACTTGTGAAAACATTTGATGAAAAACATTTTCTTGATCAAACACTTCATGTTAGTATAGGGCTTTAAGAACAACTGTTTTCAAAAATGTTTGTTGTGTCTTCCATTACATTAATTCAGATAAAGAGATCATCCAAAAGGAACATGAAGAACAACAACTGAAAGCCACTTAAGAGTTTTTCATATCATTGATTCAAAAACACTCCCAACACTTTTCCCATGCTTAGAGATTGGAAGTCAACAAAGTTTCCCAAGAAATCATTATCTAAGAGAATAAAAAAAACCAAGAAACCATTAGAATACAAGAAAACACTGTAAAAGAGAAAATTCTTGTACAAAAGTCGACAAGTCTTGCTTCACTATCGAGGATTTCTTCACAGATATAAGGATTTTGTTAGAAGATTCACTAATGAATATGCTATAGATCCCTTATATTCTCGAGCCTATCATCAGAGATTAGCCCTGTCACAACGGTATAATCATAACCAACCTCTTGAATTTGACAACATACCACAACCTTCTATAGAATATCCTTCACACCCCAGCCATGTTCTGCAAAGATCTTGAGGGAATTCCTTTAAAAACGAAGATCAAAATCTTTTAGAGTGCACCTTTCAAAACAACTTTCTAATTTTTGGTTCAACTTCCCCAACAGGATTCTGAAATCCTTCATCAATTGGAAGCCACAATCAATAAGTTAGGAGCATCCTTGATCATATCATAAGATTCCATATCTTATCGGATCAAGATATCATCACCATCGCACGTGTCAAAACAAGGGTCTAAGTTTAGAAGAATTTCTCAAAATCATATGCCTATCTCCACAAGATCTAAACACAATAAACTGAAGGATACAATCCAAAAAGAAAGTCATATCCAGAACACTCAAGAAGAAGGAGAAAGCAGTAATCCCCTTTTCAGCATAAATCAAAATCCACTTTTTAACAACAACATGGACAATAGAGAAGAAAATACTTTTCATAATTACAGAGATAAAAACCAGGTGGATAGTGATGAGGAACAAGATGAGGAACGTCTTAGAGAGGCTGAACAAGATCCAAAATTCCATAAAGCCATTGAAAAGATCTTACAGCGAGACAAGGAAAAGTATTTTTGCTATTTAGCCGAACAGGGGGCTAAATTGCCCCATGACTTTGACATTGAAAACTTGAAAAACAAACCTGAAGAGACACCCCTTTCAAATCTTAGTGCCTTGACCCAACAAATCAAGGCACTTCAAGGACAAGTTAGAGAGTTACAAGGGGGAACAACCACAAAGAAATACACTCGGGAGGACATATGTCCTTATCCTTTTGATAGAAGTCTTAACATGATTCCTTTTCCCAAGCATTATGAAATGCCAAAATTTGATCGCTATAATGGGAAAACGGATCCAATCGATCACGTTAGAGACTTCAGAAACATGACATTGGAATTCACTCACAAAGATACTTACTTGATGCGATTATTTCCTAGGAGCCTTGGAGTACATTCTATGGAATGGTTATCTAAAATCACACCTCCCGTTAGAACATTTGAAGAATTGATCAACCTATTCATATCACAATATACCTATAACATACAACACCAGATCACCATGATAGATCTTTGTAAAGTTGCACAAAAACCTGGCGAATCTTTCATTACATTTCTTCAGAGATGGAGAAGAATGTTTGCCAGATATCCACGGCCTGTTCCCAAAAAAGAAAAGATGGTTACTTTCATCAACAGTCTAAATTCAGAAATGAGCTATCACTTGAACTTACATTGTCCTTCTTCTTTTGAGAAAATGATTGAAGATGCCTTAACCATTGAAAATGCTTTGGTCAAAAGAGGGATAATAAAGCATGACAAAGAAAATCCCAGCTCATCCAACCATCACAATAATCAGGACAAATCCAAATTCTGGACTCGCAACAAAAATATGGTAAACGATGGTGTTGTTGATGCAAATCATGCTTCAACCAAGCCATTTGTCCTCAGCACTCCAAACACTCACAACAACAATGTAAACTCAATTGCGAATCACGGAAATAATCCTCCTCCTCCAAGGAACAATACAAATCAAAACTCTACTCCTCATCAAGGAATTTCCAACAACCAGAGTTATCGAGGAACCAATAACAATCACAATTCCTTAGGGAACACCTCGAATTCAAATCCGCAAAGATTTTCATTCTTCTTGAATGGAAGAACTTTCACTCCATTGGGTCAATCTGTAGAATCCGCATTCAAAGAGTTGATGGCCAAAAATGTCATTACCTTACCGCCTCAACGGAATTATGAACCCAGTATAAAGCCTCCATCATGGAATGAGGCATACTATTGTGATTATCATCAGTGTGAAGGTCATCGTACAAACAACTGCCAAGCCTTGAAGAATGCCATTCAAGACTTGATCGACAATGACATTATCACAGTAGAAGGAAATCAACAAACCAATGCAGACCACCAAGCATTCCGCAATCCATTGCCTAACTATCAAAAGGGTGAGTCTTCTGAAAAAAATGTGAATCATATCAATGATGATCATATAATCAACCATCTCTACGCAGACGACGAGCGGGTGAATGTCATTAAAGTCAACAAGAAGGTGGAATATAGAGAACTCAACGCAACAACAAGAGCGCAAGCTAAGGTTTTCTTAAAAGGCACCTCTTCAAAAACCACCAAACCTCCACCTCATTATCAATATGATTTGGTCAACCAACTTCGAAAAACCCCCGCTCAAATTTTTATTCTAGAACTATTGAAGATTTCTCCAGCCCATAAGGAAATTCTTGAAAAGGCTCTCGTTGAAACTAATGTATCAACTGATTTGGACCTTAATCAATTTCAAGCCATGGTAGGACACTTGTCCTCATCCACTTGCCTTTCATTCTCTGATAAAGATGACGTTTCCATAACTCATCCCCATAACTCATCATTGTATTTAGAGGTCATGATTCATAAGTTTCATATCAGAGGAGTTCTAATAGATGGAGGTGCTAGTTTGAACATCTGTACCATGAAGTTGGTTAAAGCTTTAGGATTTTCTAAGGACTCTATTGACTTCAGAAGAAAAATTACCATAAAAGCTTATGATGATGAAGAAAGAGCATCCAAAGGTCTAATCATGCTGCCAATCAGAGTGGGCCCTGTCATAAAGAATACTTTCTGTCAAGTACTGGACCGTGATCTCGCATATAACATCTTGTTGGGTCGTCCTTGGATCCATGAAATGCAAGCTGTCCCATCTACCTATCATCAATGTCTAAAGTTTCCTTATGATGGACAGGAAATCACAATATCAGCTGATAATTCCAATATCCAAACTTGTGCCAACATAAAAGCCAGTCAAGATACTTTGGTCCCTAACAATCGAGAAGCTTATGCTAGGACTTCTCTAAAGATTGACACACAAATCAGTCAATTTACCAATAGTTTTGACAAAAGATGAAATTCAAGGATCCTGGAGTTGGAGAATACTCTCTTTGTCTTGCCAATTTACCTACATCACCTCGATCACATGGAAAACTGTCTATCAGGGAACATCAAATATCAGCAGCATCAACATCAAAGCAAACACCAATAGAGCCAATTACCAAATTTAATGGACAATTCATCAAAGAAAAATTCCCTATGGAAAATCCTGAGGATACAGAAATTTTAAATTGGCTTTATAAAGATGAAGATGAAGCAGTCTCTAATGTCAAATTACCCACAGACAAATATGGAAAAGGGTATTCAATCATGTAGAAGATGGGCTATGATGAAGGACCTATTAGAAAAAGGAAGGAAGGAGTAGTTGAACCCATTCACCTCCGCGGACTTGTCGCAAAAGAGAAAACTGGATTAGGTTATGATACTCACTCCAAAGAAAACACATCCAAACAACTGCATAGCGTTGTCTTCGCATTGCAAGAAAGCTCAGATTCACAAGAAGTATGTTTGACAACAGTTCAGAACTTCTTAGATAACAATTCTAACATAGACTCTGTTGAATATGAATGGGACACCATTTACGATGATGAGTTCTGGAAAGATAAAGAGGTTGATGTAATACACCAGTACACTCCAACTCTAATTGAAGGTCAAGGTTCAGGGTCCCAACCACAAGAATTTGAACCACAAATCGACTATGATCCTAGTAATACTGAGTCGGATCTAAACGAACAAGATTATCATGAGGACAGTATCATCATTGACCCACCTCATACCTCGGATCCTACAGACCACTTCGTTATGACCATGACCATAGCCAATTTCACACAACCTGACGATCCTCTACCTTTAATTCATCCTGATCTCATTGATTGGGATTCAACCGAACCTATTGATATACCTATGTTTCCAAGTGATGAAGCTATTGTAAACTTCCTTTCCGCAGATGATGCGAATGATTGTTCCACCAATGATTTTAGACACAAATTTTTTGATCAGGAGAGTGTCAAGTCTCCCAGCTGCAAAATTAAAAACAAAAAAGAAAGATCTAATGGTGAAAACTAGAATTTGGTAGTATTAGATCAAACAAAAGATAAAATAAAGAGCGTATCCGATGGTGAAAACCTCTTTGAGGCACCAGACGATGGGAATCTTGACACTCTCCCGGAGCACTACCATGAGCGATCGCCTATTTTGATTGAGCCTACAAATGTTGTCAATCTTGAGACTTCTGACAAACCAAGAATTTTACAGTTAGCTACATCAATGACAGAGAAAGAAATACCAGAGTTCATGGAATTCCTGAAAGCAAATCAAGTAAATTTTGCATGGTCTTACGCTGACATGCCTGGTCTTGATCCTGATCTTATCATGCATCACTTGTCCATCAAACCAGGGACCAAGCCGGTGAAACAAAAACTCAGAAAGATGCACCCTCATGTTGCATTATTGGTTAAGGAAGAACTAAGAAAACTCCTTGATGTGGGCTTCATAAGACCAATTGATTATGCTGAATGGATTTCCAACATTGTTCTTGTATCCAAGCCAAATAAAACTGTCAGAATATGTACAGATTTCAGAGATCTCAATAAAGCATGTCCTAAGGATGATTTCCCACTGCCAAATATCGACACCATAGTTGATCTAACAGCTGGCCATGCCATGTATTCATTAATGGATGGTTTTTCTGGTAACAACCAAATCAAGATTGCACCTGAAGACCAGGAGAAAACAACTTTCACATGTCCGTGGGGAACTTATTGTTGGAACGTCATGCCTTTCAGTCTGAAGAATGCTGGGGCTACCTATCAAAGAGCCATGACTACAATCTTTCATGACATGATGGATGTCTTCATGGAAGATTATGTGGATGACATATTGGAAAAATCATACACCAGAGAAGGACATCTTGAAATATTATCCAAAATATTTGCAAGATTAGAGAAATTCAAAGTTTGTCTTAACCCTAAGAAATGTGTTTTTGGGGTCAAATCTGGAAAACTCTTCGGGTACATTGTTTCAGAAAAAGGCATTGAAGTAGATCCCGCAAAAGTACAAGCAATTATGGAAATTCCTCCACCAAAGAAAATCAGTCAGTTGAGATCACTGCAAGGACGACTTCAATCTATACGGAGGTTCATTGCATAATTAGCAGATAAAAGTTTACCTTTCACACATCTACTACATAAAAATGTTCCTTTCAAGTGGGATGACAAATGTGAATTGGCTTTTCAGCAAATCAAACAGTATTTAATGACTCCACCATTTCTCATACCACCAAATCCAGACAAACCACTCATCTTATACATTGCCGCAACAAAAACATCTCTGAGGGCACTGCTAGCACAAGAAGACTCTACAGGAAAGGAACGTGCAATCTACTACATCAGTAGAACACTAACAAGTCATGAGCTCAACTACACTTCTATTGAGAAGGCTTGTCTGGCAGTAGTCTTTGCTTCACAGAAGTTTCGACATTACATGCTGACCCATACAATTAATCTGGTTTCAAAAATTGATCCACTCAAGTATTTGTTGAGAAAAGCATCATTGACAGGAAGGTTAGCCAAATGGGTAATGATTTTGAGTGAGTTTGACATACATTATGTTGATCGTAAGGCAATCAAAGGACAAGTTATCGCTGATCAACTGGTTGAAGCACCATTACAAGCAAATCATCCTTTACACATTGAATTCCCAGATGCTGATGTCTTTACTGCAGAATCTAAACAACCATGGTCTCTATATTTTGATGGTTCTTTTACTCAACATGGATCGGGGGGAGGCATGCTTTTCGTCACCCCTCAAGGACACACCATTCCTAGATCATATCGGCTAATGTTTCCATACACCAACAACATAGCCGAATATGAAGCATTAATCACCGGACTCAAAATAGCACTGGAATGGAGAATTATAGAATTACATGTCTATGGTGACTCACAGTTGGTCATTTATCAGATCAATAATGACTATCAAACCAAAGATGAGAAACTATTACCATATAAAAAGATGGTTTATGACTTCAAGAAATACTTTGTGGACATCAAATTCACACAAGTTCCAAGGCTTGATAATAAAGCAGCTGACACCATGGCTACGATTGCATCATTGTTACAGCTCCCAGAAACTCAGAATCGTTATGAATTTCTGGTGGAACAATCATTTACACCTGCTTATGATACACCTGAAAGCCAAATCATTTGCCACTTGGTAGGATCCAATTCGCCTTGGTACGGAAAAATTTATGCCTATCTCAAAGACAATATCTTACCACTCGATTTATCCTGTAACCAAAAACGCAATTTTATCTGCCAATCCGCTCACTACACTCTTATCGTTGACACCGTATATCACCATGGTCTTGATGGTACTTTACTCCGATGTCTTGAATGTGTGGAATCTGACAAAGCTTTACAAGAAGTTCATGGTGGCATCTGTGGTACTCATTCGAGTGGACTGACCTTATCCAAAAAATTGATTAGAATGGGTTACTACTGGCCTACAATGGAGAGGGAATCATTCACTTTTGTGAAAACATGTTCAAAATGTCAGATTCATGGAAATCTCATTCATGCTCCTGCACAAGAACTTCAACCATTCACACCAACCTAGCCATTTTCTCAATGGGGGTTAGATCTAGTGGGCAAGATTCATCCTTCTTCATCAAATGGACATAAATTCATCATCACAACAAGAGTATTTTACCAAGTGGATTGAGGTAGTCCCTCTTACTAAAGTCACCGGAAAACAAATATCATCATTCATACTTAACTATATTATTTGTCGGTATGGCATTCCCAACTCCATTATTACAGATAATGGACGTCCATTCAAAAATCAAGATGTTGATGAACTTTGTGAGAGATTTCACATACAGCATAGATATTCAACACCTTACTATCCACAAGGGAATGGCCAAGCAGAGGCCTCAAATAAAACGATATTGAAAATCTTGAAAAAGACTGTGAATGATTCAGGGAAGGATTGGCACGTTCAACTCAATCCCGCCTTGTGGGCCTACAGAACCAGTGTTCGCACGCCGACAGGGGCAACACCATTCGCCCTTGTCTATGGAGCAGAAGCAATATTACCTCTAGAAGTTGAAATTCCCTCACTTCGGGTATCATTGAAAGGTCTCACAACAGATGATGAATATAGAGTTTCCTGACTCCAAGAGCTGGAACTCTTAGATGAGAAGAGACAAAGAGCAGCTGATCATTTGAAAGCTTATCAACAGATGATGTCTCGCAGCTATAACCACAAAGTAAAGCCACATACCTTTCAGGTGGGTGATCTTGTTCTGAAAGAGAACCCACGCAATCAGCAAGACAGAGAGAAGAAAGGAAAGTTCGAACCAAATTGGCTAGGTCCTTATGTGGTTATCGCAGTCTATGGTTCAGGAGCTTACAAGTTATCAACACTAGAAGGGGACCTGTTCGACGAGCCTATCAACAGCATGCACCTGAAAAAGTATTATGTCTAAGGCGGTTATTAAAAATCTTGAAAAAATCCTAAAAATTAGAAAAAGTCCTAAAAAAAATCCTAAAAATCAGAAAAAGTCCTAAAAATCAAAAATAAAAAAAAGTCCTAAAAAAAAAAAAAAAAAATAGAGTGAAAAGAATGGAGTCTATTGATGAGAAAATGCAATAAAAATAAATAGTGAAAATCTGGCAAACAGACGCTATTTGGGGCTCTCCATCTATTAGTTCATGTTCTGCACTTAACTTTTCGGCCTTCATTTTCATGTATCTTTTCCATCATCTTAGGGTCACACCAGCACCATATTATCATCATTTGCCTCGAGCGATAACGTCTTATCATGACTTGATTTTCGTACATATTCATTGCAGTAAGTTATGTTGATACCAAGGGAAAACATGGGACATACTAGGGGCAATCAACTTTCAATAGTGAGACAATGACATCAAAGCCAATCACGCAAAACAAAACAATCAAACCAAACCAAAACATCCAATCATTGATCCGTATCACAGTAGCTTTCAGTTGCGTACTTTACCATGACTCAAATCTGGATGATCTCTAATCTGAATAATGTTTGGAAACACAATCTTTCATTTTTGAACAATGGTTGTTTGATTTTTGATATCATTTCTCTGGAGCACACTTGATGATGTACTGAACTAGAGTGGCGAGGAAAGAGGATGATTTTTCTTTGTCTGTTGTCTTGAGGTTAATCATTCATCCATTGCAAATATGTCGTGAGACATGATTCTCCAAAGTTTATCATTGATGACAGTTCCAAATTTGCATCAGATGGTGGTTAGTCTTTGTCTGTTCATGCAAGAAATGCTCAGGTCATCTCAGTTCAATTATACTTAGATGCTTGTGTTCACTTGCTATATCAAAAATCATGAAAGTTGTACTCAGGTCATCATTGGTGCTAATTTCCCCTTTGATGCTTGTACACACTTCCAACATTTTCAAACGCTCTATGATGATTTAAGCAGGCTCACCAAAAGGCTCAACAAAATGGTCGGTTTCATTTAATTGCATGTCATTTTAGGTCATTGTACATAACTACATATTGGATTTGCATCAAGAGTTTTTGAAAGGTCAATGGCTGTCACTTTTCCTTGGACTATTTATGGAGGACAATGCAAACATTTGTACCATTATCCCTTCATCTTCATTATCGTTTCATATCATTTTATCATCTCATATTAGTTTCATATCATTTTATCATTTCATATTAGTTTCATATCATTTCGTCATGATTGCATTTCCATTATCATTTCATATTAGTTTTGTTATCATTTCATTCATTATTAGTTTCATTGACATTTCATCATTTCATTCATTACCATTATTACCATCTTATCATCACATTTCCATTTTAGTTATTTCATTCATTACATTTATCATTCATTTATCATTATCATTCATTTCATTTATCATTCATTTATTATCATTCCTTACATTATCCATTTATCATTATCATTCATTACATTTATCATTCATTTATCATTATCATTCATTACATCATCCATTGTCATTATCATTCATTACATTCATCATCCATTATTATTATCATTCATTACATTTATCATGCATTTATCATTATCATTCATTACATTTATCATGCATTTATCATTATCATTCATTACATTTATCATTCATTTATCATTATCATTCATTACATTTATCATCCATTTATCATTATCATTCATTACATTTATCATCCATTTATTATTATCATTCATCACATAGCATATCATAATGAATATCATGAACACAACATTCATTTCTCATCTTTTATCTGCATTGAAAAAATCCAAAAATAATAAATGCACATCATAAGTAATCCATTTGCATGACATCATTAGTACACATCATCAAATCATAATAAAACATCATAATCAAACCATCATGCATATCATGTTACTCATCAAATCATTTTAATGCATAACAAAATCCATCACAAATTGAAATAAATGCATATCATATCATCATATCATAAATGCATGTCAACTCATCATCAAAATAATCATCGCTGCTGCATAGCATCGCTCATAAAAAATGATACAAATGTCCAACTATCCAATGAAACTAAAATGTCTAAAGAGAAATACAGGAGATATGATCACAAATGGCATATACATGCTCCCAAAATAATATACATCACAACTCTAGCCGGTCGATGCTCCTAATGGTGTTGGTCCGGAAGGAGGTGGTCTGCCACTGGTACCTGCATCTGGGTCCTACCGAGGCCCCGTCACTCCCCTGCTCTGGGTGTGTGTCCTAGATCTGCTCCTCGTCTTGCTATGGGACCGCAGGTATGGCTCTCTGCGATCTGGAGGACACAGCTCCTCATATCTGACTCCGTAGTACTCAGCCTCCCTGGCCATCTCCATGCCCTCTGCAATGGCATCCTGCAGTGACGCACTCTCTACAGTGCCCATCAGCCTCTGAGCCACGCCCTTAGCCTCTACTGCCCATCGCCTGAATGCATCCCTCTCTGCTATCACCTGGGCTAACTGTGGGCCTGGGGTAGGTACCTGTACCTGTGCCTGTGCCTGTGCCTGTGCCAGCTGCGCCTAAAGCTGTACAATGAAACTCTATGACTACGCCAACTGACTCTGTTGACCCTATAATGTCTGCACCTGGGCCTAGAGTGTAGCAATCTGTCCTTGCTGTGAGGAAGATGTCATCCGGATCATTGTCCATCGTCCTATCCCTGTCCTCGGCCGTCGCATAATCTGGACACCCCTCAGGATATCCAACCTCGACCTCCCCAACACATGTCTCCCCTCCCCACCATCATCTCCATCATCTCCACCGTCATCATCTGAGCTCTCCCCATCTCCGCTCTCTACCTCCTCCCCTCCGACTGCTCCTTGCTCTCCCCCAGTGACATCCTCCTGTCTCACTACCCCTGGCTGTGGTGCTACCAAAATCGGTGCTGGCTCATCAGGACTAGTGAACCGAGGAAAATGATGCATGTGAAAATATGCAGAGTACTCATCAGACATGCCCACATCCACAATATCTCACCTGTCTGCCCATACCTCAGGTGCTAATGCCATAAAATCTGTATATGCAGCCTGATAAGAAATACACGGCCCCCATCCGGCCTCATCTCTGCTCCGGGCGTAATGTGCAACCCCCTGTGGCATCCCCTGTGTAAACCCAAACTGCCTCTGCACCCGTAATGCCAAAAACCTCTCCAAAATGAAGGGAGTCCTCCCTATCAGGAACCGTGGAATGCATACATACGGCATCTCGATGTCATCTGTCACCCATGGCTCACAATCAAGATACGGTCACCATATCACCGTATCCATTTCATCTAGCAATCGCCTCCAGTAATCTACCTTGCCCAGCTTGGGCTAGGTAAGGAACATCACATACATATAGATATAGGGCCTACCTAGTGGCCTAAGTCTGGGGTACGCCGGTCTCATCATAGCAAAGTGCTCCCATGCCCAAATATGTAGCACTGTAACCCCACACGACAAACTAGATGATCCTCTGTACACCACCTGGTGCAAATCGTGATAGAGATGTGCTAGCATGCAGCTACCCCATGCATATCTCCTCGGCTGTAGCAACATCTGCTCTAGAATCCTGCCCCATCCCACTGATAATCCCTTTGCCCAGTGATCCAGACAAAGGAAACCTCCAATGAATGCACCTAAAACTGCCGGCAAGGTGGGTTATCCGTGAAAGTCTGCCCATGGTACCCAGTACCCAGCTATGTGTGCATCCCCATACACTCTCCTCAAAGCATCTGTCCCCCCAGCTCCTTGTGATCATAATACACAAGGGCTCCAACCACGAGGATACCTAAGATCCTGTATACATCCTCAGGAGTCACTGTCACCTCACCGGTCGGCATGTGAAAGGTGTTGTGATCCGAATGCCATCGCTCTTCAAGTGTCATCAACAATCCTTTGTTGACCCTAATCGGTGGCATCACCAATAAGGATCCCAAACTGCAGGTATCAATCAACGCTCTATCAGTAGGTGTCAACTCGGGGATCTGATCCCATCCTGCTAAATGTCACTCTCTAATCTCGAGGTTTTTGAAAACCTCCTATTTTCATCACAATGGTAATTCATCAGAATCATATCAATCATTTAAACAACATCAATCAGACTCATATCTATCAGTGACATACCTATATCAATAATCTATATCAAGTGATCTATATCAGTGACCCATATCAGTGCCTCATATCAATACATTAAATCAACGACCCATATCACACAATCAGTCTTATCAATCAAATCAAATCAAATCTATCTAGTTTTATATCATCTCAAATCTGTTCTACAATTAATCATTATTTGTTTTCTATCGCAGAAAGCAAATTTATCAGAAATCATATCAATCATTTACTCTTTGTTTTCTAGCCTAGGAAACAAAGTTATCAATCATCAGATTATTCTATCATTTTCTATACCTATCAGCATGATGACATAACAATTGACCTATCTCTTGATCAAGGAAGCAAGACAAATCATCATTTTCACGTTACTATCATCAAAACATCAATTCTGCCTAGTTTACCATATGCGCCGTTCTTTTTACGGGATGCGCTAAATCTCGTATTCGCTGTTCTTTTTCCCTATGCGCCTAAACAGACCCCCTATGCGTGTTTTTCCCGTATGCACCACTTTAATCACCGTATGCGCCGATATTTTTACTAAATGTGTGGTTTTGCTCTATGCGCACCTGTTTTCCCTATAAGCGCTCTACCCCTAAAATTTTCTATCCTGCCCTATATGCGCGCTATTTTCTATGGGATGCGCCTAACTGGTTTTATTCTGATTTATGCTCTATGCGCGTTTGTTTCTACCCTAAGCACGCCTGTTTTTTTTTTGAAGCGCATCAAAATTAATCTATATGCGCGCATACGTCATTTTAAAATTTAAAATCCGCAGAAAAGCATGAAAATTTGATTCAAACGGAAAAATTTGAAAGCACAAGAGGATAGATCGACTCACCGGTGGTCCATACGCAGCTGGCCTCTGATATATCTCTCGAATCGGTGGCGATGATAGGGAATCTTCATGTCGCGATGTCACTATCACAGCTACAGTTTTCACTAAAGTCAAAAGTGCAAATGACTTGTCTTTTTCAACCTTTTTACCTTTTAAAGGTCAAACAAGGGTAAATTTGACTTTATTTTCAAAATGGACATTTCTTTTTCATCATCTGTCGTGAGCTAAACCACTCTCTCTCATCCGTGATTTACCTCCCGAGGGGGCATCATCAGCAGAAATATCAAAAGCATATCAGTGGGACAAAAATCTTATTTTCTTTGAAGCAATGCGTTCTACACATCACTTCAAAGAGGGGCAAAATGTATACGTCTAAAAATGGTCATGATTAAGCTTGTTAAATTAATTAAATATGATTTATTTAATTAATTCCCCTAAAGTCATCTACATATAAATAAATTTAATTATTTATTTATATCGTTCATCTTCTAAATTCTTCTATCTTAAATTAAATAAATAATTTAATTACTAACATTTCCACCTTTCGCTTGATTAAATTAAATAATTTTTTATAATTTATTTATATTTAATTATCATAGTATTCTAAAATTTAAATATTTTGAATATTTAAATAATGGAATATCATCTTCATCTCATCTTTTATCTTTCGCTTGATTAAATTAAATAATTTTTTATAATTTATTTATATTTAATTATCATTTGGTTCTAAAGTTTGAATATTTTGAATATTCGAATAATGGAATATTCTCCATCCCACAATCGATTTAAAATATTAAATATTTTATTTAATATTTCTTCACCCTATTTTCATTTTTAAAACATAATTAAATATGAGTTATTTAATTATGTGGGTTTCCATTTTCATTTCCACTTCTAAATTAAATAAATATAATTTATTTAATTTCTAACTCGTGCTAGCTCACTCTTCCAAATTCTTGACTCACGCTTCGGAATGGAAGTTTCCCTTCGAAACTCAATGACGAAAATCAAAGGAAAAGGGAAACCTTCCATTCTTCTCTCCACTTTCGAAGATCTCCCGCCGTCCATTCGAACAAGCTTAATCCGGACCGTCGATCGATTCAGCCAATCAAATCCATCTAAAAACTCTATAAAAGCCCGTGCAAATCCAAGATTTTGGTTACACTACGCATAATCATTCACATTTTACACGCATACACTCGCACAACCATACTAGCATCTCAGTATAGCTTTTGCATTTAGCATATTATGCATGTTTTAATCTCGTTTTTTAGCTGTCATTTTGTTGAGCATTGGTCTGCTGATCTAAGAGCAATTTGATGCAACGAAACGCTGGAGATAGAGGAAGATAAGATGATTTCAAGAAAGCTGTCATGGTTTGCGTATATTTCTATTTCTCTTTCAGCTTTTCTGATGCAATGTCTTATTAATATGTGTTTGATTTTCATTTAATTTGATCCAATATTTCATACACACAACCCTCATTTGTGAGTTCTCAGGTAGTCATTCTTTTCGGGTTTCCAGAGGTGGGGAAAGAAAATGTTACTTTATAATTGGTTTTCATTTTGGTTCCTTGTGAACTATTGTTCTTATGTTCAATTTGATTTTGGTGGGCTTATCCTTGCACTTGAAAGTGGTTTTATTTACTCTGAAGTGTTAGTGTGAGATGGTGCATGCCTCATTTGATGTTTTTACTTATCAATTTTGATGTTTTGTGCAAGTTGGCTTACTCAATCTGTGATTTTATGGATTTTGTTGTTAGTAGGGAGAGCAGATTCACACGGGGGCTGAAACCCTAAGTGGTATACTGGGTAACTCGTGAGGAAGTTGAGTTAATCAAGTGATAACCTAATAAATAATTAGGGGGTGGGTAGTACACACATGCTAATAAAAGATAATGGATTTCTCTCTCATGGACCAAGCACTTTTTTAGGCTTGGGGTGAGATGAGAAGGCCTGGAATGGATAATCAACTACCTTGTCTTCATGAAAGGTGAGTTGACTCTGCATGTATAAGAATGGGGGTCAGGGATTGGTTGAGGTTGCCAGGGTAACCCAGGACGGGGGCTGGTAACCTATAAAGATCTGCATTGGGTAACCCATGTTGATCCATGTGATGACACTCTACCCTTTAACAACCTTGCATGTCTATTATTTCCCCCTTGTTGCATTTGTTTATCTAGAAGTGGAAGTTTCTTGGGTTTATTGTTGCTCTTGTCGTGGAGTCTTGTTTTTCATTGTTCACCTGATTGTTTTGGCTGAGGGTGTTTCTTGTCTAATCCTAGCACGAGGGGTGGGCCTTCGAGTCCACGTGGTCGAGTGGAACATTCTTTGCACCCCATTGGGTCCCCAACTAAAGATCAAGTTGTGAAGAGTTGTACCAGTTGCAGAGACTCCAAAGATGTGCTAGAGTTGGAACCAATTTTGTTGTTTTGTACTCTTTCTTTTCAGTTGTATCATTCCATGTTATTGTATTATTCCCATTCATGTTGGGAAACACTTTTGTATTAATGTAACTCTTGAATCATGTAACTTCTTATTATAATTGTAATGATTGTAATCTTTGGCCCTATTTTATGATCCCTAATGGATGCTTATCATTCATGAAATGTATATAGATACTTGGTGTTTTATCTATTTATTGTTTCATAGTCTACGATCCTTAATGGTGTTGTATCTATGGAAATATTTATATTTAAACTCTTAGATGTGATGGTTGGTTTTCATTTATATAATTTTTTGGATGGTCATTCGTTGATTAGTAATTTTGTATAATGGTTAAGTGGAATACTTGTAGTTAGATAATCATCATTATGAATTTGGGATGATGTTAGAAATATTTGAAAGGTGATGCAGTCATGTTATCCCAAAGGATTAGAGAAGTGATATGTTTAAATGGTTTATTACTAGTGGTATATGTAATGTACACTTCATATTAGTTTACTTTAAAAAAAAAATTGTGTCATAAATGCTAGATCTTTCTATGTCCTTTGGGGTTTGTGTGGCGGGGCATTACACCAATGGTGCCTAAAGCACAAGTTTTTGCTTCTAAAACTATGCCCATACTTCTCTCTTAGGACATTGTTGACTAGCTGAAACCTTCCACCAACAAAAAGGTTGAGAGAGGAGCTCTATTTTATGGAACTAGAATTAAAGAAGGATTAATGGACAAGCAATGTTTCATCAAGGATGTTGAATCTTCCTTCATTGGGAGGAAATTGTTCCATCATTGGTTTGGAAATAGAAATCTTGGGGTTCTTGTTTGCAACCCTTGGAGATTGGACATGGGAAAGATGGTAGTTCCCAATGTATACATGGATATAGACCTATTGAAGGATATTACTACAAGGAATGACCCTATTTCTAGGGTAGTCAAGGCATTTGATGGTGTTGAGATGTTAAGGATAACCAAAGAGGAAATTGCAGCAATCTTCCAGCTGCATCAATGGAGCAAAGATATCATTACCATTGACATGGATGTCTTTAGAAGGGAATATGAGAGTACCATGGTGCTGCTCAAAACAAAAATGTTACCTATGCACACTGCTAGTACTGGGGTTGGGAAGAACAGGAAACAAATACGGATTGGTAAAGATGAATTAGAACCCTTCCCCATGAAGTATTTTGCTAACTACTTCAAGAAAATAGTTTATTCCTTATGCCATATTATTGGTTTTAATCCACCAGACACCATGCCAAGGGAGTATAGTTATATGGAAGCACATTTGCAACACCCGACCTTCAATGTAGTTTATGACTATGCCACATATTTGGTAGAATGCATCCACAAGGGTTTGGTTGAATTGAAAGGTGGAAAATATTGGGTAAAGTTCTGGTGGTATTCTATTTTGATGCATATGTTCTTGTATAAGGGATAAAATAATTTTGGTAAGGATATGACATTGAAGAAAAAGGAGGATGGTATTGATCTTCCTATCCAATGTTGGACCCAAATCCTCGATAAAGATGATCCTAAATTTGATTATGGTGTTCTATTATGTCTTTGCATCAAAACTAAGTAGGTTCCTTATTCATGACCCACCGAGGATCCCCAAAGAGATCCATGATTTCTTGAGGCCTAGGGAAAGGAGAACAAATTTGAATTTGAACCACAATTGAGGGGATATAATCCCATGTCTCAGCACAACAATTTTCAGAGTTTATGGCACAAATGTGAATCTATATGTATTACCAAGAGATTTTCCACTAAGGATTGGATTATTGGAGATCATGAGACAATTGGGAGGAGCTCAAATGGTACACTTTCCTAATACACTAAGGAAGGGCTCATTATTCCCTGAATGGATATCACTTGTAGACTTTACAATGGCAAAGGGAGGATGGAAGGACTGGGGGCAGCTTCTTGCACCATACAAATTGAGCACTATGTGCTTGTGGAACCATGACCTTGAGGGTTTTATTATTGCATTGAAGGAAAAGAATAGAAGTGGCTCTTTTGTGCACAAATTTATTATCCTAAGGATGTAATCAAGAATATTTTTGAATTTCAAGAATAGGAGAGGGAAGAAAATTATCTTGCTTTCAATAAGATGGTGGAGAAAGTTAAAAAATATGATCCCAATTATGATCTTATGGCCAATATGGTTAATTTAATAGAGCTATGTATTTTCTAGAAAATTTTGAGAACATAGTGAGTGTCTTGAGAGAAGAGTTTGAGATAACAAACAAGGGGAAATTAGTGGCTATTGAAGAAGATCATATGGTATATAGGAGGAAAGAACCTCTTATTATCCAAAACCAAAGATCAAAATATACTCTAGGAGGAAGGAAACAATCAAGAAGCATAATACATTGAAAACCCCTACTACATCAGAGGAGTCAAGGGTGATCTCTCCTATGAGGTTAGTGCCATCACCTCAAAGAATGGCCCCACTAGTTGTGATTGATGTTGATTCACCTCTAAGAGGTCCTTCTCCATCAGACTTTCCACCTACCAAAAAGAAAAAAAGTTAAAGTAAGAGGGGTAGTTGACTACCCTAAGACGGATGAAGATGATATTTTGGTCACTTAAAGAGATGCAAAAAGGAATTCCTTCTCCCCTAAGGGAAATTGCATTAGGTTCAGAAGAAAGTAGCCTTAGATTGGGAAAAGATGGCATAATTAGGGGTGTAAATAGTGCAAATGATTTGAGGCATGAATCTTGCAAAGCATTCATGGAGGATGATTATTTTATTTAAATAAAGGCATTTAAATATTTTGTGTGGAGAGAAAAGGCCTCAAAGTATGCAGAAAATGTGGCTATAGAAAGGACCTTACATCCAGAGCTTCCTAAAAGCGTTGTCCAAGAAAATGTAAGGAAAGTTATGAGGAAGGAATTTCAAGATATGACAACTAAAGAGGGTAGAGCACTGGTGCAGAAAAGTAGTGTGTTGTTGTTTCCTGAATGGGATATTGTAGATGTAGTTGTCCTAGATATCATAAGGAGGTTTGAAAGGCCAATATTCCAAATAGAGGAAGAAGCCAAATTGGCACTTCAAGGGTCAATATTTAGTGAAGAATGGGATGCCTTGGCTATTTGGTCATCGTCTTTCAAATCTAAAAAGCCAAGAGTTATAAAACCAACCGAATTTAGTGTAAAATTGGTTATAAGGAGAGTTATTGATACTCCCACATTAGAAGTAGTTGATCTGACAATAAATGTTTCTAAATTCACCAAGGCTACATTGGAAGGTCTCTCTACTGAAAGAGACTCCTATACGAGTAAATATAATGACCTTGTGGATGAATATAATAAGAGTTAGCAAAGGGTGGTTGTATTAGAAACTGAGTTAGCATTATATAAGCAACAGGTAGAAATGTTGAGGAATCAAGGCCTAGCTAGCTCAAGTCATGTTGCACCTACCTCTCCCATAGCACATCCTTAGTCTTCTTCTCCTCCACCCGAACAATTCTTGGTGATAATACCATACAATTTGGGTTGAGAACCAATTGCAGTAGAGGATCCAAGCACATCAGGTGCAGCTCCATCAAATGAGCCTACAAGGAAACAATTTCTCTTGGAGATTGAAGTGTTGAGGAAATCATTTTCATATGTTCAAGACACTATGTATTTAAACAATTCAAAGATTGTTTATACTATTCTAAAGAATATGAATAAGAAAATTCAAAGTAAATTGGACAGTGTTCATTCGAATTATTCTTCAATGTTGCAAACAATAAGGTTGTCCCAAAGAGACAAGGATTTACCTACCCCAATCCTGGACAAATGGATTCCTAGGGTTGGTGACTTAAATTTCATGGCAGTTGGGGCTGCACATCAAAAGGATAAATATCCAAAGATTTTCCCACTTTAAAAATTTGTTGATGGGATTAAAGAACAAAAGTTTCAGGGGTATGTCATTCCTTTGGAAGAAAAATAAGAGAATTAAAATTAAGGTTTGATGAGGTAGAATTGGTGTTGCTACCTAATATCCAACATACACATGATGAGGTGAAACCTCTACAAACATGGAAGGACCAGGTGGACACAACTATTGTTTCTCAAGAAAATATCATTTGTGAGAATGTTGATATTGATATGTTAAAGAATACTCTTGAGAAACTGTCTTTCATCATCAGCTTCCTACAAGAATTTGATAAAGAATCCAATCCAGTGATGGAAAATTACACTCCCTATAGGGAAAAGGTGGATGAAATTGTAGGATATAATTGGCCTTCTGATATAGAGTATGAATTGTGGAAGAAGACTCTCATTGATGATTTGGAGTTGTGAGTATAGAGATGGAGAACACATATAGATGGTCGAGTATAGTGTAGGTTTGTCCATAAAGATTACAATGCATAAGAGATATTTTTGATGGGTGTTTTTTCACCTTCTCAACACAGGTAATACATAAGTGCATCACCTCTCTTGAAAGGAAATATCCTACAAACAAGTTGCAAAAAAATACCCAAAGGTCTCTTGGGTGTCAAGTCATGACTTGCTTGGAATAGTTCATTTGGTTCATGTGATTTATTGGTAATCATAGGGTATCCTTACATGATTTAAGTTAGAGGGTAATTGGTTCTTTAAATGGAGTTCTTATGGTATAGGAGTTGACATGAAATTGCTGCAAGTTCAAAACAACAGTCTAGAACTCATCTTTTATCATCAAACTTGGCTTTACAATTATGCCTGAACTTTTCCTAAACCACTATTTAAAATAAAGGTCAAAAGGAAGGGAAAGAGATAAGTTCCTAGACCTAAAACTACCACTGAATAGTGACAATGGAGGATGCTACAATGGACAACCTTCCTACAACTAAGTTCCACTTAACCAAATCATCCAATAGTCTCATGAAACTAGTGCAATCTTCTAAGGTCTACAAATTTTCAACCATTCATTCACCATAAAGCATGAAAAAAAGATAGACTTTAAGTGCAACCTTCAATTCATGTTCAGACTAGCTTTACACTGCTATTTATCATCAATAAATAGCAATTTAAAGCATGAACAAGGAAGGAAATCAACACAACAAAATTCTTCAACATCAATGAACAACATTAAGTAATCTACTAAAGCATGATAAACCCATAGATCATAAAAGTAAATCTACTCAAATCTACTAACTATGAGGAGAAGAATCATGAAACATGAATGAAACTCAAAAATCTAGCAAAATCAATGAGATTCTATTACAATTTCAGGAGCATGTCTTTACAACAACTCAACTCTCTCTTTGAAAATGACAGGAGACCCGCTATTTATAGTTTTCAGAAAGAAAAATGAATTGCCAAGATTTAATCTCATTATGTGGCCAAGATTCACTACAAATTAGGGTTTCACCTACCCCCAATATTTTACAATTTAAAATACATTTCTTGTCTTTTAGCCTATTTTTTCCTCTGGTGCTTGGCACTATAGCACTTTTGTCTTCTAGCTGATTTCCTTTTGCTACAACTACACAATGAGGAACTCATCATCAATGATTGAATTTACTTCATTCTTATTCACCATGGTGTATCCTATGAACTTGTTGATCAATGCCTGAAGTTTACTCCATTACATTATGTCGGATTGGAGTACCTGGAAGTTCAACTTTCTAGATCTACTAGTAATCAAGTCCCAATCCTTGTCACATTTTTCCATGTTCTTGATTACCTGCTCTGATTGGGTGAAGGTTTGAGTAGAAAAATCCATAAAATGTGGCGCTAGTGTATTAGTGGCCCCATTCTCCATCTTCTTATGAAAATATGGCCTTATTTTCTAGGGATCTAGCTTAATGGTAGACATGTCATAATCCATCATGAGCTTTAAATATTCTTCGCAAGCCACCCAATGCTCCTTAACTCAATCCAAGTCTAGCTCCACTTCATGGATCACCCACTCCAAGACTTCTCTTTTGTGATCTAGGCCTAATTTCCAGGTCTCAATGAGCCAATGGTCATCCTTTGGCAAGGGAAATTCCTTTTCCCAAGTTCTCTCGGGCATCTTGAGGATACCCTCAAGTTTAGGATACATAATCCTATATAGTTCCGAGAAGTTAGTACAAAATTTCCTCATGCCTTCAAGCTGGTTTTGCACCTCTCGAAACTTGTTTGTTGTCTGGACAACATGGCCAATACCCATATCTCCACTGTACAGTACTTTCTGGAACTAGTATTCTGTGGCCTTAGTCTAATTCTTCCTCCTCTCCAATTTGGCGATGTGATCCTTGGAAAGCAGCAGATGAGCGGCTGATGACGTCATGGGAAATTCTTCTGCAGAAGACCATTGTTGTATATAGGTTGTAAGATCTGCCACCTGTGCCTTTAACTCCTCCTTAGAGGATTGATCCTTGTTCATCTAGTGCACAATCATGGCAACGGATCCCTAGAGATGATCAATATTTTTCTCACTTGTGGCTATCCCTAGGTCAATAGTGGAGATATTGTAGTTGACTCCTCCTTTATCCATCACTAGAGTAGCTATTTGTATGGTCCTTGATCTTGATGCATCTAGGGTGATATGGGATCAGACCCTTGGCTTCTTATCATTTTTTGCTCCTATCTGAGCTCATGCTAGGATGGCTTCCAACCTCTTTTTGGGATCCATAAGGACGGGGGAATTCTTCTATAATTATTTCTCCAACCATTCGGGCATCTAAAATCCCTCCCTTGGTGATTCATGATCACCTTCCTCTCTTTGACTATGTTGGATCTCTCTTTCTTCAAGACCCGAGACCTCTTGTTCTATTTTTTCTTCCTCTTCTTCATCTGAGTCCCAGATGAATATAGCCTTTTCTTCTTGTGACTTAGTGGTGGCTATGTTTTCCTTTGGGCTATCTTCCCCTTCAGATGTCTTCTCTTCTTATTCTTCTTCTTACCTGTGGTCTATGTGACATTCTACTTCTGGGCTTCTTCATGTTTTAGCCTATTCTTCAAGCTTATCTTCTTCTTGGGCTTTCTCTTCTTTCCTTTCTTCTTCCCCTGTAGGAGGCATTTCTTCATCATGATGGGGGATTTTGTCTTGTTCCTTGGTTGGAGGTTCTGTAGTTACCTCCATTTCCTCATCTATTTCTTTCTTTTCCTCGGAAGACCGTCTTTCAACTTCCTCCCCAACGTCTTTAAGTTGTTGGGCCAAATCTTCCTCAAGTTCTTGATTAGAAGTCCCCACTATATATTTGGCACTAGGGTCTTCAACATATTCCTTAGAGGATTATGTTACTTCTTCCTCATGCACTACCTCATCGATGACCAAGTGTTGGTGCTTTGGATAATCGTGGTAGTTGTCCTTAGATTCTTCATCCATTTCTTTGGCTACCTCCCTCTCTTTTCTTTCTAGCTCTTTAGAAATTTGCATTGTCACCTCCATCTTGGGTGGTTCCATCTAAGGAGTGGTAGGGAGACCAACAACAATTTTGGCTAAGGCAGCCTACATTGCAGGGTTCATTAACACTCTAGAGAGCTCCATAGGTATATTTTGCATATGCTGGGAAAAATATTCTAGAAGAGTGAGGGTAGGAATTGTTGTTGTAGGGGCTAAAGGGATAGTCATGGATGCTGACATCAAGGAGGATGAGAGTGGAGAAGTGATGGTAGAGGAAGAATCCCTCACCATAATAGGTGCAGTAGGTGAGGTGGAGGTGAGGTGAACTAAGATGTCCACCATAGGTGGAGAGGAAGTGAGTAGTGCTTGAGATGTTAGAGAAGGAGTAATGGTAGTAGCAGTTGTGGGGACAACAAGATTAGAGGCGATAGGTGGAGACTTCAGTTGCTCAACCTCTTCTTCCTCTCCTTTATGGAGTGGATCCTCTTGGATTGTGGGAATCTCAGTGAATTCACCATATTTATTTGCTTTCTTGGAGGTCTCACCCTTCAAGGCCTTCCTTGAATATACCTTATGCTTTGGTTGGTACTCTAATACTTCTTTTCTCTATTTTGAATTGGTGGTGGGAGGATATTTTGAAGTTTCTCTATCTAGGGTAGTAGTGGTCCCACTATTAGTTTTTCTCTCAAGCTCGTCCTTGAGCTCACCATAGGTTAGAGTTTCTCCTTGGAGCTTTAGCTAAGCAATTTTCCCATCAATCCACTACTTTGTCTTGTGCTCTATTGGTTTTGTTAAAATGTTGAGGTCATTGACCTCTTCTTCATCTTAATCAATCAAGGGGAGGGTCAAGTTGGCCACTGTGTCAAACCTTAGATGTATGATGGTACTCTCATCTTCGATGATCTGGTCTGGAACTGGAAATAGTTTGACTATTTCAACAAATTATTCCATCATTTGCATATATTTCCTCATGCGCACCTCCTTGTCATCTTTGTAGTTAGCCCAGAAGTCATCAACATTGTGCAAGTGACCATATTCTTTCCTAACTATCTTCTTTAATTTTCCATATCGATCCATTCCTGGTCGAGGAGTGTAGAGTTCCAAGTTATATTCAATGATCTCCCTCTTAGAATACTCTGCACATTGGGATGCAAGAAGATCATACATACCCTAGCCGAAAGTGAGAGGATAAGGGATGTCTGGCCTATGTTTGTCACTTAGAAGAGTATCTGCATGTTGTAGCTATCTGGAAACTTCTAGTAATATCAACTAGTCTTTTGGATACCGGGGTAGCTTATATGGGCTCTCAAAGAAGCCCTCAGTTCTAATGTAGGTGAATTTAGGAAATCAGATAAATAAGAATCTGAACTAGCGGATGAATGCATGGGAACTATGTGTGAGTCTCCTTTTGAAGTCTCCTTTGAAAATTATAATGGTGTACCCAATGAAGGCATCATTTACCTTGCTGTAATCTTTCTTGAAGTTTTGATATTGGAGCTATAGATGCCTATCATATACTTTCAACTCTCTCCCTAGGGTTAGGCTCTATTCCACAAATAGACCTCTATATGGAATGAGATCAACTAGTAGATAGACCAAGTAAGAGGTCATATAAAATTGAGAGGTCTTCTTAACTGCTACAAACTGCTCATGCAAGCAGTTGCTGATCATCCCTACCCAGTTGAACTTGATTTTCCCCCTGATGATCTCTTCTATAAAATAGAACATCCAATCTTGTAAGTATGTTGCAGTCGGGATGCCCATAACCTTACTTAGCAAGGTTACCAAATCATGGTAGTCCTCATGGAAATCACTCCTGAACAATTCTTGGGGTACCTTGTTCATGCTATCCCTCTTCTCTTTCAACCAATATTGATTTATTAGCTTCTTGCATTTAAGAGGGTCAACTTTCCATGTGCTCTTAGCATATTCTTTGGTTGTTTCCTCCATTCGATCAAAGGTGGGGATGTGGAAAGTTTTCCCTATAGACCTGGTAGACAAGTCAGCCAATACTTTGCCATTGTGATCAACAATTCTTCTTGTTTTGTCTTGATAGGCCTCTTTGCAGGCCATCACTAGCTTAGGAGCCACAAGAGTAGGTAGGAAACTAGCTACCTTAGCTAACCCACTTTTCCTAATTCTCTTTGCATTTTTTGTAATGGGATTGGCAATGACTCTATGCATGAGTTCATCAATGTCAATTTTCCCCAAGTTGGTATCTATAACTATATCCCATTCTATGGTAACCTTGGAGGTGACCTCCACTCCTTGAAAATTGTATTTCATCGGATATTTTTCTTCCTTCCCTCTTGGTGCCTTGGTGGAATTTTTCCCCTTTTCCTTTTCTGTTGATTCCATAAATCCTGCAAGCAAAAGAGCAATAAGTATATTCATGTGCAAAACAAGGGGAGCATTAGTAAAATCCTATGAAATCGATGTTAGATCAAGTAATTCAGCTTTTAAGGATCATAAAATTCCTCTTGGATCATCATTTTCCTTTCGTTTGGGGAAGATATGGTAATGTGGGCCCAGGAGTGCGTGTTTCCCTAGACTGGTGACTGTTTTGAAGGAAGCTGTTGGTAGACCGCAAAGAGGGCATGACGGTTAGCATATAGCCACCCACATCAACATTTCCACATTATGATGGGTCCACCACGGTATTAAGTAATTTGGACACATGGTTTTGATCATTTGTGAAGTCTTTGGAATGCTAGATTAGTCATTTTGGCACGCGAGTTTGGAGGTTGCAGATACAAGTGGTGTCTAGGCCATTAGGGACTGCGTCGTTTAAAACAGCTCTGGCAAGGTGGAGTCCCACAATGCAGGATCCGTAGCTAGGGAGGGACACATTGAATCAACTTTGAAGTTCAAATTATTCAACTAGATGCGGGTAGGGACCTGTGGAAGGATGTTAGATGGCAGTTGTTCAAAACGGCGGAGACAGGAAGGCGGCCAATAGGTGGTGGTCCGCACTGTCAAGCCTATGAAGGTCATCAACATGGGTTATTTGCTAATGGTTGGCTGAGATGCAGTATTGAGGTTGGGTTCTGCATAGTGGGTGGCGGGCTTGGTTTGACAATTTAGAAACAACAACAATGGGATGATAGCCTATAGGTGGCCACCCGCATTGGATTGCCCACACACAAATTTCACTTAATGATTTCTGAGGAAGACCTGTGAAATTTTTTCCATTGGGGATTGCGAAGTGGAAGGATGGGGATCATTGTCTATTTGGGATGGTGGACATGTGGTAGCAATGACTTGCAGTGGAGGGTCTGCATACATCAAACTTCGTTGTTTCATCCTTGGGGCTCAAAGGGAGTGTGGAGTTTGGAAGGTAGATGGATGGGACACCTCAGTCATTTGGGATGATGAATGCCTAGAAATGGTCTATTGATAGAAGCCCGCAAAGGGCAGATCACAAAGGGCCTATAGTTAGTCATTTTTCTCAAAGGGTTAGATGAAAACAAACAGTGTGGGGCCCGCCCAGGGAGAGGAACTAAGGGCCTTGTCGTTTGATGATGATCATTGAACGATGGTGCAACAATAATGAAAACCCGCATGAAATGGCCCATAGACTAGGTTTGGATACTTACCAAAGGGTGGATAAAGGTGTTGCGAGAC
This sequence comes from Sequoia sempervirens, assembly GCA_007258455.2. Lineage (NCBI taxonomy): Eukaryota > Viridiplantae > Streptophyta > Pinopsida > Cupressales > Cupressaceae > Sequoia > Sequoia sempervirens. The sequence goes on from VDFB02270651.1 coordinate 194,663,682, forward strand.
TCACATGGAGGGAGGCCAGGTCAGATAGCCATTGAAAAACGGCGAGAAAAAAGAGCCAACTACATGCGAAACCTGGCACTTGTGAACCCGCAGGGTTATGAGGGTGTCTGTTTAACTTATTATTTTTTGTTAAGCTTGAAAGAACAATGAGGAGATGATATCCACCTACATGAGCGGGTCTGAGGAAGGTGAAGGTCATCGTTTAAAGTTTGCTATTGGGTAAGTCGAGTTAACAACAACAAAGGTCTTGCAGGCCGCAAGGGCTCGATGTCCCTAGTTCAAGAATGGAAGCCATGAGGGTGAGTTTTGTACAGATCTCAAGGATGGATTTTTGAAGGATTTTTAATTTTTAAAATGTGGGTTTTGTGTCCTGTGAGGTTTTCTAACTATTTTCAAGGTTTTTTAGCTTAAAATTTTACCAACATTGTGAAAATTAATGAAAAACACATAGCATAGGTGGTGGAAAACCTCCCTGATAGACCCACAAGAACTCATGGAGAAGAGACTAAATATTGTGAAGGTCGAACTACAGTAGGATGTTGTAGACATAGAGTTAATAGAGGTAGGAGGAGTTTTGAACACATTTCAAAAGGAATGTCGATGAAAATGACCTGTCAGGACTTGTTATTTATAGACTTTTGCTCATCAAATGTCCACAATAAATGTTGGTATGGCGGCAGGTGGAGTTGGTGAATGCAGATTTTGAAATGGCTGGCGGCGGGAACTGTGGGGCCATGGGGCAGACAACAACCCAACGCTTGTTGTTTTGATCGGTCAGTAAAAGGGGCGGCAACGGAGGCCATAGATCCCACAAAGAAGGCAGATGTACCAACTTGGTTGTCATAGGGATGAAAAGGACATGAAAAAATTCCACATAGGGCAGCTTGCATAGGCGGACCCACAAAGGGTAAAGGATGACAATTTTGAATTTTCAAGGAAAAATGCCAAAAGAACTCTGCAAAGGCCTAAGACTTGAAAATCTTGAAGGTGTTGAAACTTGGTCAATTTAAGATGATAGCTCTAGGACTCCTTGACCACTTAGGATTCAAAATATGGGGCACAGAAAATGAAGCAAAGGAAAAAGTAACTCAACAAAGAAAATAGAGAGGGTCCCCATTCTGAATGAGGCGTGTGTGCTATAGGAACAACAAATGGTGACTTTGCTGGGAGAATGCTCCCGAGCGTTCTAAGGATAAAGAATCATTCATAACCCAAAATCTCCAGTTTCATAGACTAGGGATTGATTTCCATAAGTGAGCTGAGGGACTTGAAGGAGGACAAGATCATTAATTGAGTTAGATCACAAAACATCTCAGAAGTGTGTGTGTATGGTGAATTCATTCCCTTTCTTTGGACACTATGACACACAACCATTAATTAGGCTATGCAAGCTACATAAACTGTCCAACCATAAAAGTAACCTGGACATTTCCTTGTTTCCAATCAGGCGTCCATAGCCCTGATGGAGTTGTCATTGTGACCCATAACCATTTCTCTACTACCAGCTGAGTGTCCATAGCTTTGGTAGAGTTTTCCGCACACCCACACAAATGATTGACTTCAATTTTTTTTCCTTTCTTTCTTTTCGATATTTCCTTTAATATTCTTTCTTTCACTCAATTGTGTAAGCATTAAATCTTACTATGGGTTTGGAATCATAGTGGTCACTATAGCAGACTTAAGATTTTTCACTTGCTAGACCATCATAATGACCACTACACAACTCTTCAGAAACAATTAATGTGTGTTTCATGCAAAATTTGAGATGAGTGTGAAAGGATTCAACTAAGGGTCATGTTCTAGGTCAAGTCAGAGTTCAAGTAAGGAAACCATCCCATAGAAGCAATCAGAGACCAATAGTTGGGAGTGAATATTTATCCAGAGAACATAAAGAGCAAGTAGCAAAGTGGACCATTCATCAACCCGAGCATGGCCATCGTGTCAGAAACAAAGGAACACTCTCAACAAAACAAGATGGCTGGGAGACGAGCCAAAACAGAAGCAAAATGAAATAGAAAAACAACAAAACAAAGGAAACCTAAACTAACCTATATACAAGTATTTACAAGGACTTATCCCAAAAGAGCTTAGGCAAGGAAACAATGCTTGAGGAGCTTCCCGTCAATAGGAAACAAGACATCTTCACTAGTTAGTGTCATGAGGTAGAAAGCATTATCTCCTAGGATTTCAGAAATTTGAAAGGGGCCAAGTCAGAGCTTATCGAATTTTTCATGTCCCTCTTTCTTTTCATGGGCCTTGTCCCAACATAGGACCAAATCAACAATTCTAAAGGCCTTAATTTTGGCTCATCAATCGAACCATCTCTTAACCATGCCCTGATGCTTAGAAAAAAAATTAATAGCTTGATTGAAGACTTCTTCTAAGTGGAGTAGTTCAGCTAAACAGGTTTCTTGGCAATCCCCTTCATAAAAGGTGTTGATAAATTGGAGGGTAGGGATCTTGAGGTGGACTGGAAACACAAGCTCCAAGCCATAAATGAGGTGGAATGGGGAATCACCTAGGGAGGCCTTGTGTCGTGTACAATCTTCCTAAAGGGAAAAATGCAGATGGGTGTGCCAATCTTTGGGATTCCTATTGAGAAACTTTTTGATTACAGTGATTAGGTTCTTGTTTGTAGATTTAGCTAGATTTTTTCCTTGGGGATAGTAATTGGATGAGAATTTGAGGTAAATTACATAATCAAGGTCCCAACTAATGAATTTTAGCAAGGAGAAGGCGGGGCCATTATCACAAACAAGAGCTTATGGGAAACCAAAATGATTCAAAATGAAAATTTCAAGAAAATTAGTAACTACCTCTGTGGTACATTGACTACATGCAATTGCTTCAGTCCATCTAGTAAAATAATTAGAGGCAATTAGCATGTACCTATGATCCATAAAAGATGGTGGGCTTACTAGACCAATGAAGTCGAGACCCCATTGCCTAAACGAACTTACCTCCAAGACTGGTTGCAGCGGGACAACAAAATTACGTTCTCTGGTTGTGGTAGTCTGGAACATGTGGAAAGTTCAAACATGATTGTATACATCCTTGAACACAGTCAGCCAATAATATAAAGCCCATAATATTTGATGAGTAGTGGAAGGGCCAAATCCATGACCAATACCAAATTTATGATGAAACTTCGTGAGTATGTGCATCGTTTGTTCTTTTCCAAGGCATCTGAGGTAGATTCCTTCATGATTCCTCTTATATAGTATAGATCCCCGGATCATGTAGTTACTTATTTTCAGCTGATGAGCATGCTTTTGAACTCCCTATAGACGAGATGGGCACTTGTTATGCAATAGGTAGTAGGCAATGTCATCATACCACTCCCTTGGAGAGATGTCTTGAAGTTGATATTGTTGGACCATAAGCTCGGGTCCTACTTTGGCCACTGTCTTAGCTATCGTTTAGGTGAGGGCCTACCCTCTTACTAGTTTCATTGGCTGAATTTCCATGTCATATTCTTGCAGCAGGGTGACCCATTTTTCTCTTCTTTCTCCTAACTCATTCTGCATTAACAACATCTTCACTATCAGGTCAGGTACAATGGAAAACACCTTGTTCCACAAGTTGTAGTGTCTAAATTTCTTAACTCCCCTAACCAGAGCATACAACTATTTTTCTACATTTTGGTTTCTTAGCTCAACATCCTTTAATGGTCCACTCATGAAGGAAATTGGGTGCTCGCTCCCTTCATCATCTTTCTGAGTCAATATGCTGGCACATAAATGGTCTGAAGCAAATGAGTAAATGTAGAATGGCTTCAGGTAATCAAGACTGACTAACACAAGTGCATCAGCAATTGCTTTCTTAATTTCCTCAAAGGCCCACTTTTCCTCTAGGGCCCATTCAACTTTGGCATCATATTTCAACATGGCATTGAGTGGCTTGACTATTTCAACAAAGCTAGTAATGAATTTAATGATGAAGTTTATCTTTCCAAAGAAGGATTTCAACTCTTTCTTGTTTCTTGGAAACTGAATCTTCAGTATTGCTTGAATATGCTTGCGATCTATTAAATTTCCTTTCTCTAAAATATCTTGCCCTAGTAGGTTTCCTTCTCTAACTCCGAAGATGCACTTCTTAGGATTGAGGGAAATTCCAAATTCCCTACATTTCTGGAAAACTTTGCTTAATTCAGCAACATGATTGCCTCACCTTTTCAAAAAAATTGTGAGATCATCCATGTAAATGATAATGCACTTTTCGATCAGATCTTTGAAGGCTATGTCCATTGCACGCTGGAAAGTGGCACCAACATTGATGAGTCCAAAGGGTATTCTTCTGTATACAAAGGTCCCCCACTTGGTGGTCAACGTTGTTTTGTGCCTATCCTTGTATTGCACTATTACCTGGTTATACTCAGAGTACCCATCTAGGAAAGACATCATCTAAGAACCATTCAATATCTATACTACTTCATCTAATGATGGCACTGGATAGTTGTCTTTCTCTGAAGCTCTGTTTAGGTTGTGTAAATCCACACATAGTCTAATTTCACCATTATTTTTCCTTACCAGGACTAGGTTTTCCACCCACTTGGAGTGCTTGACTAAAAATATGATTCTAGCTTACATTAGCTTTTGAACTTCCTTATAAATGATCGTCTCCAACAAGGCATTGATGGGGTATTGTCCTTGTCGGAATGGTCTCACATCAAGCTTAAGAGGAATAGTATGTGTAATGATTGAGGTATCATATGTCTTTAAATACTCATAGCTCCAAGCAAGTACATCATGATACTTCCTCAAAGTATCAATGATCCCTTTCTAGTCTTCAAGCATGCACACTTTTCCAACGAATACATTTTTGAACTCCTTGGTTGTCCCAAGGTTATGAGAGTCACACTGATTGTTGATGGATTCCTTCTTTTCCTATTGATCCTGATCTCTAATCTAGTCCCAGTCAAATATCCATTCAAGTTGGACCATACCTCTAGGAATAGTATTAGTCTTGAGATTGATGACCCCTTCTATATCTAATTCAGCCTCTTTGGGCTTAGCCTCATCAATAATCTAAGTTGCAAACACATCAGAACTAGTGATGAAATCCAAGATGTGCTTATCATCATTGAACACTTGGAAATTGGTAACATTGTCTAGCACAGATGGGGTTGAGGTAATCTCAATAGTTAACCTTTTGAGGCTAGACAGTGAGAAAGGTTGAAGGGTGATGGTTACTTGGGACAAGGCATCAATAGTATGGTTTTTGGAATGATGGATCAACTGGATATTAAATGCATCTAAGCTCTCTAACATATCCCAAACCCTATTCCTATAGTTTTCTAGTCTTCTATCATGGTAGGAATATAATTTCCAGACTTGTTTTATCACCAACTCTGAGTCACCAAAGGCTTGCAACATTTTAACCTTCTTCCTTAGGGCCATCAAAATACCATAGACTAATGCTTCATATTTTGGTACATTATTTGTGCAATAGAATTGAAGCTTATGAGCAGTGAAGTAGGTCTTACCTATAGGGCTGATGAACTCAAACCTAGCTTCTACCCCTTGCTTGGAATTGGATCCATCGAAGCGTAGTGTCCAAAACTTGGAGGGCTCTTTAGCTCCAAGGATCATCAAATATTCATCTTTTCTTGGATGCACACCTAATTCTACACTTTCCAGGATGGGTACTGGCTCATCATTACTGGTGGTAGGCTATCTTGTTGGCAGCTCCTTTTGGGGCATGACTTGACCTTTGATATGCTCGAATGTTGTCTAACACAAGCAACATTTAAATTCTGAGTGGGAAACATTGTGAACTCTGCACCAATTGGGCAACAAGAGCTCTTGAAAATCTATTCTTGCCCCTAGGCTAAGCTAATTCTGCACACATTTTTCCATGAAATCCTAGAATCCATCTAACAGTCCCAAATTACCATCATTGTAGGATTCATCATCATCTAATTCTACCAGCATTTTTGTGCTTTGAGGTGTATAAATTAAATCTGTAGGTGGACTGCATAATACTAAGAGGACTTCTTTAGTCATCTCTTCTTCTTGGGGTTCTAATTCTTCTTGGTATGCTATGGGAGAATAATTACCCAGCTCTGTTTCAACAAACAACACCTCATTGGTGTTGTTATACTTCGTGATCATGAATTTCATGTGTGGTTCCTAATCAATGCAGATATGATTAGGCAATCCCTTCCATGGCAGCCATAGGTGTGAGAAGTCAGTTGCAACATATATGTTCAAAGCCCTAGTGAAGTCTTGTCCCAATATTATGTCATACATATCTGGAATATTTGCAACTTGAATATCAATAACTTGTTTCAATCTTGGGTCTGCAACAATCTGCATGGGAATTTGGTTGATTTATCTAACTATACTTACCTCAGTTTTTTCCAGTTGGGTCACCTTTCTTCTAGAAGGAGTGGGGACTATTCCTAATGCCTTATGTATATTGAGAGGCATAACATTGGCCAATGCTCCTAAATCTAGCAAGCAGTTATGTAGGTTTTTCCCAAATATTCTGATAGTGGTGAGGAAGGGTGGTGTTTTTAACTTTCCTTGGAACAAAGCCATAGGTGTGTCAGCCTAGGCTACCTAATTTTTATCTTTTTCATTTGTCTTTTTTTTACTTGCACTTGGATTTGTTCTTTAGCAGGTTTTTTTCTAGTTTGTTGAATTGAAGGGGCATCCCTTTTCTTGCCTATGATTTCTTGGATCACAGGTTCATGTTGTGACTCTTTGAAAGAGACTCTCTTGGCTGGTATTTCTTGTGTTGACTTGGAAGAGGCAGTCACATTAATCATTCTAAAGAAAAGAATTCCTAATTGTAGGGACCTTAAGCAACTCAAGGGAAAACAAACTTATTTTGACTTTCTTAAACTCTTTGGCAACACACTCACCCATTTGTTCAATTTCAGCCTTAAAGGCCTTTCCCTAGGATGAATCAATGAATTGGTTTTGCATTTGATTCAACTGTTTGTTCTTGTTAAAGTATTGGGTGGGCACATGAGGATAACCTAGATTGTTTCTAGTGTTTGGATCAGGTGGGGTGTTGAATTTATTAGGTGGAGTGGAGGTTTTGAAGGGTCCTATTTTCCTACTTCTCAAGTTATATGGGGTCACTCTTTGGTGAAACATTTGAACTTCATCCTCATGTGACTCTTCCTCATCTATTGGACCATTGTCTACTGAAGTAAAGAGTTGGGATAAAGCTTCTCCATTACTTACCTCTTTTGCTTCTTCGTTTGTTGGTGGAGCAGTCTCATTTTCAGGTGCATTGCTCTCACTTTCCAAAAAAAGAGCTTGATTGACCACAAGCACATAAGAGTCATAAGGATCAAACATGACTATGTCTTAGTAACTAGCACTATCAATGGTGTTTTGAACCTCTACTTGAAAGATCTCTGTAGCTATCTGGAACTTAGGACAATCCAACTTAGAATGCCTATTTGTCTTATGGATGCGACACCATCTAGATAGGGTTTCCTTAGCTAAGTACACTCTTCTCATTATTTTGTCTATATTAACTGGTTGATCGAGAGGGGTGGGAACACTTCCATTATTTGATCTTGTATTCCATGCCCGATTTTGTCTTTGTGAAGGCCTTCTTTCAAATTTTTGGTTGGAATTCTACCCTCTTTCATAATTCTACCTAGATGAGGCACCTGCATCTCAGTTATCCCTATTTTCTCAGTTGAGGTTGCCCTAAATTTTTCTATGAGAATCTTGCAACTAATTGTTTTGATTCCTCAAGTGTGTCATCTCCATGGACATTTTTCTAATCATTTTTTTCAGCTCATCTAGCTAATCCTTTTCTGTGTTGCTCAATTGTGACAATTGGTTTTGGAGGAAAAATAGCTACACTGTGGTTGGTTTTGTTGCACTTGCAGGAATTCAGGTCCCTATAGGTATGTAGGTACTTGAGACTACTCAAGATAGACTTGTTGTTGTGGTGGTTGTAAGTAGTGAGGCAATGGAGGTGCCTAATTCAATGGTTGTCATGGATGAGGAACTATGGGAAACTACGAAACTTGGTTCATTAGAGGCATCTTGATGTGTTAGAGCTTGAGTAAGCCCTTAAATCTTCATGGGATGAGCAACCTATCTCAAGGAAGGCAGTGAACTAGAAATATTCTTCCCCAAGTCAGTGCTTTCTATTATCGCCTTTGCATAGGAATCCACCAATCTGGTAGGTGTTGGTAAAATCCTTTTCACTAATGCGGCAGTGAGGTTGTCCAAGGCAACATAATATACTAGCAAGGCTACAACATCATTAAGCACATATGGAGCTTGTAATCTCATGTATTCCTAATGAAACTGATCACTGAAGGAGTTGATCGGTTTGTTGACCTCCCTACGAATGAACATGAATTGTTGATATAACTTTGAAGGGCTGATTGGAATTTTGTACTTTTACAAGAATGCATTCTTTAGGAGGTCCCAAGTAGTGATGGATCCTGATGGCAAGTTGATGTACCAATAGAAGGCCTCTTCCCCCAAGGAATAAGGGAAGAGTCGACAAGCCACATCCTTGTGATTGATTTGCATATCCTTCAATGTTGTTTGGAATATCTTAATATGTTCCTCTATTGTCCTCTATGGGTCTTGAAGATGAAACTTCATGCAAAAACCTTTTGGATTCTTTGGCATGTCATTATAATCATTGAAGGACAATGGAGAAGGATTATTGCCTATCCAAGCCATGAGGGGAGGAAAAGGTTGTATTTGTTGTTGGATAGGAACTTGGGGCTATGCAAGGGCAGCAAAAGTTGGGATTGTGCCTTGCACTTAAAGGGAAGGGATAGGGGTAGCGCTTTGGTTGTGGTAAGTGAACAACTAGAAGGAAGTTTGGAATGGTTGAGTGGAGGAAGTGGAAGTGGCAAAGGAAGGATGAGTGTGGAGTGGATGACTAGAAGAAGGAGATGAGGATGGAGGTGAAGTGGATGGAGCAGATGAGGAAGATGAAGTGGCTTCCCCTCTTTTGGATCTCTTAGCCTTGGTAGGGGGCTATAGTTCTTGGAATTCCCCTTTGTTTGGAGTAGATCTTAGAATTCTATGAAATCTTTTAGGGGGGAATGAACTGATTCAATCTAGCTTAACACAAGGAGTTCCCTCCTTCTAGTGCTAGTTATGTTGATGGGTGTTTTTGCACTACTCAACATAGGTAATGCATAAGTGCATCACCTCTCTTGAAAGGTAATCGCCTACAAACAAGTTGTAGAAAATTACCTCAAGGTCTCTTGGGTTTGAGGCCATGACTTGCTTGGAATAATTCAATTGGTTCATGTGATTTGTTGGCAATCACAAGGCAGCCTTATGCAAGTTAAGTTGGAGGGAAATTGGTTCTTTAAATGGAGTTCTTATGGTATGGGAGTTGATGAGAAATTTTTGCAAGTTCAAAACAATAGTCTAGAACTCCACTTTTATCATCATATTTGGCTTTACAATGATGTCTGAACTTTTCCTAAACCACTATTTAAAAGAACGGTCAAAAGGAAGGGAAAGAGAGAAGTTCCTAGACTTGAAACCACCAATGAATAGTGATAGTGGAGGATGGTACAGTGGACAACCTTCTTGAAACTAAGTTCCACTTAACCAAATCAGCCAACATTCTCATGAAACTAATGCAATATTCTAAGGTCTACAAATTTTCAACCATTCATTCACCATAAAGCATGAAAAAAAGATATAATTTAAGTGAAACATTCAATTCATGTTCAGATTAGCTTTAGACTATATTTATCATCAATAAATAGAAAAAAACATGAACAAGGAAGGGTGTCAACACAACAAAATTCTTCAACATCACTAAACAACATTCACTAATATACTAAAGCATGATAAACTCATAGAACAACATAGTAAATCTACTCAAATCTACTAACTATGAGGAGAAGAATCACAAAACATGAATGAAACTCAAGAATCCATCAAAATCAATGAATTTCTATTAGAATTTCAGCAACATGTCTTTACAACAACTCAAATCTCTCTTTTAAAATAAGAGGAGACCCCGTATACATAATTTTTAGAAAGCAAAATGAATGGCCAAGATTTAATCTCATTGTGTGGCCAAGATTCATTACAAATTAGGGATTTACCTACCCTCAATATTTTATAATTTAAAATACATTTATTGTCTTTTAGCCTATTTTGTCCTCTAGTGCTTGGCACCATAGCACTTTTGTCCTCTATCTGATTGCCTTTTGTTGTAGCTACATAGTGAGGAACTCATCATCAATGACCGGATTTCCTTCATTCTTCTTCACCATGGCATATCCTACGAACTTGTTGATCAATGTCTAAAGTTTAATCCATTCCATTATGTCGGATTAGAGTACCTAGAAGTTCAACTTTTTGGATCTACTAGTAATAAAATCCCAATCCTTATCACATTTTGGCATGTTCTTTATTACCTGCTCTAATTGGGCAAAGGATCGAGCAGCAAATCCATAAAATCTAGTGCTAGTGTATCGGTGGCCCCATTCTCCATCTTCTTATGGAAATATGGCCTTATTTTCTAGGGATCCAGCTCAATGAGAACCATTTCATAATCCATCATAAGCTTTAAATATTCTTCGCAGGCCACTCGATGCTCCTTAACCCAATCCAAATCTAGCTCCACTTCATGGAGCACCCCCTCCAAGACTTCTCTTCTATGATCTAGGCCTAACTTCCAGGTCTCAATGAGCCAATGGTCATCCTTTTCCAGGGCCAATTCCTTTTCCCAAGTTCTCTTGGGTATCTTGAGGATAGCTTCGAGTTTAGCATACAAAATCCTATATAGTTCTAGGAAGTCAGTACAAAATTTCCTCATGCCTTTAAGCTATTTTTGCACCTCCTGAAACTTTTTTGTTGTCTGGATAATGTGGCAAATACTCTATCTCCATTGTATTGTACTCATCGGAACCAATCTTTGGTAGCCTTAGTCCAATTCTTACTCCTCTCCAATTTGGTTATGTGATCCTTGGAAAGTAGTAGAGGAGTGGTTGATGACGTTGTGGCCAATTCTTCGCTAGAAGACCATTATTGTATATAGGTTGTAAGATCTACCACTTGTGCCTTTAACTCCTCCTTATAAGATTGATCCTTGTTCATCTGGTGCACAATCATGGTGATGGATCCCTGGAGATGAACAATCTTTTTCTCCCTTGTGGCTATCCTTAGGTCAATAGTCGAGATATTCTAGTTGATTCCTCCTTTATCCATCATTGGAGTAGCTATTTGTATGGTTCTCGATCCTAATGCATCCAGGGTGATATGGGATCTGACCCTTGGCTTATTCTACTTTTTTTCTCCTATCTGAGCTAGTGCTAGGATGGCTTCTAGCCTCTCTTTGGGATCCATAAGATGGGGGCCTTCTTCTGTAATTATTTCTCCAGCCATTTGGGCATCTGAGATCCCTCCCTTGGTGATTCATGATCACCTTCCTCTCTTTGACTATGTTGGATCCCTCTTTCTTTTTTACCCAAGACCTCTTGTTTTTTTTTTTCTTCCTCTTCTTCATCTGAGTCCTAGATGAACATAGCCTTTTCTTCTTGTGACTTAGTGGTGGCTATGTTTTCCTTGGGGCTATCTTCCCCTTCAAATGTCTTCTCTTTATCTTCTTGCTTGTGCTCTGTGTGACATTTTGCTTCTGGTCTTTTTCTTGTTTCAGCCTCTTCTTTAGGCTTATCTTCTTTCACTTTCTCTTCTTTCCTTTCTTCACCCCCTATAGGAGGCATTTCTTCATCATCATGGGGGATTTTGTCTTGTTCCTTGGTCAAAGGTTCTAGAGCTACCTTCATTTCCTCATTTATTTCTTTCTTTTCCTTGAAAGACTATCTTTTAATTTCCTCCCCAACATCTTTGAGTTATCAGGCCAACTCTTCCTCAAGTTCTTGATCAGAAGTCTCCACTGTATATATGGCACTGGGGTCTTCAACATCTTCCTCAGAGGATTGTGTTCCTTCTTCCTCATGCACTACCTCATCAATGACTAAGTGTTGGTGCTCTATATGCTCATAGTAGTTGTCCTTAGATTCTTCATCCATTTCTTTTGCTGCCTCCCTCTCTTGGCTTTCTATCTCTTTGGAAATTTGCATTGTCACCTCCATCTTGGGTGGTTTCATCTAAGGAGGGGTAGGGAGAATAGCAACGATTTCGGCTAAGGCATCCTACATTGTGGGGTTCATTAACACTCTAGAGAGCTCCATAGATATATTTTTCATATGCTCAAAAAAATCTTCTAGAAGAGTGAGGGTATGCATTGTTGTTGTAGAGGCTAAGGGGATAGTAGTTGCTAGTGACATCGAGGAGGATGAGAGTGGAAAAGTGGTGGCAGAGGAAGAATCCCTCACCATAATAGGTGTGGTAGGTGAGGTGTAGGTGAGGTGAACTGATATGTCCACTGTAGGTGGAGAGGAAGCAAGTAGTGCTTGAGATGTTGAGAGAGGTGTAATGCTAGTAATAGTGGTGGTGACTTCAAGAGTAGAGGTGGCAGGTGGAGACTTCAGTTGCTCGGCCTCTTCTTCCTCTCCTTCATGGAGTGGATCCTCTTGTATTGTGGCCATCTTAGTGAATTTTCTTGATTTATGTCATTTCTTGGAGGTCTCACCCTCTGAAGCCTTCCTTGAATATACCTTATGCTTTGGGTGGTGCTCTGATACTTATTTTCTCTTTTTTGACCTAGTAGTGGGAAGAGATTATGAAGTTTCTCTAGCTAGGGCAGCAACGGTCCCACTGTCAGTTTCTCTCTCAAGATTTTCCTCAAGCTCACCACAGGTTAGAGTTGCTTCTTGGAGCTTTAGCTGAGAAACTTTCCCATCAATCCACTGCTTTTTCCTATGCTCTAGTGGTTTTGTTAAAATTTCAAGGTCATTGACCTCTTCTTCATCCCAATCAATCAAGGGGAGGGGCAAGTTGGCCATTACATCAAGCCTTAGATCTATGATAGTATTCTCATCTTCGACGATCTGGTTTGGCACTGGAAATAGTTTGACTGTTTTAACAAAGTATGTTGTCATGTGCATATATTGGCTCATGTTCACCTCCTTGTCATCTTTGCAGTTAGCCCAGAAGTCCTCAACATTGTGCAAGTGGCCATATTCTTTAATTTTCCATATGGATCAATTCTTGGTCAAGGAGTGTAGAGTTCCAAGATATATTCAATGATCTCCCTCTTAGAATACTCTACACATTAGGATGTGAGAAGAGCATAGATACCTTGGCCAAAAGTGAGAGGATAAGGGATGGCTGGCCTGTATTTGTCACTTAGAAGAGTATGTGCATGTTGTAGCTGTCTGGAAATTGATCATTTGGATATCAGGGTAGCTTATATGGCCTCTCAGAGAAGCCCTCGGTTCTGATGTAGGTGATTTTGGGAAATTGGATAAATAAGAATCTGAATTGGTGGATGAATGCATGGGAACTATGCATGACTCTCCTTTCAAAGTATCCTTTGAGAAGTCTAATGATGTGCCTGATGAAGGCATCATTTACCCTACAGTAATCTTTCTTGAAGTTTTGATATTGGATTTGCAAATTCCTACCATAGACTTTCAACTCTCTCCTTCAGGTTGGGCTATGTGCCACAAATAGACTTCTGTATGGAATGGGGTCAACTAGTAGATAGACCAAGTAAGAGGTCTTATAAAATTGAGAAGTCTTCTTAATTGCTACAAATTGCTCATGCAAGCAGTTGTTGATCATCCCTACCCAGTTGAACTTGAGTTTCCCCTTGGTGATCTCTTCTATTAAATAGAACAACCAGTCTTGGAAGTATGTTGCAGTCGAGATGCCCATAACCCTACTTAGCAAGGTTACCAAATCATGGTAGTCCTCATGGAAATCACTCTTGAACAATTCTTGGGGTACCTTGTTCGCACTTCCCCTCTTCTCTTTCAACCAGTATTGATTGATTAGCTTCTTGCATTTAAGAGGGTCAACTTTCCATGTGCTCTCAACATATTCTTTTGTTGTCTCCTCCATTGGATAAAAGGTGGGGATGTGGAAATTTTTCCCTATAGACCTAGCAAAAAAGTTAGCCAATACTCTACCATCGCGATCAACAATTCTTTTGGTTTTACCTTGATAGGCCTTTATATAGGTCATCACTAGCTCAGGAGCCACAAGAGTAGGCGAGAAACTAGCTACCTTGGCCAACCCACTTTTCCTAATTCTCTTTGCATTTTTTGTAATGGGATTGGCATTGACTCTTTGCCTGAATTCGTGAATGTCAATTTGTCCCAAGTTACTATCTGTAACTGTATCCAATTTTGTGGTAACCTTGGAGGTGACCTCCACTCCCTGAAATTTGTATTTCATCTGATCTTTGTCTTCCTTCCCTCTTGGTGCCTTGGTGGTGTAGACACTTAAAAATGACCTAGGCCTGCAAGCTCTATTTTATCACTTTCGTCCTAGCATAATTATGACATTTAATTATGTCCTTGGTCCACATTCAACTATTAATTAAATAATTCATAATTATTTAATTAATTCATATCTCTTGTATTCTTCATGATTATTAAATAAATAAATTATATTTAAATGTATTCAATACATCACTAAGGGTCTATTATCTTCTTACAATTAAATAAATTTATTAATTTAATTCCTTATGTCTTCCCGATTATTAAATAAATGGATTTTATTTATTTATTTAATATGTCACTAATTCTCATAATTAAATGAATTTATTAATTTATTTAATTATTGATCATAATCCTCTAAATTAAATAATTATCTTTAATTATTTAATTACCTAATTTAACATTTCTCTCATTTTAAATAAATGAAATTATTTAATTCATTTGTTTAAAATGATTTCATTTTATTAACTATTACTTCATTTTGGTAAATAATATGAAAATTGATTATTTATTGTCACACAAAATCCATATTTTGAATTTATTTAATTCAAAATGGTAATCTTCTTCCAAAAATCAAGTAATTGAGCAAATTCTTAATTTTTCAAATCTGTTTTTTAGTTCAGCCTTTATCCTCTTGATTTTACGAATCTTACAAATCAAGCAGTCTTTATCTTCTTTATTTTCAAAAATATTTATCTTTTTGACTAATTATCACATTTATTCTCAACCGTCAATTTGATTTTCTCAAATGACATCTTGTCCACTCATTTAAGATTTTTTCCCTAACCCTAATTAGGGATTGTCACATGAAATCTCGTCCACTAATTTTAGGCTTTGTCAACTTTCAATCTCATCCGTCCGTCCAAAATTGTGTTTTCTATAAAATGCCAATTTGCTCACTTTCTCAGGACCATAGCTTCATTATTGCAACACGTTTATGCTTAGATCTTAATTGCATACTTTGCACTTAGCTTGTTTAATTTAATTTGATTATTTGCCATAGGCATAGTCATTTGTCATTTGTCAGAGTCTTTATTTTTCCATTCAAATCCTTCAAAACTTGCATAGGACATAATCATAATCAATTGCTCACACATAAAAATTTGAGGGCAATAATCATACGATCGTTGTGAGCTAGAAGGTGCTATGGAGATGAATTATGGAAGCTTCAAGGAATAACTGGTATAATCTTTCTTGTATTTTCTTTCATTGTGCTCTATAGTTTCTTTGGGTTTTATTTTATATGCTAATCATGCTCATCTAACCTAGAAAATACCCATTGATACATTGGTGAACCCGACGCATTTTATTTTTCTATTTTCCGTACGGTTTTTGATTTTCTATTTTTTTTATAGGTACAAGTATGGAATGACGCATTTAATATTTTTTGAGCTGCATTTGATGCGTCGCGATGCATTTGACAAACTAAACGCCGCATTCGCTTTGATAAATCACAATCACAGTCAGGAAAGCCGCATATGATGATTCAATCGATGCATTTTCCTATTAAACTAGAATGTGAGACTGTGACACAATCGTTTTGTTGTGATGCATTTGTCTAGTAAAAGTTCTTTAAAAATAAATAAATTTGCATTCAGGTTTTTCTATTTTTTGTTCTTGGTTGTTTTACATTCTAGTTTTCTTCTGCATTCTTCCTAGCATAGGGGTTTTTTCATGTTATTAATCTTTGTTTGCAGCATGTGGAAGCTACATCTCATGAGTCCAAGACTAGTTGATAAAACTCATAACAAGTGTTTTTGCAGATTTGAGTGTCTAAGAATTATTTCAAAACATTGTGCTTGTTCTTTTTAGAATAGAAAACATTTATTTTGGTGCATTAAAAATAAACATGTTTTCAATTCTGTTTGATTGTGTTTGAAAGTGGTAGGTGAATATGCTCTCACCCTGTGCAAACTAGGTGATCAAAATGCCAGACCCACTTTGTTCCTGTGTAACCTTGATGCAATAACCGAAGTATCCTCTCCCCTTGCGCAATCATGTGATCCTGGGTGTAAGAGAAATGATTATTGCCTCTAGAAATTGGGCCTGTCAGGGGATTTCATCACCTCTAGGCAACTCAAACTAGCAACAGAGATAAATCCAAGCTACGCCCGACCGATATATAAATGTGAATCTTAAGGGAAAACCTAAGATTACGAGTGTGGATGTGTCATACAGACCAAGTAGTACTCCCCAAAACCATGTTGAGCTTAACCTCTTCAAGATGGAGTGCCTCCTAAAAAAAGCTTAATCTTGCACCCCATGTATGGCCACTCGAACATGGGTCCTGAATTAAACACCATTTTGTAGTAGCCAAAAACCTTCTATTTGCTAGCATAGCACCGGTCGGTGTGAAGGCATCCACATCTTCACAATCTATAGTAGAGGTGATCAATCTGCCATGGGAGTTTCATGGGGTTTGGAAGCTTGGTTGGCCTGAGAAGAGAGTATACTGTAAGGGGGAGCCCATACAACCAAGCTTCTGAATTCACACGCTACTGATATGCAGCTGGGGAGACCCATGTGGAATCTAGTGAATACTATCTTGGCTTAACCATAGGATTGTACTTGTTCTCTTTTTTGTTTGATTACTTTCAAAATATCATGTTTTCCAAGTGTTTGTTGGTTATTGAAATGAAACAAACAACACTCGAACATCTAGAAACAAACTATCGAACTTTAAAAAATTTGAGTTTTTGACCACAAATATCAGAAATTTGACTTTTTTACACTTTGCAACGCATTTGTTAAACCGCAATCACTCTGTTGCACCGCGTTTTCTAGATTTTGTAACGTATCTATTCTATTCAAACACATCTACTAATACAAACACTGCATTTTCCTATATTGAGATGCATTTTCCATCTGCAAATTTGCATCTGCTAAACTAAATTGCATTTGACATCTGTAAAGCCGCATTTGCAACACTGCACCACATTTGCCATTTTTAGAGCTGCATTTGATCACTACAATGCATTTGTTGCCTGTAACAATGCAATCACCTAACATAAAACCAAACACTATCCCAGAATAGAATCTGAGTCCAGACACTTTACCCTATTGTCAAACATATTTTTCAAAACGTCTTTGTCAGAAACCAGAATTGAAATTGCTCAAAACATCCATCATTTGCATTCACTAGCTTGCATTTCATCTGTAGGTTTAATTTTCCAAATTTTTAGTTGCATTCCTTCAGCCTCATAAATCATCAGTCCTATCATAAACTTGTCCTTAGGCTTCATTTTGAAATTTTTTGGATTAGGCCAACTCATCACACTTTGTAAAACAATTGTTTCAAAACTAGGGTATCTTGGGACATAGTCATTATTCCTCTTTTTCAGTCATTTTCCTTTTTGTGAGAACCTCCAACTCAACAGTCTAGGTAGGAAGGCTCACTCATTATTTTGACCTTGTCACTTAGTCCCCTTAGCAAGTCCTTTTGATAACCAAAATTGAAACATAAGTCAAGCATAGAGTGGTTAAGCAAAACCTTTCTTCAGATATTGTCCAAACTTAGTCCTCATTTTAAACTTAGACTTTTCATTATCCATCTCTAGTCCTCATTTAGAACCTAGGTGTTGCATTAAACATTTTAGTTCTTAGTCAACATTATCATCTTAGTTCTCATTTGGCACTTCGACCTTGAAAACCTTGTCATATTTCCATCGTCATTTCCTTTGGCAAATGTTTTCATCAGCTTGCATTATCATCCCTTATTATCGAAAATCCAAAAACATAGGCTAGCATCATCCTTGCATTTAGTTGTCATTCTCATCACTCTCATTTGAGCAATTTCCTTTTATGGTGGAAACTAGACTCCAAAGAAAGAAAAGACAAATGGAAAACTTTGGACAAGATTCTAATTCCAACATCACCAATCACACGTATGACCCAAATTGGAATTTTGACAACCCATTTAGCAACACCAATACTCAACCTCTCATCACCATACCATTCTCATCAAACATCCCCTTTGAACCATTCTTACATAAGGATGAATATGGACAAATACTTGAGGAAAACCTAGAAGTAGTAGCACAAGATCCAGAAGTAGCCTACTTCATAGAACAAATGGTCTTATATGACAGAGATAGATATTTGGCCATACTTTTAAGTCAAGGAGCTAAATTACCCCATGGGTTTGACATTAATACTTTGAGACCGAAATCTCCTGACCATAACATCAACAATACACATAACATGTCTAATAGTGGTCAACCTCCAAACACCACAAGAAATACATTTTTTGATGCTACCTCGCAAAACATCACAACTACCATGAGTATTACCTCCAACATTAAAAACAGTTCCAATTCCATCAACGCAACATCTATTGGAGGAACACAATTCGTCACACTGCCCACAATATCCACAATATTGTCACAATCAGCTGGAGCCACCTTTGGGTTCCCGGCAATGTGGGAAAGTTATTCCAATCCTCTTTTTACCACTACGGTAAATGCCATGGGGGAAACATCAAGCCATACAAATCCTCCATTGATGACTACATCTAGTACCATGAGTGCATCCTCATCAAATCCTCTCGTTGGTACCTCACTTAATCCATTGGGAGGAAGTAAACGATGTCTCCTTAGTTAAGGACCACAACCAAATGTTAACATGTCAACACAACTTAATGCCATCACTTCCCAAGGACAAAATACGACCATTCCCCTTGTATAATCCCAATAATTTGCACAAGGAAATCAAAACACACAACCTATGGCATCATTCTCACATCAAAATATTCATGGTCACCATATTCCTCAAATATCAACCCAAATGGCTGGGGGACACATTCTGACATATTCATCTCATATTCATACCCATCAACACATCCCCAATCCAAACTTTCACTACCAACAACACATAAATCAGAACACATCATACATGTCACAGCAACACATTCCTCAACAACACACCAACATCCACTCACAACAAATGGGGACCCATGGTGTACCAATCAATCCAATATATGGGGCCACAAATGACCCTTTAATCAATGCCTTGCAAACAAAGTTGATGGGTCTAGAGAAGACCACAGAAAACATACAAATATCTGGAAAGAAATCAGAAGTGTCATATGATTTATCTGTATATCCCTTTGACATGAACTTATACATGCCACCATTTCCTTTGGGATATGTGTCACCTAATTTTACCAAATACAGAGGGAAGACAAACCCTATTGAACATGTCTGAGAATTCACAACCAACTGTATGGACGTCACCTATGAACAAACATACTTGATGACTCTTTTCTAAAAGTCTTGCAGGTCCTGCCCTTGAATGGTTCTCTACTCAAAAGGATATCCAAGCATTGGATGAACTTAAACGCAAATTCATAAAAAATTACTCGTACAACATTGACATGGACACCTCTATTACTAGCTTATGCAATCTCACACAAGAGGATGCTGGTGAAACATTCATCCCATTCTTCCAAAAATGGAGAAGTCTAGCTAGTCGTTGTCACATTGACATACCCAAAAAGGAAAAGGTTGACATGTTTGTTGAAACACTTCTAGGCCCCTTAAAATATGGATTGCAAGTGCATTGTTGCACAAATTTCACCAATCTAGTTGAAAAGGGTGTCCACGTTGAGAAAGCTCCTATTGCAAAAGGAGAGCTAAAATATGGTCCTAAAAACACAACCGTAAATCCTCCTGCTAACAAAAATAAGTACTGGGTCAAAAATAAACACGTTGCCAATCATGGTGTTGTCAATGCCAAGGTTGTCAACACTATGGGTCCTGTACTGGCTCCAAAAGGGGTTCAACCGCAAAAAAAACCAACAACAATACTGACACCCCCTACCAATGTCACTCCAAACAACCAAAATTGTCTAAATAGTCAAAATCAAGGACAATACCATCAAACAAGACAATTCCCAAAAAGATGAACATAATCTGTGTTGGGAGAACCAATTGAGGATGTCCTTAAAAAGCTCCTCCAAAACGGTCTCATCACACTTGAAGAACCTAAGCCGTATGACCCAGGGAAGTTTAAACCATCATGGAGGGATTATAATGCTTTCTGTGAGTACCATCGGGCTAAAGGACATAAGACATCATCTTTCTGACAACTCAGAAATATTGTGCAATACTTTATTGAAAGTAGAATAATTGAATTGGGTGGGCCACAATTTCCATCAAATGCCAGCCATACCATTCATAAGAACCCATTGCAAGACCATGGTTCTAATAACACTTCCACGTCAGGTCCTACGATGAACAATAATCAAGCCAATTACGCCTGTGCCAAGTATGACTATTCCGGTGGAACTAGTATAAACAATGTCTAAATTGATAATGAGTGCGTCAATACCATCATAGTCAAAAGAGCACCTCATTGCAACGCCACTACTCAAAGTGGCAAGATCACCATAGTTGGTCTGCCTCCTGCTAGGCAACCTAAGATAACCATACCTGGTCCATCTCCTAAACAACCACAACCTAGCTCATCTGCAAAGCAATGGCAATGCAAGAGTTAGTTTAATCTTATCGACCAATTAGGCAAAACCCCTGTGCAGATTTCCATACTTGAGCTGCTTCGCATTTCTCCCATGCATAAGGCTATACTAGATAAAACCTGCAAGAGTCATCCATCCCTAAGGATATTGATGTCAACCAATTTGAGACCATGGTGGGATACCTCACTACACCTCATCATGTGACCTTTTCTGATCAGGATTATTTGTCACCCAAGACCAGCGATAACGATGCGCTACATATCGAAACTTTCATCCATAAGCACAAGGTCACAAGAGTTTTAGTAGATGCTGGAGTAGGATTGAACATATACTCTTTAAAAATCGTTAAGGCTCTAGGATTTTATGATGCATGCATAGACCCTACAAAGAGCATAGTCATAAAAGCATATGATGATGAGGAACACTCTTGTAGAGGTGTTATTTCTCTTCCTATCAGAGTTGGGCCAGTCATTGTGGATACAACTTGCCAAATCCTGGATCTAGAGTTACCTTACAACATCCTGATTGGTCGCCCATGGATTCATGCCTTAAAGGTTGTCCCCTCCACATATCACCAATGCTTAAAATTCCCATTTGACGGCACAAAAATCACCATATATGGAGATCCTGACCCTTTTCAATATTGTACCAATCTTTAAGGGGTATTTTCAAAAACTGAGCGCCCATCAACCGAGAAGCTCCTAGCTCTTCTTCTTCTAAGTACATTGACCCATCCACACTAACATCATCTCCCATGTCCACTTCATCCATGACTTCCACCATGCCACCATCTTCCACACTTCCTAGGGTTGAGCCCACTATCAAGATCCAGGACCTAGGCTGTGGAGAATTCAAACTGCATACGGCTTATAGTATCACGACAATACCCAAGTTGCCAAAGATCTATGGTAGACCATGTTTTAGAATGGAACCTAAGGAAATTTTCAAAGTTCCACCAAAAATAGTTTTCATCAAATGGGGAGACATGAGTAACGAGGAAATTTTTGATATTACATTATGGCTCTATAAAGAAATGGTAGACCTACCCCCATTACCAGTTAAGGATATGACATAATGAATGCTAAAGGCTACGATGGAACTAGTGGCGTAGGTAGAAATAAAACTGGATGAAGAGAGCCCATAGAATCTTTCAAAATACCAAAGTATTTTGGATTAGGGTATGGATTGCCTGACAATGATGATTGATGTACCAATGGAATTTCGAGTGAGCATGTGCATGCTTCAGAAAGTGTTGAGAAAATCAAAGAATCCTTTATTGAAATTGACTCCTAGGAGTGGGAATTTGGCTCCCAATGATCCTTAAGTGATTGTTACCTCGATGATTTTTTCATTAAAATTGGGGAGCTTACCTTTGAACAAAATTTTTGGAAAACATTTAAAATTGAACAAGCACCAAATAGTCACAGTACCAGTTACCTTCCCCATGACATACAAGCCCCACCATTTGAATCTAATAACCATCAGTTGGATCTATCCAAATAACCACATGACACTGACATTCATGACTCTAATTGCTTTGTCCCCTACTTTGACAACGAATATGAGACCAGTGAAGGGGAATATTGGATAGAGTCTGACATGGAATTAGATGATGACAACTTCATCTTCAATGTCTCTGAATCTATCTGCATGCTTTCCGCATCCTCCCCTCAATTTGCCAATGTTGACGATGGAATTTTTCTAGTCTACCTGCAATTAATTGATTGGGACCAACAAGGCCTGCCAGTCCTGGACACCTTTCAGAATGATGAGGCCATCACAAAATTTAGGGGATTACGTGAGGGCATACCCAGTGGTGACCACAAGGTCGGATTCACCATTGACCTAGATTGTGTAGCTTACTTCAAGGAGATTGCTCTGTCCCCCAGTCATAATATTAAAAATAAGAATAAAGAAAAAAATAAAACATATTTAGGTGAAAAATGAAAGGCACCTTCTGACGATAAAAAAATAAAAACAAAGGACATATCTATAGGTGAAAATCTCTCTGAGGTGCCCAAAGATGGAGGATTGGACTTTCTCCCCATAACTCAAGAGAAATCAGCTATGCTCATAGAGGACACCATAGAAGACAACATATCAACCACAGAAGATCCCAAAATGGTCCTCTTTTCTACGTCCTTGATTGAAGAAGAGAAACTAGAATTTCACAAATTCTTTGCCGACAGTAAAATCAACTTCACATGGTCCTATGCCAACATGCCAGGACTAGACCCAGAATTGGTCCTACACCATCTGCCATTATTGTCAAATGTAAAACCGGTTAAATAGAAGCTACGTAAAATGCATCCTTAGGTCACTCTATTAGTCAAGGCTAAGTTAAAGAAACTTCCAGACGCTGGGTTCATACAGTCTATTGATTATGCTGAATGGATATCTAACCTAGTACTAGTAACAAATCCAAATGGAATGATCTGTGTCTACATAGATTTCAGAGACTTAAACAAAGCATGCCCAAAAGATGACTTTTTGCTGCCAAATATAGATATCATTGTCAACCTCATGGCAGGATACAAGATGTTGTCCCTCATGGATAGTTTTTCAGGATATAATCAGATTTGTATTACCCTCGAAGATCAAAATAAAACAACATTCACTTGCCCTTGGGGTACATACTACTGGAATTTCATTTTGTTTGGTCTTAAAAATGTAGGTGCCACGTATCAGAGGGCTATGACCACAATATTTCATGACATGATGCATAAGATAATGGAAGATTACATGGATTACCTTTTAGCTAAATCAATAACAAGAAAAGATCATCTAAAGGTGTTGTTATAAATGTGTGCCTCAATCATCACAGGCTGTAACCTCTATTGGGGAAAAGTTGGTGTGACATCCATCATGTCTGGCTGACTAGCAGTAGTAACCTTGTTGAAATTGTACAGGTCGCTGTGACCTTGCAAGAGTCTCGTTGAACACTTTTACTTTGGTGCCTATTGTTGTGACAGTTTATTTGTTATAACCTCTCACCGCTTGTGGATATCTCTAGCCGATAGACCATTCAATCATATATCGGGGAGAGTCTTGGATGTTCGCTATGAGCTCTCAGCGATATGATTGTCTCGCCGACAGTGTTCTTTGTTGAAGTCTTCGGGGAGAGTCTAGGGTGTTCAATAAGAAGTCTTACCGATATGGATGTCTCGGCGACAACTTTATCCTGGAGACATCAGGGTGACTTGAAACTTGAGAAGACCTCTTGGTGATAGTTGGTGTGTCTCACTGACATTATTCACTTGGGGATACAACTGAAGTCATCGGAGTAGCTCAAGGTGATCATTATGAAGTCTTGGCGACTCGTGGGGTCTTACCGATAGTAGTATGGCTCCAGAGTAACATAAAAGAGCTTGGTGAAACCTCTTGGCGAAAGATGAATGTCTTGCCGATTGTCATTTGGTGCTCGGTATGACTTGTGAGTATTCAGAGTAACGTCTCAGTGATATGGATGTCTTGCCGAATGTTGAATATTTTGGTATAACCCTTAATGACTCGGTATGAACTCTCAGCGAAGGACGATAGTCTTGCTGACTGTTGAATACTTTGGAGTAACTGTTGAACATCGGTGTAACCTCCTAGCAATATCGATAAGTCTCATCGACTGTTGGATGCTTCGGAATAACATGAAGGCTCGATGGGATGTCTCAGTGAAAGCGATATGTCTT
Source organism: Sequoia sempervirens (assembly GCA_007258455.2). Classification (NCBI taxonomy): domain Eukaryota; kingdom Viridiplantae; phylum Streptophyta; class Pinopsida; order Cupressales; family Cupressaceae; genus Sequoia; species Sequoia sempervirens. The sequence continues at coordinate 194,688,154 of VDFB02270651.1, forward strand.
GGTGACATGGCGAAAGCTTAACGATAGCTCTCTAGACTCGATGTAACTCTTGCCGATGGAAAACTCTTGGCGATATCAGATGCTAAGCTGTGTGTGGCATTGGGGAGACACGGTCAGTGTCTCACCAACATGCCAACATAGATTGAAGCCTTTTGACTGAGTGAAGACTTCCTATGTGGCATCTCGTGGACCAATCAGAGAAGCTGAATGGAAACCATTAGAAGTTGCAGATGCTCGAAGGTTCAGTTGGTTGGAAGAACAGTTGTGTGAATAGTTCGAATTGTATCAGAGTGATTTCTATTCTATGAAGACTATAACTTGAAGGTTCCTGTATAAGATTGATCATTGTGAATGTTGTTGTAATCTGGCATCAGAAAGATAAGTCAGAACTCTGTATGTAATTATTTGTTACTATAATACAAAGTGACTTCTCTTGGTGTGGTGGGTTTTTCTCCTGTAAGGGTTTTCCCACGTATATCTGGTGTTCATCTGTATTTTTCTAATTCTCTGTTTCTGCTATTTATTTCAGTGTGCATATTAATTGGGCTGTAATTGTAATTTTAAAAGGTATCTCTACATTCTTCCCTGTGGTTTTGATGTTAGGAGAATTGTTTTCGCATCTAATTTTCCTTACAAGTGGTATCAGAGCCTAGCCAATTGTGTTATCCTTGTGGGTACGTTGGGTTTTTTGAGTCAATTTCTGTTCAGTGGGAGTCTTGTACAAGTTTGTCAATTTTCTAATTATAGATTAAGATGGCAAGCATGTCAGGAAAGATTGAAATAGAGTAATTCAATGGCAGCAATTTTGAGTTGTGGAAACTCAAAACAGAGGATCTTTTAGTAGATCGTGATCTGTGGCTTGTTATGTTTGGAACTAAACCTACAAGCATGAAGCAAGAAGATTGGGACCTTGCAGATAAAAAGTCTAAGGGGTTGATAGGGCTCTATTTGGCAGACTCCATTCTTCTCAATGTGCATGAAGAGAAGACTATATCTTCCTTGTGGAAGATACTGGCATCTATTTATCAAGGGAAGTCTTTGGTGAATAAAATTTTCTTGAGGAAGAAGTTGTACTCTTTGAGAATGCAGGAAGGAGGATCTGTTGCTGATCATTTGAACACATTTAACATGTTGATTACATAGTTAACTTTTTTTGGTGTAAAGACTGATGAAGAGGATCGATGTATGTTGATATTGTGTTCTTTGCTAGATTCATGGGATCACCTAGTGATGGCTATTGGGAGTATAACATCCAGTTTCAAGATGGAGGATGTTGTTGCTTCTTTGTTATTAGAAGAAATGAGAAGGAAATCTTCTGAGATGGCAAAGGAGGCCCTGGCTATTAGAGGAAGGTCAAAGGAGAAAGGCAAGAAGAAGGACAAGAAGTCCAAAATTGAAATCAAAAGGGAGATCAAAGTCTCCTGGAAAAAAGTCCAAGGTGAAGTGCTGGAACTGTGGGAAACCTAGTCATGTCTGAAAGGATTGTAAAGAGGAGAAGAAGAAGAAGAAGAAGTAATCTTTTGACAATGAATCTTCTCACAGTGATGGAGATGCCTTCATTGCAGCCTTGGCTACACAGGCATCAGATGATGTTTGGTTGATTGATTCTGGAGCATCTTTCCACATGACATCTCATAAAGACTGGTTCACGAAGTATGAAGAATACAATGGTGGAAAGGTGTACTTGGAAAGTGATTCAACTTTAGAGATTGTTGGTCATGGAAGAGTCAGAATCCAATTCCCCGATGGCAGAGTGAAATGAATCAATAATGTAATGCATATACCAGGTCTAGCTCGAAACTTACTTTCTGTAAGTATGCTAAATTATATTGGAGTGCAAGTCACGTTCTTTGGAAATGGATGCAAGATTACTAGAGGCTCAATGGTGCTAGCAAGGGGTGCTTGAGTGGGTACTTTGTACAAGCTAGATGCACATTATGTTCAATGTAACAATGTTTCTGTAAAGTCACATAAGGCTACTCATGGAGGAAAAGAGGGAAATGTTCCTAATTGTGTAAACTCTATGAAAGTTAAACTTCCAACAGAAAAGACTATGCTTTGGCATCATAGGCTAGGCCACATAGGAGAAAAAGGTTTAAAAGCCTTGAAAAACAAAAACCTGGTTGAGGGGCTTGAAGATTGTAACCTTGAATTTGAATTTTGTGAACACTGTATATATGGAAAGCAGCACCGTGTTTCTTTTTATTTCAGTCCTCATAAATCTTTTGGTTTGCTAGATTATATTCATTCTGATGTATTTGGTCCAGTGAATGTTCCTTCTTTGTCTACGTCAAGGTACTATGTATCATTTATTGATGATTATTCGAGAAGAATATTTGTTTTTTTTTTTAAAGTAAATCAAAAGTGTTCACTTGATTTAAGGAATTTAAGAACCTTGTAGAAAATCATACTGGAAGAAAAATAAAATGCTTAAGGACTGATAATGGCGGTGAATTTTGTTCTGATGATTTCAAGAGGTATTGTAAAGACCATGGGATTAAAAGAAGACTACACCTTATACCCACAGCAAAATGGAGTTGCAGAAAGGTTCAATAGGATAGTGATGAAGAGAGCACAAAGTATGCTAAGAAGTGCTAGCTTGGAGGAGAAGTTCTAGGCTGAGGCTGTTGCTACTGCATGTTACTTGATTAATCATTCTCCAAATTCTACTCTTGTTGAGAAAACACCCTTGGAAGCGTGGTCTGGTAAGAAGCCCTCTTTAAGACATAGTCGTGTTTTTTGCTGTGAGGCATATGCACATGTGTCATATGAGAAAAGATCTAAATTGGAGAACAAGGCTGTCAAATGTATATTGGCTATAGTGCTGGCATAAAATGATACAAGCTTTGGAATCCTGATACAGAGAAGGTTGTATACAGTAGAAGGTAATTTTCGTGAGCTAAAACCTTCTACCTTGGGATCTACAGTTAGAGACAAAGTTAGAAAACAATAACGGTGTAGTTGGAATTCCTCCTACACCAGAGAAAGAGGAATTGAAAATTCAAAATGTACCTAAAATTGAGGAGAGCTCAAGCAGTTCTGAAAGTTCTGAAGAAGAAGAACCTCAACCTCAGCAAGTGAGGAGGTCAACTTGTGAAAGAAAACAACCTGATAGGTATGGCTCTCTTTGATAGATTCTACTTGTGCCTATGCTTTAATTTCTAGCACTGATGAGCCTAGGACTATAAAGGAGGCATTTAAAATGTCTGATTCAGACTCTTGGTTGGAAGCCATGAATGAAGAAATGGAATCATTAGAAAAGAATGAAACTTGGAGTTTGGTGCCCTTACCTAAAGGTAGAAAAACTGTTGGCTACAAATGGGTATTTAAAAGGAAGATTGGTCTGGATGGCAGCATGGAAAAATATAAGGCGAGATTGGTTGCGAAGGGTTATTCCTAGGTAGAGGGAATTGATTATGGGGAGATTTTTTCTCCTATAGCTAAGCTGATGTCCATTAGATTTATTTTGTCACTTGCAATAGTGTATGACTTAGAGGTCGAATAGATGGATGTGAAGACAACATTTCTTCATGGTGATCTTGAAGAAGAAATCTATATGTCCCAGCCTGAGCACTTTGTTGAAAAAGGTAAAGAGAAACTGGTTTGCAAGTTGAAAAAGTCTCTATATGGGTTAAAGCAGTCACCTAGAATGTGGTACCAGAAATTTGATACTTTTGTATTGTCTTTAGGATTTGTGAGATCAAAATCTGATCATTGTGTTTATTATAAAGCTGAAATTGATCAAGTTTTTATTATTGCTCTCTATGTTGATGATATGTTGTTCATTGGCAATAATAAGCTAATGATTTCTGATCTTAAGTCTCAGTTGTCTGCTAAGTTTGAAATGAAATATCTTGGTGCAAAAAGGTATATTTTGGGGATGGAGATAACCAGGGACAGGAATAGTAGAAATCTTTGGCTCAATCAGAGTAAGTATATCAAGACTGTTCTAGAGAGATTTTGCATGAATGATTGCAAGTAGCTAGTTGTTCCAGTTTTGCATGGAACGAAGCTATCTATTGAAGACTATCCCAAATATCCTACTAAGATGGAGGACATGACCAGTGTACCCTATGCTAGTTTGGTTGTAAGTCTCATGTATGCAATGGTCTGTACAAGGCCAAACATTTCCCAAGTAGTGGGAATTCTTTGTCGGTTTATGGCTAATCCTGGAAGGACACATTGGGATGCTGTGAAAAGAGTTTTCAGATATTTAAAGGGAACTTCAGATTTTCCTTTGTGTTAGCATGGGAACTTGGTTGAATGACAGAGGAATCTCAGTATTCAAGGCTATGTGGATTCTGATTGGGCAGGAAACATTGACAGCAGGAGGTCCACTAGTGGATATACTTTCATGTTGAATGGTGGTGCAGTGAGTTGGATGAGTAAGCGGCAGGCTGTAGTCGCTTTGTCCAATACAAAGGCTGAATACATGGCAGCTACTCATGCTTGTAAAGAAGCAGTTTGGTTAAAACATTTGTGTTCTAACATTGGTTTTGATGCAGGGAAAATAACTATTTTTTGTGACAGTCAAAGTGCAATTTTTCTGGCAAAGAATCCTACTTTCCATGCTAGGAAAAAACATATAGATGTACAGTACCACTTTGTACGAGATATGGTGGAGGATGGAAAGATCAATTTGGAAAAAGTTGATACTCTGGAGAATGTTGCAGATGCATTGACGAAGCCAGTGAGCACAAACAAGTTCAGGTGGTGTGCCAGTTCAATGGGCCTTAGTGCCCATGATTTTTAGTAAGTTTTATTGTGCTCTAGAGGTGCTTGTGTGATCTTCGTCAAGTGGGAGATTGTTAAAAATGTGTGCCTCAATCATCACAGGCTATAACCTCTATTGGGGAAAATTCAGTGTGACATCCATCATGTCTGGCTGACTAGGAGCAGTAACCTTGTTGAAATTGTACAGGTCGTTGTGACCTTGCAGGAGTCTTGCCGAACGCTTTTACTTTGGTGCCTATCGCTGTGACAGTTTATTCGTTATAAACTCTCACCGCTCGTGGAGATCTCTGGCCGACAGGCCATTCAATCGTATATTGGGGAGAGTCTTGGATGTTTTCTATGAGCTCTCAGTGATATGATTGTCTCGCCGATAGTGTTCTTTGTTGAAGTCTTCAGGGAGAGTCTAGGGTATTCGGTAAGAAGTATTACCGATATGGATGTCTTGGTGACAACTTTATCCTTGAGACATTGGGGTGACTTGAACACTTGAGAAGACCTCTTGGCGACAGTTGGTGTGTCTCACCGACATTATTAACTCGGGGTTGGGTATGAGCTGAATTACACACCCATTGAACGTGCTTGTCTAGCAGTGGTCTTTGTAGCTCAAAAGCTAAGACATTATATGTTGAGCCATTAGACATAGTTGGTAGTAAAGATTGACCCTCTCAAATATTTATTGAGTCGTGCAGCATTAACATGACATCTGGAAAAATGGGTAATGATCTTGAGTGAATATGATATTGAATATGTAGAAAGAAAGCCATAAAGGGACAAGTCATAGTAGACAAACTGGCGGACGTACCTATAAAAAGTGATCACCCTTTAGTGGTAGATTTCCTAGATGATTCCATATTCCATATAGAACCTAAGCCACCTTGGAGGCTCTATTTTGATGGATCGCATACTAATCATGGCTCGAGGGAAGGAATCCTATTTATCACCCCTCAGGGAAATTCCATTCCTAAATCCTTCTGCATAGCTTTCCCATGTACCAATGATTTGGTGGAATACGAGGCACTGGTCACAGGACTTTGAATGGAAATAAAATGGAAAATTAGAGCACTACATGTCTATGGGGATTCTCAATTAGTCATCAACCAAGTGAATGGTGACTATGACACTAAGGATGAGAAACTAATTCCCTACAAATGAATGGTTGACAACTTTCAGACATATTTTCAAACAGTGAATTTTGAGCAGGTTCTGAGAGCACAGAAAAAGGTAGCAGATGCCATGGCTACAATAGGCTCTCTCCTCGACATTCCAAGCAATATGCCTCAGCTAGAATTCCTAATAGAACAACTGTTGGTTCCCGCTTATGAAATTATGGAATCAAATATGGTCTGCAAGCTTTTTAGTCTTGATTCTCCCTGGTACCAAGACATTCATGACTACCTTAAGTTCCAAACCCTCCCCTAATCTTTCCAATATCCAAATGAATTCTTTTATCCGAAAAGTCACAAGATATGCCATCGTTAGCGACACCCTTTATTGTCGTAGCTTTGACAACACCCTCCTTAGATGTCTTGACACTAATGAAGCACACACAACCTTATGTGAAGTACATGAGGGTATATGTGGGTCTCTTCGAGTGGTCCTACTCTAGCCAAGAAGATAATGAGACTTGGGTACTATTGGCCAACCATTGAGAAAGATGCACTAGAATATGTTAGGACTTGTCGCCAATGCCAGATTCACAGTGATTTGATTCATGCTCCAGCGCAGAAGCTTCATCTGATCACTTCTCCTTGGACCTTTGCAAAATGGGGACTCAATTTCATGGGTAAGATCCATCCTACCTCATCTAATGGCCACAAATTTATCATCACCGCCACTGAGTATTTTACGAAGTGGATCAAAGCCATCCCCCTAACATACATAATTGACAAACAAATCTCCAAATTCATTCTTAACTACATAATTTGTCGGTATGGTCTTCCACAATCCATCATCACTGACAATGGATGTCTGTTTAAAAACCAAGATGTTCATGAGTTATGCGAGTGATTTCACATCCAACATCATTTTTCCTCTCCATATTACCTATAGGGAAACAGTCAAGCTGAGGTGTCAAATAAAATTGTTAAAATCCTGAAAAAGACTGTCAATGACGCTGGTCGTGACTGGCATATTCAACTCAACCCAGCTCTATGGGCTTACCGCACCAGCATTCATACACCCAGATGAGCCACTCCATTTTCCCTATTCTTTGGAGCTGAGGCCATCTTTCCCATCGAGGTTGAAATTCCTTCCTTACGAGTCTCCCTAAAGGGTCTAACTAATGATGAGTACAGACAGTCATGCCTACATGAGCTAGAGATGCTAGAGGAAAGAAGGAATAATTCCTTGAACCATCTATAGGCATATCAAAACCATCTTTTCTGTAGTTACAACAAGAGAAGCATGGTTAGGAAGTTTAACATTGGTGACTTAGTCCTTATGCAGAATCCTAAGAATCAAGCAGACAGAGAAAAACCTAGAAAATTTGAACCAAATTGGCTAGGTCCTTATGTCATCATATCCTCCTTTGGTTCTGGAGCTTATTAGCTAGCAACTCCATATGGATAAAAATTGACAGAACCTATCAATAGTATACATCATGGCAAGTTCTATGCATAGCATCAGAAAGTCGAGCTAAAAACTTTAAAAATACAAAAAAAAAAAAATTTGAAAAATGATAAAAAAAATTGTTTCCTTAATGAAAACTTGGAAAACAGGCATCTTGGCGACACCAAAAAAATTAAAATATGACAAAAATAGTAAAGATAAATAATTCATCCAATAGTGAAAACCTGGCAAACAGGCGCTTTGGATAAGTACCATGGTGAAAACTTGGCAAACAGGTGCCATTCATAGTCAATCATTGCTCTGCCATCTACTGTCACTTTTTTGTCTTGTCCTATGATGGAACACATTTTTCGTATCCACCATAACACTTGGCATGAAATCATATCCTATCTCTCATGGTTTCAAAATGATTGACATCAAGTTCGGCATACGGTCCACTGGGTATCCCATGCATATCCTATTCATGTTCTTTAAAATTGGCTAAGTCTTGGACTTGACAAGGGGCATAAAATTTATCAAGTGATCATAGTGGGTATCACACGTAGTCTTGAAAATTGTAAAAATCCTTAAAAAAAGACAAAAACATTGTAAAAAGTCCTGAAAAAATGACAAAATCATCATAAAAAGTCTTGAAAAAAAGACAAAAAACATTGTAAAAAGTCCTAAAAAAATTGACAAAAACACCATAAAATGTCCTACAAAAAGACCTAAAAATTGAAAAATGTCCTGAAGAAACCACAACAAACATTAAAATGTCTCAAAAACGCAAAAATTGAGTCGTTTATTTTCAAGTCTGTCAAATTAGTCGGTCTTTGTCATTTGTCCAAACTACATTATCTCTACACATTTGCTACGTAGGAAAGACTCATTTTTGAGTCCCTGAGACATTAGGTCAGTCCTTTTAGGTTTGTCAAAATAAAATCATGATGCAATCTTTGGTCATCAAGATAAATTCATTGGTTATGTCAAACTATGAGGTCTCTGAGTGTATGACGTAGGCAAGTCCATCTTTCATGAGCCCCCGAGGCCTCACTAGGTCAGTCCATTAGGGTTCATGGCATTACACTGGCACACATGTCAAAAAACCTTCAAGTCAAACAAGTCATCTCAAAAATAGCTAATTACTACAACCAAATTATGGCAACCATTTATTCAATGCCATTTATTCAATGTGATAATTATACTAGCATGACAACATCGACATATGGTCAACACAAGTTAATTCAGTCGACTTCAGCCATATTTGGTCAAAACAAGTTACATTATCATAACCAATCAAATTGTCAACTCTTGGTTATTCTTCAGATGTGTTTTTCTAAAGAATAGTCTTTGTCATCCATGCCTTAGGATGTGTCCTTCCTAGGCATCATCACTGTCATCTGACATTTTGAGGGATCCTCTTAACATTTAAGGATCACTCCTCTCGACATCAGTATTCTTTAGATGTGTCCTTCTGAAGAACAATCTTTCTCATTTATGCCTTAGGATGTGTCCTTCCTAGGCATCATCACTATCATCCAACATTTTGAGGGATCCTCTTTACATTTAAGGATCACTCCTCTCGACATCAGTATTCTTCAGATGAGTCCTTTTGAAGAACAATCTTTCTCATTCATGCTTTAGGATGTGTCCTTCCTAGGCATTGTCACTGTCATATGCAAATTTGAGGGATCCTCTTGACATTTAAGGATCACCCTTCTTGAAATTGGTATATGTCAGATGTCTCCTTCTGAAGAGAAAACTCTATCATTTATGTCTTAGGATGTGTCCTTCCTAGGCATCATTACTATCATTCGACATTTTTGAGGGAGCCCTTTTGACATTTAGGGATCAATCCTCTCGACATCAACATTATTTGGAAATCTTTGACATTTGTCATCTTGGCATCGTCAGAACCTTGACACCCTAGCATCTCGACATCATTAGACCCGACATCTTGGCATTAAGACACTCGACATCTAGACACACTTGGAAAACACTTGGCCCTTGTCTTATTGGTTTCATCATGTTACTAGTTTTTCAATGAGATCTTAACAACAGGATTTAGAGAAGCAGCGACGTATCATGACATTTGTATTGTCTTTTGACACTCATGTTACTAGTTTCTCAGCGAGGTCTTGACTACGAGATTTAGAAAAAAAATGGTGTATCATGATCATGGTTTTATTTTGTCCTTTTGGCAATCATGTTAATTTCTCAAGGATGTCCTAGAAACAGGATTTAGAGAAGCAATGGTGTTTCATGACTTGTCCTTCTTGTCTTTTTCTACTTGTGGTTGATTATGACAAAAAGACTGGGGAAATTGCGCTCTTAGTATGAGTCATGATCATCCTTGTCTATGACTTCTTGTCTTATGTGACGGTATGACCTTGCACACCTTGATTTATTTCATATCATGGTGTTTGTTGGCCATCACAACAATCTGTCCAATGATGATTAAGAGCAATAAATCTAAAAGTCCTATGGTAAAGTTTTGAAGGATTGGGTCTAGGAACTACAATGCATCTCCTCTTTCTTTTCATCTTGTATCGTCTGTCTCTCAATAATATCCTATGACATACAAAAACATAAGTGCATACATAATCACATAGACATTGCATTAGGTCCATACATGCATCATCCATAGCATTAAATCATATACATTACATATTGCATTATACATAGTCATGCATTAACATAATCATAAACATAGGCATCTAGTCAAATAAATAAATTATATCATCATCATCCATGGCATAACATCAGAAGGACATGTAAATAAGCATTGCATTATTAGGGCATCACATCATAATTAACCATGATAAGGAAGTAAAGGACATGACATATAAATAAATACCATCATCCATCATAAATGCATATCATACATAAATCATTCATCATACATCATAGTGCATAAATCAAATAACATCACATAACACACATGTAGGCCACATCAAAACTGCATCATATATATGGCATCATCTCAAAAAATATAATGTCACAGGATAAAGTCAAGAGATATCCCAAAAATAGAGCTCGCAGGCTCAATGGTCAATGCATAATGTGTCATAACATAAAGTCTGAGACATGAAACCAAATGTAGTAAGCATGTCCCTAAGAAATACTCTCTTCATCCTCTCATGGTGAAGAGTGTGGTGATTGAGGACCTATGCCTGGCACTGAGGTAACAGGTGGAACTGTAACAACCTTTGTCTATGAACCCAATGGAACTAACATTGATGGCATCATCTCCACGGTAACATGCATCTGTGATGACACTATGGCATGACTCTGTGAAGCTGAAGGATCTGTCACTGGAGGGGGATTGGGTACCGATCTATGGCCTAAACTTGATGACCCGTGTGAGTGCCCTGACCTGTGATTGGAGGAGTGTCTGTGATGGGACCTATGACTCGAAGTATGTCCTTAAGAGGTCGATCCCCCTGCACTACTCTGGCTACCACTACCACTACCTGACCTATTGCCGCTACCCATTTGTGTCCTGGTCAGAGTGGGATATCTCATCTCGGCTGGCGCGACCTGCTCATATAACTGCTTGTATCGCCCAATCTGTATGCTAATCCTACCAAAATATTGAGCTAGATCTGCCGATGGTCCTGTACATAGTCGTGCAAACTCTGTACACCACTCCGCTGCCTCCTACTAGTGGATCACTACCTGATCCCGCTCTACCCAAGCCACCTCTAGCTCTGACTATAATGCTCTGACCTGTACGGTGCTCTCATCTAGTCGCCTCTATAATTCAGCCACCCTCTAATCTGTCATGGTGTCATGGGGCAATGTTAAGCTGGATGGTACCTCCTCTCCCTCCACCATGCTCCATCTCAACAGTCTCTCGGCCTCACTAATGGCCTCATCCTCATCATCCTCCCCTGTATCCTCCTCTCCTCCAACTCCCTCTTCTCATGGAATATTAACATCCATCTCGACCTCTGGTTGAACCTCCTCCTCCTTGACCTCTTGATCCTGCCTAGCCTCCTCCTCGACCACATGCTCCTCCTCGGCCATGTGCTCGTGACCTACATCCTCGTGCTCTCGTCTAGGTCCCTCCTCCTTTCTCTCCTTCTCCTCACTTGCCTCTGGGATGGCATCCAATTCCCCTCTCGCTACACGCTGTCTCACAATCTTGCCCTGCCTCCTACCATCTCTCCTCCATCTCTGACCATCCCCTCTATCATCCCCATCATCTCCATCTCCCCCTCCACCCTTGCCTCCATCCCTATTTCCATCTCTCCCTTTTCCTTTTCCTCTGTCGCCATCTCTACCCCCTCGTCTGGCTCATGGCACATGGGGTATCACTGATCTCCTATCAATCAGTGTTGCCCCATTTGGATCTGTCACTAGCATGGGTCAACGTGCCTACCACCATAGTTTATAGTCAATGATCATCCCCAGATGTGCAATCCCACCCCTCCATCCCCATTGTTGTGCCACTAGACCATCAATCTGTTGCACAAAAAATGGTATAGGAATAGGCAGACCCTAGGCTCCCTCCCTCAAAGATCTGGCATTCTCCGCTATGCTTACCGGTACACACTGCTACTCTCCAAACTATCTTAGGACATGTTGTGGTAGATACATCTTTATGATGAGCTGAATCTACACTGTCCTCCCAATAAAATAATGATACTGTCTGCAAATAATGATACTGTCTACAGAAACTGAGGTGGTCATCCTCATCATCCCACTACCCACATTCTTTGTAGGGCCTCCAAACCAATGTAATCATGGTATCAATTTGATGGCACCACCAACCGGTCTCTCTAACCCTCATCTGTTGTAGAGCACCGGCATAGTAATACGCATATGGCATACCCTCGGCTATTTGTGGTCTTTGGATAGGAGGTCAGAATATCACCACATGCTCCCAAGCCCATATCATCAGAAGTTTCATGCCACACCCAATTCTCTATGCCCTCCTATAGGCCACCTTGTGAAGTTGATGGTAAAGCATGCCTAACAAATAGGGCCCCCAGGCATAAACTTTCCTATCTCGCCTCATGCCCACTAGCACATCACCCCAACCAATGGGAAACCCGTGTCCGCGATGGTCAAGAATCAGTATCCCGCCGATCAATGTCACTAGTAGTGCATCAAACCAGTTGTAATGCTCTGCCATAAACTCCTAGTGGATCTCGTATCCCTCAATGCCGAGTCCTGCACCCTAATCGTGATAGTAGGTCATAAAGGTCTAATAGCCATGCTGAGGGTCATAGACGATCCTCTCTCCTCAAATCAATAAACATAAAATATGGTAGACATCCTCTAGAGTCACGGTAGCCTCTCATATCGACAAATGGAAAGAGCATGTCTTAGAGTGCCATCTCTCGCACAATACAGTCAATAGTCCCCTATTCGCCCAAATAATGGGCATATAGGCAACATAATACAAACCTAGTTGCATCAATCATCGTCGATCTCGTGGACTCAGCTGATCTCCAAAATGGAAGGTCAATGGATACTCTCCCGCATATAGATGGGCACTAGTTGTGTCTACACATGATCAAACAATGTGTCAGCACATTATAGACCAACATCATTATCATTTGTGTCACTCAAAAGCATTAAAAATTTGAAATCCATTAAAATCAGCATTGGTCAAAGTCAAAGTCAAATGTGTCACGTTGACTTCAAATGCATCACAAAGAGGCGATTGTGTCGTTCCGTACTTCAATTGTGTAGTGAAATGTTGAATGTATCGTTTTGGTTGTCATTTGCATCGCAACAGGGCTTTTCCATCGCGACTTTTGGCATATGCGTCATTTAAAATGGATGCGTCATTTTTTACCTCAAATGTGTCGCACTATTGCAATTGCGTCATTTTGCCTATCAATTGTAGCTCGTTTTGGTGAATGCATTACGATTTCTTGCGAATGCAACACAATCTGTGACTCTATCCTATAAATATTTGGCACTTGTTTCATGACGCATCAAATGCATCAAACGCGAAGACAGATGCGACTTACTTGCACCCATATGCGACGCAGCACAATTGATATTGACTCTAAAACCCTAAATTATGTACACAAAATGATAAAATAACAAAGTGGGTTAGGGGTACATACCGCTGGCTCTAAGCCCTCAGGTCGCCTATAGGTCCACACGATTTCTCTGTGATGCTCGATCACTAGAATCACCATGTCTACTACAGTCCTCTTTGCTCGGCGCTCTCAAATTTGCTAAGGTTAATAGTGAAAATGAATTGGCTTTTACCCCTTTGTCAACTTATTTATAAAGTCAAAATGACATTTTTCAACTCTTTTATTATTGGAAGCCCTTTTGACCAACTTTGACCACCCTTTTGGATGCTCTAAACACGCCAGAATTTGAAATCAGCTGCGTCATCTTTTTGATCATTAAATCGACTTATCGAGACACTTTCCAAATTTCACTGGGGCATGAATTTAACTTATTTTCTTTGTCATAATGTGACATGCTACATTATGACAAAGAGAGGAAAAATGTAGACACTTAAAAATGACCTAGGCCTGCAAGCTCTATTTCACCACTTTCGTCCTAGCATAATTATGACATTTAATTATGTCCTTGGTCCACATTCAACTATTAATTAAATAATTCATAATTATTTAATTAATTCATATCTCTTGTATTCTTCATGATTATTAAATAAATAAATTATATTTATTTATTCAATACATCACTAAGGGTCTATTATCTTCTTACAATTAAATAAATTTATTAATTTAATTCCTTTTGTCTTCCTGATTATTAAATAAATGAATTTTATTTATTTATTTAATATTTCACTAATTCTCATAATTAAATGAATTTATTAATTTATTTAATTATCAATCATAATCCTCTAAATTAAATAATTATCTTTAATTATTTAATTACCTAATTTAACATTTCTCTCATTTTAAATAAATGAAATTATTTAAAATGATTTCATTTTATTAACTATCACTTCATTTTGGTAAATAATCTAAAAATTGATTATTTATTGTCACACAAAATCCATATTTTGAATTTATTTAATTCAAAATGGTAATCTTTTTCCAAAAATCAAGTAATTGAGAAAATTCTTGATTTTTCAAATCTGCTATTCAGTTCAACCTTTATCCTCTTGATTTTTCAAATCTTACAAATCAAGCAGTCTTTATCTTCTTGATTTTCAAAAATCTTTATCTTTTTTACTAATTATCACATTTATTCTTGATTGCTGATTTGATTTTCTCAAATGACATCTTGTCCACTCATTTAAGATTTTTTCGCTAAACCTAATTAGGGATTGTCACATGAAATCTCATCCACTGATTTTAGGCTTTGTCAACTTTCAATCTTGTCTATCCGTCCAAAATTGTGTTTTCTATAAAATGCCAATTTGCTCACTTTCTTGGGACCACGACTTCATTATTGCAACATGTTTATGCTTAGATCTTAATTGCATACTTTGCACTTAGCTTGTTTAATTCAATTTTATTATTTGTCATAGGCATAGTCATTTGTCATTTGTCATAGTCTTTATTTTGTCATTCAAATCCTTCAAAACTTGCATAGGACATAATCATAATCAATTGCTCACACATACAAATCTAAGGGAAATAATCATACAATCACTGTGAGCTAGAAGGTGCTATGGAGATGAATCATGGAAGCTTCGAGGAATAACTGGTATAATCTTTCTTGTATTTTCTTTCATTGTGCTCTATAGTTTCTTTGGGTTTTATATTATATGCTAATCATGCTCATCTAACCTAGAAAATACCCATTGATATAGGTGGACTTCTTCCCATTTTCCTTTTCTACGGATGCCCCCAAAAGTCCTATAGCTAATCCCATAAATCTTGCAAGCAAAGGAACAATAAGCATATTCATGTGCAACATAAGGGGAGCATTATCAAAATCCTACAAAATCGATGTTAGATCAAGTAATTCAGCTTTTAAGGATCATAACATTCTTCTTGGATCATCATTTTCCTTTCGTTTGGGGAAGATATGGTAATTTGGGCCTAGGGGTGCAGATTTCCCTGGACTGGTAGTTTTTTTGAAGGAAGCTACCAGCAAACAGCAAAGAGGGTACAACGACCTGCATAGAGCCACCTACATCAACATTTCCACATTATGATGGGGTCCACCAAGGTAATAAGTCATTTGGACATGTGGGTTTGATCATTTGTGAAGTGTTTGGAATGCTAGATCAATCATTTTATTATGTGGGTTTGGAGGTTGTGGATGCAAGTGGTGTCTAGGCCGTTAGGGACTCCATTGTTTGAAATGGCTCTGGCAAGGTAGAATCCCGCAGACGATATCCCACAATTTGGGATCCGCAACTAGGGAAGGCAGTGTTGCCTCAACTTTGAAGTTCAAATTATTCAACTAGGTGCAGGCAAGGACCCACGGAAGGATATTAGATTTCAGTCATTCGAAATGGTGGAGACGAGACGGTGGACCATAGGTTGCGGCCTGCACCATCGAGCTCGCAAAGGTCATCAACATGGGATATTCACTAACGGTTGGCCGAGTGACAGTATTGAGGTTGGATTTCACATAGCGAGCGGCGGGCTTGGTTTGAAAATTTAGAAATGGTGATAATGGGACAACAACCCATAGGCGGTCACCCGCATTGGATTGCTCGTACACAACTTTTACTTAATGATTTATGAGGAAGACATGTTAAATTATCATTGTTGAGTACCACGAAGTGGAAAGATGAGGATCGTTGGCCATTTGGGACAATGGACATGTGGTGGCGGCAACCCACAATAGAGGGTTCACATACATCAAACTTAGTTGTTTCATCCTTGGGGCTCAACGGGAGTCAATTGGTGTGGAGTTTGAAAGGTGGATAGATGGGACACCTTGGCCATTTGGGATGGAAAATTCTTGGCAGCAGTCCACAGATGGAAGCCCGCAAAGGGCAGCCCACGAAGGGCCTACAATTAGTCATTTTTCTCAAAGGGTCAGATGAAAATAGACAACGCAGGGCCCACCCAGTGGGAGGACCTAAGGGCCTTGCCATTTGAGGATGATCGTTGAACGATGGTGCAAAAATAGTGGAAACTCACATGAAATGGCCCGCATATGAGGTTTGGAGACTTATCAAAGGGCGGACAAAGGTATTATGGGACCTGCCTAGTGGGAGGTCAAGGTTAGATAGCCGTTGAAAAATGGAAAGAAAAAAGGGGCCAACTACGTGCAGAAACCCACACTTATGGATCCACAGTGTTATGAGGGCATCCATTTAACATATGATTTTCGTTAAGCTCAAAGGAACGGTGAGGAGATGATTTCCACCTGCATGAGCGGGTCCAAGGAAGGTGAAGGCCAGAGTTTAAAGTTTGTTGTTGGGTAAGTTGAGATAATGAGGCAAAGGTCTTGTGAGCCACAAGGGCTTGACGACCCTAGTTCAAGAATAGCAACTACGAGGGTGAGTTCCACATGGATCTCAAGGATGTATTTCGAAGGATTTTCAATTTTTAAAATGTCAGTTTTGTGCCCTATGAGGTTTTCTAACTAGTTTCAAGGATTTTTTGCTTAATATTTTACCAACTTTGTGAAAATTGATGAAAAAAACATAGCATAGGTGGCGGAAAACCTACCTGACAAACTCACATGAACTCATGGAGAAGAGACTGAACATTGTGATGGTTGAACTGCAACAAGATCTTGTGGACGTGGAGGTGGCAGAGGCAGGAGGAGTTCTGACAAATTTTTAGGAGGAATGTTAGTCAAAATGACTTGTCAAGACTTGTTATTTATAGAATTTTGGTCATTAAATGCTCACAATAAATTTTGGTATGGCAGTAGGCAGAGTTGGTGGATGCGGATTTTGAAATGGCTGGTGACAGGAACTATGGGGCCCATGGGGCAGACGATAGCCTAACACTTGTTGTTTTGATCAGTCAGTAAAAGAGGTGGTGATGGAGGCCACAGATCGCACAAAGTAGGTAGATGTACCAACTCAGCCACCATAGGGATGGTAAGGATAGGACAAAATTCCTCATAGGGCAGCCCACATAGGTGAACCCGCAAAGGACAAAGGATGGAAATTTTAAAGTTTCAAGGAAAATAGCCAAAAGAACTCCACAAAGGCCAAAGACTTGAAAATTTTGAAGGTGGTGAAACTTGGTCCATTTAAGATGATAGCTCTAGGACTCCTTGATCACTTAGGATTCAAAATAGGGGGCACACAAAATGAGGTGAAGGAAAAAGTGGCTTGGAAAAGCGAACAAAGAGGGTCCTCGTTCTGAACGAGGCATGTGTGCTATAGGCACAACATATATGTTTCTCCAATTTTGAATTATGATAGGTGAAGATGATTATTGATGACTTGGATTAAGTGTTGGATGCTAATTTGGATTTTGATCCACCTTTTCCCTCCTTTTGCATAATTTTTTCCATTTTTTTGAAAAGTATAAATATGTTGCAATGGTTTCAAGACTAATCTCTTCAATAAAATTTCCTTTTAGAAGGCACAGGAGGCTCCACTGACTGAAAGGAAACCTTTGGCTCAAGTGGAGAATATT
Source organism: Sequoia sempervirens (assembly GCA_007258455.2). Classification (NCBI taxonomy): domain Eukaryota; kingdom Viridiplantae; phylum Streptophyta; class Pinopsida; order Cupressales; family Cupressaceae; genus Sequoia; species Sequoia sempervirens. Next base: position 194,705,946 of record VDFB02270651.1, read on the forward strand.
TTTTTGTTGATTGTAACCTTTCCTCATGGAATGACCATTATAGATTGTCAAATGAAAATTTGCAATGTGTACTATTCATCTTGATGCTTGTTTTTCTCCCTTGTTCTTATAAAAGGGAATTCAGGGCTATTAGTATGGGTCTTTTGTTGAATTCTAGAGTTGTATATGCAAATTGAGAACACAGAGAAAGTATGTTTTGAGTCTGTATCTTAAGGTTTTGAGTCGAGCAATTAAATTTTGTCAAGTTTCTAGTTTCCAAGCATGTTTGAACTAATAATGCAAATCTTTTGAGTCTATTGTCTCTCCATTTATAACATTCATATGAATTATTAATGAAAATTCTATCAATGATGGACTTCCATTAATGTTCATTGTTACTTTGCAGTGAAGTATGTTTTAATTCTAGCTCGTGTTTAATGAATTAGTTAAAATGCTTTGATTAGAACATGAGTTCATATAAGTGTTGAGTGGATCTAATAAGTAGTCGTAGAATCTGAGAATATGATATGTGAATTGTAATGCAATTTCACAAAGATCATGAATGTTTAGAATTGAAATTACCTCATAGTTCATTTTATTATGTTTTGACTCCCTTCCCTGAGATAAGACACTAATCTTAAGGTGTTGAACGCATTTCTTATGGTTTTGGTCTTTCAATTTGAGAACAAATTTCATAAAAAAAATTATTAATTGATATGCCTTTGTTGAATTTTGGTCTTGTATGGTATTCTTAGCTTTAGGTGTTTAATTATTTTAAGGAATTTCCAATTTCTTGAAGGATTTCATCTATTTAGCCTCTAATGAGAATATATTTTCTTTGTTATACAATGTGTGATATAATTTTTTAGATGAATTACAAGATACATATTGTGGGATCACCCTCCCAATTTTTGTAGAGCCCAAAGTGTAGGAGAAGAATCATTCTAGCTTCCTCTCATTCAGTGACCAATCATCTCCTACGTATTTGAGAATTGAATCTAGAAAATTCATAGACGCTTGGTGGGATCTTCTTGGTTCTTTAAAAATTACCAACATGAGGTACTTCTATCCATACACAATAGGAATCCATCCATTCGGGACATGCATCCAACCATAAGGGTTAGGAATTTGTCCTTACAAGATAACAATTTCATCTATCCATCTAGGATAGGCATCTACCCAAGTGGGGTAGGCATCTATCTATAAAGGATAGGAATGTGCTATGGCCAAAGACTTAGACTCATCGGGACCATCCAAGTCCTGAGTCACTCACTAAAGACTACACTCCCTTGAAATTGCACCGAGGTTATTTTCTTTAGGAGTATACAAAAATAAATATGTATCTTGTGTCCCTCCTTGTAATTTGGCCTAAGGCCTCGGGGAGTCAAGAAAATCCATCCAAGATTCCTTTTGAGTATACAAAGAATTTATTTTATCTTATCTTTATGTTAGAGATTTTTAGCCCCTTTTGACCAAGAAATTCTCTTGAATTATTAAATTATATTTTAATTTATCATTACCATAAACTTTTCCTAAGCCCCATCCTCGAACTCCTGAGGTACTAGGAGCATCCTTCGTTTCCCAGACTACCTACATACCTTGCTTCCAAACAAGATCAAGGAATAAAATATGTAGTTTTTTTTTCTAATCTAAGTTTGATGTGAACTATTATGTTGGTATGCATCCCTTTCTAGGGCCCTTTTCCTCCAAACAGTTCCTCTACAAATGCTAACCACAAAGGGAAGCAATAAAATATAAGTAAGTAGTCACTATGACTATTACTTGTTTCCTAAAACACAACTAATTCCTAGTCTGAAAATAACGTCACCCTTGAAACCGCTGAACTAAATTTCCATTCCATGATTAAATATCCAGTAAAAATATAAATAACATGAATGAATAAATAAAATCCTCTCGAATCTTATAAGAAGTTTTACTAAGTTTGAACTAGTGGATTTGGGTTCATTAGATTAATCTTTTTAGGTTATCGATCCAGGAGAGATTACCCGTCTCTTGGATTTTATTACCAAGATGTCTCTTATTTCTCCCTCATGATTTAAAGGAATTATGCCACAAATGTCATTATTGCATCTTTGTTAGGCTATATATGCAGTATCTCAGGCACGATGGAATTATCCGTAAACGTGATCCAAACACATCGTTGATACCGAATGTTGTTGGTTTTAGTTTCAATTCTTCTTTAAGGTTTTCTATCTAACATAAAATAAGAATCACACCAATTGTATCAAATAAGTGTTGAAAGTAAATCGAACTAGTAAAATAAATGCTAATTCCTTTTGCATAGATAAACTTATCTAATTCTAATTTCCTTTAACATAAAATTTAATTTTAATTGTAAGTGTAATTAATTACTGAAATAAAACATACACTAATTCTTGAAAGTAAACTTATCCAATACTAACTTCTTGAAAAATAACTATACTAAATAATTGAAAATAACCTCTCCATACTTATTTCCTTAATTATTCATACTAAATATACTATTTTCCTTGCAAATAACCTAAACTAATAATGCTATAAGAATGAATTTTTGCAAATAGAAACTTATAAACTTAAACGATTCTAAATACTTCAAGAACTACTTTTGAAAATATAACTTCAGTTCTTATTTCTTTCCAAAATAACTTAAACTATTCTAAAACTAAATAAATGTTCATAAAATATATGTTTGACTAACATTAATTTATTTTGAAAAAAAAAGTTGAGCTATTCTATACATTTGAAATTTACTTGCAAATTATTAATACTAATTGTTTGAAAATTAGATATGAACTTTAATATGCATGTTAAAAGTAACTTAACCATTACCTATAACTTTTGAAAGTAAGAAGTAGAAAAAAATAATTAAGAACCTTTTCAAAATAGAATAAAAAATCAATTGACTTTACACCAAGGATAGTTCTCATTTTTTGATCACCAAGATCCATAAGGGTGAGGTGAGAGCATACGATGAAAACATAATATCATTTATAATTTAAAGATAATAAAATGGATTATTACTTTACTCATAACTAATTTATATCTTATCATAATCATAAATGGACCATCTAACCACATATTAGTATAATAAAATATATGTTTAAATCTATAACTATTCAATAAGAAATTCAATTTGTATCAAGTAATACTATTCAAACCTACCATATAATAATGTGATGTGCAAGAAATTATAAATGTGATCTATCATTTTTACAAGTATTAAATCTCTTCTTAGAATATTTCAAGTAATGAGTATGTTTTTTATTAGATAAGTTGCATTTACTGGGTGCAGTACCCATTACATGATGAGCTTGAAGGGCTAAAAAGAGACTAAGATCAATAGTACATTATAGAGCGGACCAAAAACAACAAAACCAAAAATATAATAGGCACAACACATGAACAACAGAGACACATAGACCAACCCAATAATTGGTGACACCTTCCCATTTTTGAATGAGGAGATTTAAAACATCATCCTCAACCTAATTAGGACCCTCACCCTTAGTCGTCTTGTCTTCCTCCTCCTTGATGACATAGGAGAGACTGACAATAGATCTATGGATGATCTTAATGGTGAAACATGTTAGCCTAGTGAACTTCCTTTCAAGTTTCTCCATCCACTCCGATAGCTTGTTGATGTCCTCCTCCTTGTTGCTCCTCCTCTGAGTAATCTCTTTCTCCATGGCCCTGGGATCCGAAGAGTGGGTGGAGTCCTCTTTAAGATTTTTTTTTAGGTTTCATAATTGGTTGGGACCTTCCATGAACTCCTCTTCCTCCTCAAGAGTTTCCTTCTTACACTCATCTTTGCCGCCAGTCTGCTCCGTGCTGCTAGAAATTTCATCCACCAGTATCTCTTTCTTGTTCTTCGCCAATCTATGGGACCTCCTAATGATTGTTTTCTCTATCCCCATGTCAATACTGGCAGCCACAAAAGTGTCACCTTTGGAATCCTTTTCCACAACACTTTTTCCCTCACTGTTTGTGCCCAACAACTCTGCCTGGCACACAATGTCTTTTTTACCCTTCTTCTTTGTCATTGGTCTATTGTCCAACTTGGTGTGGGTATTCTTAAGCTCGTACAGTCTAGCTGTAGCCTTGGAATGGGACAAACCTGACCCCCTCCTTCTTCCTTTTAGTTGATGGTTTTGGTTAAGGCACCAAAAGGGGGGTCACTTTCTAGTGGGGGGATTTTATCTTGGGACCAATCGAATCAGCGGGGGATTGTTTCTTAGGGGATAGGTTAGGTAGTTCTAATTCTTCCACACAAATAAAAGGGATGGATTTGGGGGGAATAGGGCCAAATGGAAATGATAGAGTTGAAGAATGATGCCTTGGTGAAGAGGCAGGGGAGGCGGCTAATCAAGGTTTCGAGAAGCAACTTCAAGGGATTCCTTTATCGAGTTTTCAAGTGAGGTCAACAAAAAAAAAGGAAAGCTTAGGAGAATTTTGTGCTTGAGATGATTTAGTAATGATATATGATAAAATTAAAAAACCTTAAATATCCCCTTTAAAGTTATTTATTTCATGAGAGATAAACACACCTTATCCCATGGTTTAGGAAGTTCCTCTCTGTCAAAGTTCGACTACTTCTTTGTCAAATCCTGACTACTTCTTAATTGGCTTCTCATTGTCTCTAAAAAAAGCATTGAGGCTCTCAAGGTCCCGAGTTTTGGTGTGCTTCTTGTAATTCTTGTCACTGCAAGAAAGGCCCGTCACCTTGGCTGTCACTTCATCATTAACCTCAAATGAAATTCCTCCCATTGTAACTCTCCTATCCCTCTAGGAGCTAGCAAATTGCAGCGACATATTTTTGTCATGACCCACCAGACTTTCTAATAGTGGCACCAACCGCCCATGTAGATGTGCCACACAATAGGGTCCCTGTGATATTTGTCACAATTTTTGAGCTTAGTCTTGAACCTATTGTCACCCATCTTAAGACATAGGTCACAAAACCTAGCCTAGAAAAACAAAGTTAGTCAAGAATTGAACTAGTCACCGATGATTTTACCCTAGCTTATAACACTATTTCCAGACTGCCAAGGACAAGAAAGTGTAATTAATGCTTCCAATATTTTACACGCATTGATGGTCATTCCTAAGGAAATCATCACCATGGGGCCATAATCTTTCCATAAGTACAGTAAGCTTAGAAAGCCATGATGAAATTTATTAGATAATTAATAACCGATGTGCTAGAAGTCACTTTGAACTTACGCATTTTCTTAGACCTTCAGCCATGGGGCCAAAATTTGAATTCCTTAAATATGTCACATTAAATCTTAGGGTCATCATAAGCTTCATTAGAATATAAATAGTCAGCAAGTTGGAGATAAGCATCACTAACCACACATTCCTAAAAGAATTGTGATATGCAATACTTATGACAAGACAACCCATAAAAGCTATTGAGAGAACAAGCATACATAGTCATAATTGTTAAAAACCCCTCAATACCCTACTTTTTCCTCACCACATCATCTGAATTAGTCCACATCATCAAAGGCCCTAACATGTAGAGCCACCTATACCCACAAAGAAAAGCATAGTTGGCCATCATTTAAACAGTTATATTTCTCTTCTCGTCAAGGATCAATCCTTGAATATTTGTCAGTAGAGCCCCAAGTTTTCTCCAACATTTGCAAAGACTCCACAAGGAACCAATGTTGGCCAGGGCATCTACCACTTGATTTTCCTCATGAAAGGTGTGAATCAATAACTTCCTTTCCAATTTTGAAATTAAAAAATTATGTCTAAAATAATATCCCTAATGCTTCATCCTTGAAAATGACAATGATTAAGAGATTCAATCACCTTCATAGAATACCCTTCTATGTGTAGTTTTTTTATGCCTAGAGTGACAACTAACTCAATGCCCTTGAGCAGTTCCCATGCCTCCACTATCATAGAAGATTGTATGTCAATACCTCCAGCAAACCCAACAACAAAGTTGATCATATAGTCCTTGATTGTGCCACCAATGCTAGCCATACTAGGGTTCCCTATAGCCACTCCATCAAAATTTAGTTTGAACCAACCAATGCCTAGGGGATTCCATACCATGTTCCTTCTAGTCAGAGACTTATAGTTATCAAAGGAGTTGATCTCCAGGTTTTGATTCCAAGATTTTTCCATCTTGATCTCCCATTCAGCAGGGGCTTTTTTCAAGGATTTCCAAGTGTATAGAGAGACACTCTAAAAAATAAATCCGAAACCAATGCCAAAAACTTCCTTGGGACTTTTTTCAATATCTTTGAAGATTTGATTTTTCTTCTCTTTCCATAAGAACCAACAAATGATGGGGGGGTTTGACCCCAGATCTCCATGGGGAGAGAGTGTTGGAAGGGTCCAGACCATCCTTCAATAAAGGATTTTAAGTCCCCATTCAAGGTCTAATGAGTCTCCAATTTTCCAAAAGCCAAATTCTAAACTTCAGCAGCAAACAGATAGTGCAATAATAGGTGATCAACTGACCCTTCATTACTTTTGAATAGCATGTATCTATTTGAGATCTAAAATCCCCTCTTCCTTAAATTATCCTGAGTAAGAATTCTATTGTGACATGTCATCCACTAGAAGAAATTTATTTTTGGTTTCAAGTGTCTGTTCCAAACCTATTTCCAAAGTATGCTTTAAATACCTTTGTCTAACAACAAAACATAAACCAACTTGAAAAAAATATTTCCCTTGCATTCCATAGTCCAGAAGAACTCATCCTCAATATTGGATATGGGAATTTTGGTTAGTGAGAGGATGTCCTATAAGGAATTAGCCAACAGTTTCAAATCCAAGGAAAGGGGGCAACATAAACCTAAATCTTTCTATCTCCTACATCCATGTGGACTATGAAGGTAATCAAATTCTTGCCAAAGAAAATACATGCAGGATCCATCAAATTCTTAAAGTTAGATAAGGATAGGGGGGATTCAGAGAGATAGGGGTCTTCCCAAAAATGAATGTTGCTACCATTTCCTAGTTTCCATCTCAGCCCAAAGTGTAGCAGCTTCTTCATCTTGCAAATATTATTCCAAGCCAAAGAGCCATGGGGGTGTTCATTTGAGATGCACCTAATTATGGGGTTGTTGCTTAGGTACTTTGCATTCATAATCCTAAACTAGTCTTTTTTATTCCTTAACTGATCCCACCCACCTTGGCGAGTAAGGCTTTGTTGGTAGATTAGATTTTCCTTATAACAAGCCCTCCTCTAGCTTTAAGAAGGAAAACCTTATCCCAACTAACCAGAGACATCTTTTTCCCTCTATGCCAAACTAGAGGAAGTTTCTTTGGATTTTTCAAAATTTTCAGTGATGTAACTAGGAATTTTGAACATGGAAAGGAAGTACACTAGAATCCCTTGAAGGGTGGCAGTAAGGAGTTGCATCTTACTAGTATGACTAAGAATTGAACCTTCCCACCTTGCCAGCTTTGTCTAGATCCTCTCAAGGATAGTATTCCAAAAAGTGGGAGTGACTTCCTTAACAATGAGAGGGAGACCCAAATATATTGAAGGAAGGGAGGCACTCACACAACCTAAAAATAGTGGCGACACGATCATGCAGGCCATGAGTGCTATTAAAGAAATAGATCATACTTTTTTTATAATTTATACAATGACTTGAGCAAGCCGCATAATTTTTGAGGCAACTTTTCCATTTCCTTGCTTCCACATCAAAGTTTTCCCAAACAAAATGGTGTCATCCACAAATAGTTGAATGACATCTAGACATAAAGTGATGGCTAATTTAACACCTTTAATAGAGCCCTTTGATAGTATTTGAGCAACATTCCTACTTAGCACATCAACATCCATTATGAACAAATAAGGAGATAGGGGGTCACCCTGCCTTATACCTCTTTTAGTTGTAAAGAAACCATTGGGGTCCCCATTGAACAAAATATAATATTTCATAGTAGTTATGCATTCAAAAATAATGTTAATCATCCTCTGATTGAAGCTGAACTTATCTTTGAATTTGGGAAGAAATTCCCAAAGGAATTTTTCATAAGATTTTGAGATGTAGAGCTTAAAATCCATACTAGGATTGTTACACTGGTCCATAGAATGAAAAATTTCATGAGTGGCAATAGCAGCATCCAAGTTATGGTGACCCAAAACAAAACCTTTTTGGCTTGGGCTAATCATTTTTTTCCAGAAGGGGTTTTAAGCAGTTCACTAGGATTTTGGAGAAGATCTTATAAATGGTATTACATAAGTTGATGGGGTGAAAGTCAACAATGGTTTGTGATTCCTCAATTTTAGGAATAAGGGAAAGGAAGGTATGGTTCAACTGTTTGAGTAGTTTTCCAAAATTGAAAAAATCCCTAGCCGCCAGAGTTAGGTCTTCCCCCATAATATCCCAAAAAATATGGAAGAAAGTTAGGGGGAAACCATTAGGTCCCAAGACCTTGTACGTCCCCATATGGAACACAACAACCCAAACTTCCTCAAGAGTAAAAAAGCCAAGAATAGACTCGTTATCCTCCCAATTTATAGAAGTAGGAAGGGGTTCCAATAGTAGACCATCCATTGCCAAATTAGGAGCCTCAATAGGAGTTGGCAGAGCACGTTGGAAGTGACCAGAAGCCAAAAGGCCAATCTGGGTAGGGGAAGTAATAACATCCCCTGACTCATTTTTTGAATTTTTTATTTGATTCCTTTTTCTATGCTTAAGGGCTTAAACATGGAAGAAAGAAGTGTTCTGGTCGCCCTCAGTCAACCATTGAATTCTAGACTTTTTCTTCTAGAAAATCTCTTCTTTTTTAAAAAATTGTTCCCATTCCATGCATTCAACCCTTTCCTATTGACATGTTTGAACACTAATATACCATTCCTCCAACCTCTTTTGTGTCACTCTAATATTATCAAAAAAAACTTTTTTTTGATGAAAAACATCCCCAAACACCCGCTTGTTCCACCCCTTAACCATATCTTTGATATACTTGAGCTTGTGGAAAACCCTAAACATGGGGGAGCCATGTACAAGGACATTCCACCAAGCAGCAAGCTTATTGCAAAAATTTAGATGGGAATTCCACATGATCTAAAAATAGAAATGGAACAGACCCATAGTAGAGTGTTCATTCAAGACCAACAATAGAGGATTATGGTCTAAAATAGTTTGGGGAAAATCTAACATATTGGAGTTTAGTAAGGTTGTCTAATTAGGAGAGAAGAGGAATCTATCAAGTTGAACCTGGATAAAACCATCCCCCAAATGCCTATTAGTCCATGTGAAAGCTCGACCTTGCAAATCAATGTCCACTAGATCAACCATGCTATTAAAGTAATCAATCAAACCCCCACACTTCTCCAAGGGGTAAAGGGGAGAGTTGAATTCTCTAGCCACTAACCAATAGGCGCCTCTATTGCTCCATATCCAATAAGTTATTTCCTACTAGAGGGATTTCCTCGCATTCCTTAGATCGAGGCATAAATGTTAATTATAAACCAAGAACCCCAAACATGAGATAACTAGACTCCCACACTATTCCTACATTGGAATAAATTAGTTCCAATTATTCTATTAGGATTCCACATCACTAACAACCCACCCGAAGCCCCATCTAAATCACTACAAGAAAAAAGGGAATTCAGCCAAATATACCTAGCTATGGGTTCAAAGTTTGTTTTTTCATCTTAGTTTCTTGTAACAATAAAACATCAATCTTGTGTTCCAACACATAAATTTTTAGGACCAACTACTTGTGGGGGCTATTTAGCCCTCTCATATTCCATGATAAAAGTTGTTTCATTTAGACACTTTCTTTAAGGACACTTCTATGTTCCCACATTTCTTCTATGAGGCTATGTTGCCATATTTCTTCTCCCGAATTATGTCCTACTAAAGTATCAACAACTACTATTATGTTAATATACACCAAGGATTTCCTTTGATATAAATTTAACTAATAATATTTTTGGCTAATTTCTTATTTCCTTTGATAAATTAAAACTTGACTAAGCACAAACTATCTCTCTTAAAACCTACTTGCAATAGAGAATCCATTAATTCTAATCTCTTTGAAAATTAATAATTAAATTATACTAATTATCTAAAGTTTCTTTTCAATTTAAACTTAATAAATTATTATTAAATACTCCTAATATTAATTGCTTTATACCATTTTAACTAATTGATTTACCTTTGAAATAAAATTAATCTTACTCTAGTTGCTTACTTTGAGGTATTAATTTTTGTATATTATATTTACTTTTGAATATTGAATTAGTTCTATTACTAACTAGATAAATCAAATTAATGTAATAAATCTAACTATTTTTGTTTTCCTTTGAAAATAAACTAGCATACATATATTAAATATTAATATATATAAAATACGTTGAGATTTATCATTCTCTAATTTTCTTTTTTGATTGATTTATCTTTGTGATCAAATCTTTGATTTCTCTTTGTGATCAAAAATATTATTTATTTATTTATTTGTTCTTTTAGTTTCTGCAAATATTTGATTTTTTTTTATTATTTATTTATTTATTTGTTCTTTTTATTTCATCAAATCTCTTTGATTTGATTTTTTTGTTTCATCAAATCTACTATAGTTGCACATGACTTCCACCTACCTATGCAGCTTCAAAAACTTTACACAAATTGTTGGATTCCATTATAGATGCCCCTCAACGTAGTTAATACTAATTCTAGTTATTTGGTGACATCTTGCCCTTTTAAAAATAATTTAATCTAATTCTAATTACTTAGTGAAAATCTAAGTGGTTCTTTACTGATTGCTCCTTTAAATTGAACCAATCCTTTGAAATTATTTACTACCAATTACTATGAAAATATCTTATCTAAATAAATTCATACTAATTACCATATAATGTAAAGTAGAAATTACCTTCTAACTTACCTTTAAAAGTAAATTCTAAATTAACACTTTGCAAAAATAATTTTAAAATAGCACTTTTGCTTTGATCACATATTTATTAAAATATCACTAATTTCTTTGAAATTTAAACAAACTCAAATTACTAGCATACTTTTACAAAATGAATTAAGGAAACATTAATTATGTGTAATTAAAACTAAATACTTTTGCAAAATATATATTATCTTTGAGATATTAATTGCTTTTATAAATTAAATAAAAATTAACACTATTTGAACAATGCTAAGTCTGAAAATAAATGTTAATTAATCATTGCATATACAATGAATACTAATTGCTTATAAAAAATATTTATGTTCAAGATGAATAATTATGAATTTATTAATCTACTTTTGTGAGGAAAAATCAAAGACTCAAAATACTTGATTTATTATAATAAATTTTGAAGCTTCTAACCTAATAATTATTAAAAAATTCAATTATTTATTCAAACTACTAACCTAGAATTTTGTGAGGAAAAAAAATAGATATTTATTTATATATATATACTTTAAAACTTAGATGAGATTTGAGGACTTGTAATTTAGCAATTATTTTATGTTTTCATTAAGAAAAGAAAAATTGAATTATAAGAGAAAGTTTCTTGATTTATTGCTTTTAAAATCTTGTGCATTTTTGAAAACTTCCAATCAAAATATCAACCAAAAATCAAGTTTCTAGTAATATTTAATTTATTCAAGAGTTCAAAGTTGTAAATGACTAAATTTCTTCCATAATAACCTCGTCTTGGAATTATTTTCCATTTCTCTATCCTTCCTAATTTGAACATGTTTATTTTGGAAGTGATTCACTCTAACACATGTTTGTCAAAATAAATAAATAATTAAATAAACTTATTAATGAAAAGTAAGATAACTTTCATAATAATATTTTAAACAAAATAAATAAAATTAAAATTAGCAAAAGATTCGTTAAATAAATTTGTTATATAATTAATTATAAATTTCTTAAATAAATTTGTTATACAAATAAGTGTCACATAGTGGCTAGTACTTGTCTTAATAGTATTGTAATTATTATTTTTTAGATTTATAAAAAAATAAATGTAAGTTTTATTAATGTGAATAAAAATAAACATAAATTTTGCTAATTATAGTGTTTTAATATTGTTAATTAGTTATTTTAATGACCTAACCCTAATCCTAACTCATACCCTAACTCTAATTCTATCCCTAACCCTAACCCTAACCCTATATGTAACTCTAACGCTAACAATAAATTTTAAACCATTATCTTAATCCTAGATCTATCTCTAACCCTAACTATGATCTTAATACTATCCAAACTATAAACTAATTTTTATCACTAGCTCTTAAATAAATAACATATTTAATAAATGTTATATTACAAATTATTATATATTAAATAAATTTTATAAATAAAATAAATATAATATTATTCTAAAAATCATTAAAAGTTAGATATTACATGTTGGCAATGTTTCTTCTCTTATTATTAATATAAAATTGTTATATATTAAAATGATTATTTATTACAAGTTGTTTATTTTTTTAAATTTTTTTATTAAATATATATATATATATATATATCTATATATATTATATTAAATTATTAGATTTGATTCGTACTAGAAACAAGTGAAACTATATATCTTCATTCAAATCAATAATTGTTAAATATTAACAAATTGATGATTATAGATGGTATGGTTTTTAAAATTCCATGGATGATAGAGTAAACACTTCTAGATTAAACTATGTATGCTATTTTGAATTGACATTTCAAACCATACTAAATGATTCATCGTAGGAAGATGATGTAGGAGCATCTAGTGGTGTAGGGAAATCTTGCATCACCCAAAAAAAATGTTTTCTTTAATTTCTTTAGTTGTTTTGAGTCCCATGATGGCACTTAGGGGATATAAGACTGTCAGGCATAAAAAATAGCGAAAAATGAGAACTTACTAGTTTTAGTAAGTCGACCTAAATGGGCTCGTATGGACACAAAAAATTACCCCAAGGAGCAAAGCTGAAAAACATTTCCAGTCGCAAAAGAATCGCCTCAATACCCTACATAGTTTGGGAGAAATTAAAGTTTTTGTCCCGAGAAATTTCTCCAATGCAGCTTCAAATTCAAATATAAAACTTTAGAGGCCCTAAAATAGCTCAAAAGGTAGTTGAACCGACCTATGATGGGTTTGAATGTTGTAGAGCTCATCAAGAGCTTTCCAACAGTATGCAATAATAGAAAATTGAACACCTAGATCAAAAGTTATGGCCCCGCAAAGTTGGCCCTCTAAAAAGTAAATTTCTTAAAAATTTCTTCCTAGGCCAGAAATCAAATGGCAGGAATTTTGGCGCCAAAACAAAAAGGGGAAATTTGTACTTTCTAGAACATTCTAGGGCAGTTATTGGGGAAAATAAAAAAAGGGTTAAGTGGGGGTTGTAGAAGGTGGCCCTGATAGTGCAGATTGTGGCTCTGAATAGTAGATTTTCTTTTCAGAGTAGATTTTGTTGCAATGAATCAAGCCCATGAGGCTGTAGCATGTAACCTGAGTCTGTAATTTCATTTTCTAAAAATAATTGAAATGAGTAACTTTTTTGTCTCGCATCTTCTATATTGGTATCTATTGTGATTTTTGTGGGGTTTGGGCAGTGTGGCCCTCATCAAGTGGTATCAGAGCAGGAATTCTCGAGCCTATAACAAAGTGTTGAATGTGAGGAAATTGCAGCAGGACCTGTGAGTGTGGGTTGAGTTCAAGATGCCTCCAATACTTGCCCAGTATGGTAGAGGTAGAGGCCGAGGTGGTGGAGGAAGAGATTCACCTAGAGATGAAATCAGAGCCCTTAGAAGGCAATTAGAAACCTTGCAACATGAGGTTCAAAGAAGAGATGTGTAACGAGATAGAGATGAAAGTGAAGATGAAACAAAAGAGGAAATGGAAGAGGAAGAGCAAGATCCAATGGATCCTAGAGAAAGAAGATTGTTGCGAGTGATCTCAAGCATTGGGAAGAGACCTAAAATGGAGGTTTCAAATTTTAGTGGAAATCTAAATCTTAAAGAATTGATTGATTGGATCAATGACATAGAGGAATTCTTTGAGATTGAGGAGATTGAAGATCCTCATAGAGTGAGGTTTCCAAAGAAAAAATTGAAAGGTCGCGCCAATATATGGTGGAAAGAGGTCCAGTTAGAAAGAGGAAAACAAGGGAAAGATAAAATTTCTAGATGGGATAGAATGGTGTCAAAATTGAAGAAACAATTTATTCCAGTCGATTAGGAATTGGAGATGCTCAAGAAGATGCAAAGCTTGAGGCAAGGGACAAGGATGGTGAAAGAATACATAGAGGAATTTCACAAGGTCCAGATTTGGATAGGACATTCTGAGGCAAGAAAAGAGAAATTTCTCATTATATTAATAGGTTGAAGCCAATCATATAGGAAGAATTGGCACTAGTAAGAATTACCAACATTGAGGATGTTTATCATTTTTCTCTAAAGGTTGAAGAATTACTGAACAAGATGTTTGAGAACAAACAACGAGGTGGAGGCCATAGAGGAAATACTGGTGGACGGTCATATGGAGGTTGAAATGAAGATCAAAAGAAGGGTGAAGGCTCCAATAGCAGCCTAAACCAGAAAGGAGATAACACCTACTATCCTCGTGATTAGAATAATGGAGACCAAAGAGGAAGGGGAAGATTTGGATGAGGATTGGGAAGAGGAGGCTTTCATGGAACTTGTTTCCAGTGTGGAGAAGGACATAGAGCCTATGAGTGTCCTCAACATCAAGGAAGGACAAATAGAAGACCTAAGGGTAATGAATGAGTTGCACATGTAGATGAAAATGTTGAGTCTTCAAATTTTGAGGATGCAGAAAGAGGAGAGGTTCTTGTTACTAGAAGAGCCTTGCTGAATGAAGAGAAGGAACCAACTCAAAGGAAGAATTTTTTTTGCACTAGATGTAAGTGTGAAGGTAAAGTTTTCAATGTTATTAGTGATGGAGGTAGTATTGATAACCTTATTTTAGAAGAAATTGCAGATGGAGAGAATAAGGAATCATAACCCATATTGGATTGCTTAGTTGCAGAAGGACCATAAAGCCTTGCTAAATGAACAATTTTTGGTAAAGTTCAAGATTGGAAATTACCATGATGAGGTATTATGTGATACTATGCCTATGGATGCTTTTCATATGTTGTTAGGCAGACTGTGGCAGTTTGATTGACGAGCAGTACATGATGGAAACACCAACACCTATTTTTTGATAAAGGATGGGGTTCATCATAAGTTGAAGCCCTTGAAAGAGGTAGAAGAGAAGGTATGCAGTAATGCAAGAATTTATTTAGTTGATGGAAGAAAGTTCCTAGAAGGTATGAAGCATGAGCATATGTGTTTTGCATTGATCTCTAGAGTTGTTAAAGAAGATACTACTAAGGTACCTGTAGAGGTTTCAAATTTGTTGAATGAGTTTCAAGCTATTAATTTTGATAATGTAATTGAAGGTTTGCCTCCTATAAGAAAGATTAGTCATTAGATGGATTTGATTCTTGGAGCCAGTTTTCCGAATAAGGCAGCTCATCGTATGACTCCAATAGAGAGTGAATAGTTGAATAAACAAGTACAACAGTTGTTGCAGAAGGGATTGATCAGAGAGATTTTGAGTCCATGTGCAGTACTTGCAGTACTAGTACCAAAGAAGGATGGAGAATGGGGGATGTGCACAGATTCTAGAGCCATCAACAAGATCACCATCAAGTATAGATTTCCCTTGCTAAGAATGGATAATATTATGGATTGTTTGAGTGGAGGTGAGTACTTCACAAAGATATATTTGAAGAGGGGATATCACCATATCTAGATTAGAGAAGGAGATGAATGGAAGAAAACCTTTAAAACCAAGGAGGGCTTGTACGAATGGTTAGTCATGCTTTTTGGGCTAACCAATGCACCGAGCACATTTATGTGGCTTATGAATGAGGTATTTAAAGAGTTTTTAGGAAAATTTGTTATTCTTTATTTGGATGATATTTTTATTTTTAGTAAGACATTGGAGGAGCACTTGATGCATATCTGAAAGGTTTTTGAGAAGCTAAAGGAGGAGAAGTTTTTGATTAATTTGAAGCAATGTAGTTTTGTGAAGAGAGAGTTGGTGTATCTGGGATTTGTTATCTAAGTAGAGGGTCTTAAAATGGATCTAGAGAAGGTGAGATCTATCATTGAATGACCTACCCAAAGGAGTGTTATAGAGGTAAGATCATTTCATGGTCTAGCAAGTTTTTATAGAAATTTTATTAAGAATTTTTAGTAGTATTTGTGCACCTCTAACTAAAGCGATGAGAGGGGATAGAAAAGAGTTTAAGTGGACCATAGAAGAAGCCAAAATTTTTGATATGTTGAAGAAGAAAGTTATAGAGCAACCTATATTGGAATTTCCATGTTTCAATAAGGTCTTTTAGGTAGATTGTGATGCTAGTGGCATTGCCATAGGAGCTATTTTGAGTCAAGAAGGTAAGCCTGTTGCCTATTTTAGTGAGAAGTTGAATGATACCAAGAAGAAATATTATGTCTATGATTAGGACTTTTATGCTATAGTTCAGGCTTTGAAGAAATGGAGACACTATTTTTTGCCAAAAGAATTTTTTTTATATACTAATCACCAAGCTTTGCAGTATCTCAATAGTCACGGAAAGTTGAATCAAAGGCACTTAAAATGGGTTGATTTTTTGAAGAGTTATACTATTTTTTTAAAGCATAGGAGTGGAAGGTCAAATAGAGTTGTATATCCCTTAAGTAGAAGGAAAAATTTGTTGATAGAGATGAATATAGAGGTTATTGGGTTCAATGAACTCAAGATTTTGTATCCAAAAGATCTGGACTTTGCAAAAGCTTGGAAGGATTGTTTGGAACCTGTTACATTGGATAGGACGAGATGGTTGGATTTCTTAATCCAAGATGGGATGTTGTTTAGAGGAAGCCAATTGTGCATTCCAAGAGTTCTATGAGAGAGAATCTAATCAAGGAGAAGCATACTGGAGGATTGGATGAACATTTTGGTCAAGATAAGACCATTGCTCTTGTCAGTGAGAATTATTATTGGCCATAGTTACAACAAGATGTGAAGAAATTTGTACAAATTTTTAGAGTATGTCAAATAGCGAAAGGAACAAGTCAGAATACTAGATTGTATCAGTCATTACCTGTACCTGAGAGGCCATGGGAGGATATTAGTATGGATTTTGTTCTTGGATTTCCAAGGACGCAAAGGGGGAATGATTCCATATTTGTGGTGGTGGATAGATTTTCAAAGATGGCACATTTCATTCCATGTCATAAGACTAGTTATGTTCATGTTGTAGAGTTTTTTTTCAGAGAGGTGGTGAGACTACATGGTCTACCAAAGAGTATAGTTTCGGACAGAGATACCAAATTTGTTGGTTATTTCTGGAGGACATTATGGAAGAAGTTGAAGATAGATTTGAAGTTGAGTTATGCATACCATCCACAGACTGATGGAAAAATAGAGGTGGTGAATAGGAGTTTGGGCAACCTGCTAAGATGCTTAGTTGGAGATAAGCCCAAGGGATGGGATTTGATTATACCATAGGAATAATTTTCTTACAAAAATTCTGTTAATAGGAGCACTGGAAAATCACCATTCTAGATTGCATATGGGAGTAGTCCAAGAACTACTTCTGAACTTTAAAAGATGGATAAGGGGGAGAAGAGTAGTGTTGAGGCTGAAGATTTTGTCGATCACCTGAAGAATTTGCATGAAGTGAAGAAACATATCAATAAGATGAACTCAAAATATAGGGCTCAAGTAGATCAAAAAAGGAGGTATAAGGAGTTCTAGGTAAGAGATTAAGTCATGATTCATTTGTGAAAGGAGAGGTTTCTAGTTGGTACATACAACAAGTTAAAGATGAAGAAGTTTGGACCATGCAAGATCCTAAAGAAACATGATTCAGGAAATGCTTGAGGTAGAGTTGCCTAATGGAATAAACATTTCTCCTATGTTGAACATTTTTTATTCGATAGAGTATCATGAAGGTGATATAGAGGAGTCTAATAAATGAATAGTTGAAAACTCCAGCACCTACTTTAGAGAAGGAATAGATAGAAGAAATCCTGGATAGCCGTGTGGGTAGAAGCACAAGAAATAGGCAATATGCAGAGTACTTGATGAAATGGAGAGGAAGGCCCGCTAAAGATTCATCATGGTTATCTAAGGATGAGGTTAACTGTCTTGGTTTCCCTCTAACTCCTAAGAAGTGACAGGGTCACTATTCAAATTACCCTGGGTGTCTGATGTAGGAGCATCCAGCGGTGTAGGGCAATCTTGCATCACCCAAAAAAAAATGTTTTCTTTATTTTCTTTAGTTGTTTTGAGTTTCATAATAGAACTTAGGGGATATAATACTATCAGACATCAAAAATAGTGAAAAAAAGCACTTACTATTTTTCGTAAGTTAGCCTAAACGGTCTTGTATGGATGTGAAAATTTACCCTAAGGAGCAAAGCTGAAAAAAAATTTTGGTCGTGAAAGAATCACCTCAATACCCTACATGGTTTGGAAGAAATTAAAGTTTTTGTCTTGGGAAATTTCTCCAATGTAGCTTCAAATTCAGATATAAAATGCTAGAGGCCCCAAAATAGCTCAAAAGGTGGCCCAACCAACCTATGGTGGGTTTTCATGTTGTAGAGCTCATCGAGATATTTCCAACAATATGAAATAATAGAAAATTGAACACCTGGATCAATAGTTATGGCCTCACAAAGTTGGTCCTCTAAAAAAGTGAATTTCTTAAAAATTTCTTCCTAGGCTAGAAATCAAACGGTGGGACTTTTGGCGCCAAAACAAAAAAGGGAAATTTGTACTTTCTAGAACATTCTAGGGTGGTTATTGGGGAAAATAAAAAGGGTTAAGTGGGGGTTGTAGAAGGTGGCCCTAATAGTGTAGATTGTGGCTCTGAATAGTATATTTTCTTTTCAGATTAGATTTCGTTGTAATGAATCAAGCCCTTGAAGCTATAGCATGTAAGCTTTGAGTCTATAATTTCATTTTCTAAAAATAATTGAAAGTGAGTCACTTTTCTGTCTTGCATCATCTATGTTGGTATCTGATGTTGTGATTTCTGTGGGTTTTGGGTGGTGTGGCCCTCATCAGAAGAGGATAATGAAGATTATGATTGTACAAATGAACTTAAGAAGAGTTAAGTGGCGGGAGAGGGTAGGGAGGGAGGAGATTGGAAAATGTAGTAAAAATGAAAATAGGCGAAAAAATGATGAAGACATAATAGAAGAATGACTAATATAATAATATGATATAACATAAATAAATGGATAAAAAAAGGTTAAAGTTAAATGTCACAAACAATGTGTATAAGAGTGAAATTGCACCCTTGCGATTTCCCCTACATTCTTGCTTCCACTTTAGTGTCCACTCCTTTAGCATCTTGAGTAGTCTCATTTTAGCCCTTGCATAAGCCTTTTTCCCTCTCAAGATTCTCCAACACCCTTTTTTTTAATATCTACCTTTGCGTGTTAATTTTGCATCAGACTTTGTGCCTTCCTAGTTCACATTGTTTTGTAGTGTGACGTGTCCGGACACTAGCACATTGCACAGATGTTTGCATTCCACGCTAGTGTCCTACAACGTTTCAATGCTCGAATGACCGTTTCTGAGCATTTTTTCCACTTGTCATCTTAGTTTGTTGGTGGAAATGGCTCAGGATTCTCTAAAATAGCCTAGGAAGCTTCTCTTCCCTCCTTAAAAGTCCTTCTTTCAATTCATTTGGGGGACTTCTAAAATAGCTAACTCCACTCTGCCAGTTTTTAGCTTGACTCCATCATTTGCTTGCACATATAGCTTGTTGTAGCAACTTCAAGCTCTCACAAGCTTCCATCACAACATTCTTGATAGCCTTATTGGATCTTGCAACTCCATTTCCATGCTTGTGAGCATCTTGGGATTCCATAATCCCTACTATTTGCACATTCACTTCGTGATACGAGTTCTCCTCCTTGAGCAGGGTTTGATTTTATCACACAATTATTCATGGTGCATGTTCTACTCCTAAGCAAGTTTTTCTTTCACCACATGCTTTGTTCATTACACTCTTCTTGGCTGTCTGTGGAGGTGGGAACACCAAAATGAGGGTTTGACTAAGGCAAACCCCTATACAACCCCAACATTCTCTCTAGATATCGTGCTTGCGGGTTTTGAAGACTTTTGTGCGGTGGAGGCTTCATCATCTGCATGGTTGTAAGTATTCCTTTCCTCTTCATCTCCTTACCTTTATCGTTTCTATTCCTTTATCTCAATCTCCTCATTTTCTGTTACTTTATTGTACTTTGTGGTCTTAGCATTCGTAGTAGAAAGAGTCACTTTAGGAATTTTTGTGATAAACTCATCCTCTGATCCGTATGAGACTCCAACATGTCACATTGTCGTCCACTTTGTGCGCTAACATCCTTTAGGCGAGAGCCTATCAGTTTGTCTAGAGACCCCCTATGACCTTCTCTTTCGGATTCTAGAACCTCCACACTATTCAATTGAGGTGATATAGACGAAGAGAACTCGTGAGTAGTGAATCCCCCCATATCACATTTTTGGTGAACCCGACATGAAGAACATTGTTCTTCGAAAAAATTATAATGGATTTAATATCTTCTTTTATTAGTTTTGTATCTAGTTTTGTTCAAAATGAAAATAACGTTCCATTTGATACATGTGATGGTGACTTGTCTTTTCCCATGTCACTTGGTGTCTTTGATCCTTCTCATGAGATTCCTCTTTCTTCAAAGGATGTCTTATTGCAAGAAGATGAAATCATTGATACCTTTCTCAATGTTACTCTACCTACTCTTCATTCTAATGCACTCCTCATCTAGAGATGATGCATTGAATGATGAATCTACTTCTCATTCCAATGCACTCTCTTTTGGAGATGATGCATTTTTGAATGATGAATCTCATCTTTGTTCTAATGCACCTTCTTCTAGAGATGATGCATTATCGAATGATGAACCCCCTTCCACATTTGATTCTCGTTGGATTGATGTTGAGAATGTCTCTTTAAGTAACTATTCCACATTTGATCCTATTTGGATTGATGTTGAGAATATGTATTCAAGTAATGGTTCTACTAGTTGTAATGAGTCTATGAATGTGGTAGATGCCTCCGCTGCCCCTCCAGGGCCTAAGAGACTGATCATTCATATGAATCCAGCTAGTTCTGCTCCTAAAAGGATTTGTGCTATCGATGGTATTCCATTAAATAACGGATCTCCTGATCTTCCTAAGGCTCCCTCTTATAGAGCAGTATCCTATACTTATGAGAACATTATGAATAAAAAAACAAGACTTCCTGAAGCTCCTAAACCTATAGATGAAGCACCTAGTGATTGCAATCTTGTCGAACAACCTCAGGTTAGTTCAGATAAGATCTCGCTATGGGACTTGCTTTGGTCTGCTCCATTTTATCAAGGTATGTTTTAGAAAACCTTGCAAAATATCCTCTTGCCTTCTTCTACTAGGCTAACAGATGTTGATGCGTTGATGACATATATTCGCGCAGGTTCGCCGAATATTATGTTATGTCCGCAAGAGATCCCTCCTTCGGAAGTACAGAAGCAAGTAGATCCTCTAATGATTATAGTCAATATTAATAAGAGTGGCATTAGACACACTCTCATTGATGTTGGTTCGGAACTCAATGTATGTAGTATTGATTTATTTCCTAAGATTAATATTGACCCATCCTCTCTTAATACTTCTTCCCTTGTCCTTCATGGGTTCAATAATGTTGGTCAACAATCCCTAAGCACGGTAGTCTTTCCTTTGAGGTTGGGACCTATTACTATTCCCACCCTTGTATATTTCATGGAAAAAAAAATTTCATGTAACCTTCTTGGTAGACCATGGATTCATGCTATGGGTGCAGTCCCGTCTACCTTGCATAAATCTATTAAGTTTGTTTGTAACAATCGAGTAGTCACGATTAAGGCTGACCCTGAAGCTATGCACCTATGTGAGATAGCGGCTACTGGTCTAGCTCCAGTTGTGCCTACTCTTATTCCCTTGGTATCTTCTAGTGTTTCGATGTTTACCCCAGTAGTACCTACTGCAAAAGATACTCTTGAGGTAGACATCCCTAATGGAGATCCTTTTGAAGCAAGGAGTCCTAAGTGTGCTCCTTCTGCCTCTTCTCAAAGGGATGTACATCTTGGTGGTGATTGGGGTCCTTTATACTTTACATAATCCCTTGTTGGTGAATATAAAATCGACCTGATCCACTTAGACCTTCCAATAGTATCACCTACACCCGCTATCAAAGATTATTATTATTTTATATCATGGAGTAGGGTGAGGAATCATTGTAATATCCTTAGTATTGATCCTACTTCTGAGGAAGAGGATTATGCTTCAGCTAAGGAGGATAGTGTTGGAAGTCCTATTAGTAAGAATGATGGTGATCCCATAAAGGAATATGATCCCCGTTGCTTGGACAATGCTCTTTATAAGGATCCACCTTATTTTCAAGACTTGAAAACACATTATGGCCCTGGCTTTAGGCTCGTCTCTAAATGTGGCTATGAGTGTAAAGGTTGTGGGTGCAACAAACAAGGCATTCAGGTTCCTATAGAAATTGTGCCTCGTAAGCATAATCTAGGGCTTGGTTGTTCGGATGAACAATTTAAAAGAACACCATGATTGGATAGAGAGATTAATTCCACTCAATATTGTTCTCGCGGATTGTTTTATCCTCCCCTATCTTCCACCTTCGTTCCTTCCAATTCTTGTGAGGAGTCAAACCTTTCCCCATAAGAGAAAGGTTTGCTTCCCATTCCTCATCCTTTATCTAAGGAAGAGTGTATTTTGCTACGGATTCTAAAATCCCAGTTAATCACTCTTCCTTCTCCCACACACAAGAAGTCTCATGAACATGATAAACACTCTTTCTGTGCAAACCATCGAGTGCTTTGTCATTCCACTAGTGAATGTAAAGCCTTGAAAGATAAAATACAACATCGTAGTGATTCAGGTACCATCAAACTCCCGTTTGATTGATGTACCTGCCTTTACTTTACATGACAAGTGATATCAAGGTTTACCTCTATCCTGCTGTTCAAATTATTTTGCATGGTTCTCCTCCCCTATGTATTGGGGGAAGTGGTAAGTTGTTTCAAGAGATGTGTGTCCTTCTTAAGGACCCCTCTCTTTGCTATGTCTTTCAAGAGAAGTGTCCCTTGGGCGGACCCCTTTTTTGAAGGGTTCTCGAGAGACCTCTTTGAAATCCTTTCTTTCAAATGAATTCCTTACATCTAGTGTGGGGGCAGCCTAACTAGATTTTACCTTTCAAATAGCATGTCCCCTGAGTGGACCCCTCCCTTTTCACACTAGGTTCCTGAGGGACCCATTTGAAAGTTTTTCGGTTTGTGTGACCGACCGCTTTAGACATGTTCTATCTACAGCTAGACATGTTGATGCTTTTAGATGTGTCCTATCTATGGGTAGACGTATCAACGCTTTTAGACATGTTCTATTTTTGGGTAGACATGTCAAGGATTTTAGATGTGTTTTATCTGCGAGTAGATGTATTGACACTTTAGACATGTTCTACCTATGGATAGACATGTCATCACTTTTTGAGTCTGCGGAG
Source organism: Sequoia sempervirens (assembly GCA_007258455.2). NCBI lineage: Eukaryota > Viridiplantae > Streptophyta > Pinopsida > Cupressales > Cupressaceae > Sequoia > Sequoia sempervirens. The sequence continues at coordinate 194,729,465 of VDFB02270651.1, forward strand.
TCTACTTCTTGGGGTTTCCTTCATGTGCGATTTCTTGAAGGATTCCTTCCTTGCAGGTCTGTGGGCTTGTAAGGCGCTTTCCGGTGATACGGGTTCTCCTCATCGAGCAAGGTTTGCTTTTATCACCTCTTTTGTGGCATGGGTTCTACTCCTAAGCGGGTTTTTCTTTCATCACGTACTTTGTTCACTACTCTTATCTCTTTCATATATCGGATTGAAGATAGGCACCTTCTTCATCTTGAGTATATGCTCCTTCTCTCTTCATCTTCAAAGTCTTTTATGTATTATTTGGGGACGATGCATAGTACTGAGACAATGTTTCATATTGAGGTCTCTTTCACTTTGCTGACTCAAATCCTTTAGCTTTTTATGTTCTAACGTTGCTATTTGATTCAGGCGTTTCCTATCTAACATATTGGTTTTGTATATCGTCAGACTGGGGGCATGCTTTTGTGGTTTGAAGAATTATCTGCTTCCTCTACAATATCCTTTTGTCATATGATGTTATTTATTTTTAGTATATTTCCTTTAGCGTGCATATTAATGTAGATAGATATGCCCGCTAAAGTGGGGGAAAAATGTATAAGAGCGAAATTGTACCCTTGTGATTTCCCCTACATTCTTGCTTCCACTTTAGTGTCTGCTCCTTTAGCATCTTGAGTAGGCTCATTTTAGCCCTTGCATCAGCCTTTTTCCCTCTCAAGATGCTCCAACACTCTTTTTTTTTAACAACCACCTTTGCATGTTAATTTTGCATCAGACTTTGTGCCTTCTTGGTTTGCTTGGTTTCATAGCATGACATGTCCAAACACTAGCGTGTCGCACGAATGTCCGTGCACCGTGCTAGCGTCCTATGACATTTCAACGCTCAGAGAACCATTTTCTAGCATGTTTTCCACTTGTCATCTTAGTTTGTCTGCGGAAATGGCTCGAGAAGCTTCTCTTCCCTCCTTAAAAGTCCTTTCACTTCATTTGGGGGACTTCTAAAATAGCTAACTCCACTCTGCCAGTTTTTAGCTTGACTCCATCACTTGTTTGTACATATAGCTTGTTGTAGTAGCTTCAAGCTCTCACAAGCTTCCATCACAACATTCTTGATAGCCTTCTTAGCTCTTGCAACTCCATTTCCATGCTTGTGAGAATCTTGGGATTCCATATCCCTTACTATTTGCACATTCACTTTGTGATACGGGTTCTCCTCCTCGAGCGGGGTTTGCTTTTATCACATGCTTATTCGTGGTGCGGGTTCTACTCCTGAGTGGGTTTTTCTTTCACCACACGCTTTGTTCATCACACTCTTCTTGGTTGTCCGTGGAGGTGGGAACACCAAAATGAGGGTTTGACTGAGGCAAACCCCTATACAAACCCAACATTCTCTCCAGATGTCACGCTTGCAAGTTTTGAAGACTTTTGTTCAATGGAGGCTTCATCATCTACACGGTTGTAAGTATTCCTTTCCTCTTCATCTCCTTACCTTTATCATTTCTATTCCTTTATCTCAATCTCCTCATTTGTTGTTACTTTATTGTACTATGTGGTCTTAGCATTCAAAGTAGAAAGAGCCAATTTAGGGGTTTTTGTGATAAACTTGTCCTTTGATCCATAGAGACTCCAGTGCACTTCTGAGACTTCAGTGCACCGTACTATCATCCGCTTTGTGTGTTGACGTCCTCTGTCCAAGAGCCTATTAGTTTGTCCAGAGACCCCCTATGGCCTTCTCTTTCGGATTCTAGAACGTCTGTATTGTTCCATTGAGGTGATATAGGTCAGTTCACCCTGTGAGGCTCCCTAAATGAAGAGAACTCGTGAGTAGTAAATCTCCCCATATCACACAATGAATAAATAAATCTAATGATATTACCTAACCCTAACTCAATGATTCATCATAGGAAGAGGATAATGAAGAATATGATTGTAAAAATGACATTAAGAAGAGTTAAGTGGTGGGAGAGGGTAGGGAGGGAGGAGGTTGAAAAATGAAGTAAAAGTGAAAATAGGAAAAAATGGTGAAGACATAACAAAAGAATAAATAATATAATAATATGATATAACACAAATAAATGGATCAAAAAAGGTTAAAGGTTAAATGTCTCAAACAGTGAATAAATATATCTAAGAGAATTATAAAGATGAATTATATAACAAAATGATTGAGGAACAATTATCAAAATTATTGAAAGAAATGAAGGAAGATATAAAGGAAAACATACCAAAACTTAAAACAATAATAATTTAACCAAAGAAAAAAGAAAAGAGATGAGATCATATATTAAATATAAATTGGAAAATTAAATAAATGATTCAATCAAAATAAAAAAATAGATGGTTAAAATACAATAGATTATAATAAATATAACCTATAATATATATTAATATAAATAGATAAAATCATAATAATTTATATAATATATAGTAATATATAAATATTGATTAAAGGAGAACCTACAAAATAAAATAACCTATCATATATATTGCCTAGATAATGTAGATTTTTTTTGTATTGAATATAGTATGAATAGCAAATAGAGAGAGAGGAGCAGTACTACTGCTTACCAAAACAATACATCAACTAAAGCATGATTTTTACATAGACTGTATCAGTGATTACATCATCATAGCATATATAAGCAAAAAGGAGCCTTGTTGAGTGCCTTCTACTTGTAATTTGTTGCAAGATTGCTCTGATATCATCTAATACCTGTCCCAAAAAGTTGCATTGCGACGAATCTCGTTTACCCTTATAAAAAAGGCCTTATTACAACATGTTTGAATTGTTATCCACCCATATATTATCCAATTACCAAGGAAAAAAAGGCAATCCAAATCCATAAAAAAGATCATCGACTATCCCAAATCAAGTGGCATAAGATATAAATAGACATGATGCAGATTAACTTATTTACCTACAAAATATTACCTTCAATAGCATAAGATATAAATAGAAATAATATATATAAATTCTACATTAATATAGGTTATATATATAAATTAATATTATCTATATTAAAATAGGTTGTATATTATAAATAATAAAGGCCTAAAATAATATAGTTTATCTTATATACCTATATATTATAGGTTATAATTCTTTTGGAGAACTTATATATATAAATTAATATAAAAATATACATGATGACAAAAATTTATTAATGAAAAGAAGAATGAGAGCATATAATAATTAAATTATACCATAAAATATTAAAACATAGATAACACAGATATTAGTCTTAGAAAGAATAATATAATTTTTATTTTATTTTATTATTTTAATAATGTGAATCCAAATCTCTATAAAATAGTTAATTGATTTTTGTGAGATTTTCTTTAATAAAAAAATAACAATTACATTCTTAAAAAAAGTCAAAATAAGTAACATTTATTTATTTTAGAAAGATTTAATGACTTTATAAAGAAAAAAAGGAGAAATCATTCTTTAAGAAAATGTTTACCTTGCTTTACCTACAAATGGGTCAATAACACACATAACTTTTTAACCAATCATAGCACAAGAAATAATTTTGATGATTTGTAAAGCTAAATATTTTACAAGTTGACTTTACAAAATTGAATTTTATTTTAATTTTATTTTAAATATTATTTTTGATTGGTTGAAAACTAAATTATTAATAACTAGTTAACTAAAAAAAGTCAAACTCATTACAATAGTACTATGCCAATGAAAAATACTAATAATAATCTATTATGCAAATTCCTTAATCATTTTATTACATGAATAATAATTTTCTTTTTACAAATTCTTTAAATAAATTTACTATGGAGTAAATAATTTATTAACAAATTTCCTAATTATTTTATTACAAAATTAATACTTCATTTTGCAATTTTCTTAAATAGATTTACTATACAAATAATAATAAATTCCTTAAATAAATTTATTTTACAACTAATAATTTTTTGGATCTATTTATATATAAATTAAAAATTTAATCTTAAATTAATGTTTTATATTTTATACATATTATATTTAAAAAATAAATAAATGAATAAATCATTAACTTATTAATCATTAACTTATTTATAAGAGGCTTTGGTATGTATTACACAACGTACAAGCCTATGACCTATGTCATACACGCCACAACGCTTAAAAAAATATTATTATTATCTTTTTGCAATATTTTTAATTTATTTAAAGCTTAAAATAAATTTTAATATAAGTTTATTATATATAAAAAAATTAATACATAAATAAATATTAATAAATATAAATTTATGAGTAGAAAAATATTAAATTTTCAATTAATGAGAATTTAAATATATATTTTTCAAATAAATTAGAATATATATAAGAATAATATATTTTTTTACAAGGGAAATGATCTTAAAAATGATTTTTTTTAATTTTTATTTATTACTATTTTTTACAAAGGGATTAAAAGAATTGAAGAAGGATTAAGGGTAAGGTCCCATGGAGGGGGGCTTCCTTAAAATTCTCAACATATGATGCTTAGCTTTTTTAATAATATTTTAAAGTTCTTGGTTCCATGGACTTAGTCATGCAATTTTGCTTAAAATTTTAAGCTCCAAAATTTAAGGAATGAATTGTAATGCTTTGATAAAAAAATAAAAAATAAACGAGAATTATCTCATTTTTTATTTTCTAATAAGAATTTAAAATTTTAGATGAGAGACAAGTGGCATAAAAAACTTCTAAGATGTAGGGGCAATTTCTAGCCCCACCCTGATTTAACCACCAAAATATTCATTCCTAACGGTAGGGGCTCCTTATTTTTTGGAAAAGATTCCAATTAATCTCGTAGCACAATTTTTTTTCCCATGGGACCTCTTGCTCCATGAAAATAGAAGCCTAAGCCCTCCCATGAGACCCTATAGTAATTAAGTGGATTTTAAGGAGGTTAAATTCAAATAAAATAGATATAGCTTGAAGAATCAAAGAAGTAATGCAAGTAAATCTCTTACAATTTTGAATTGTCCTCTAAAAGCTTGCAATAAATCATGAAACCCCCCTCTTTCTCAATCTATTCATTTCCTTCTTCTTTCATCCATGCTTCTTCTTCCCTCCAATAATTTTTTCTTTCCAAAACCCAAAATAAAAATTGATGGTCAAATGTATGCTTGATCAATGTTCAAGATTTGGTAACAAAATCGATGGTTAGAATTGAAAGAGGGAATGGAAAGTTGTCATTCTAACTCATGAGAGCATAATAGTAATTTTTTAATTTTAAAAGATAGATAATGGTGCACATAAAGTTTTCCACTTTATGCATAGTTATAAAATGAAGTTTCTAAAACAAGAGTAGTTGACTGATAAGGAAAGATTTAGATTCTAAAATGAGATGGAGTTAATTGATAAGAAATGAGGTGTTGATTGGAAAAGAAAATAGAAAGTTGAAGTAGAGAAATATGACAAGTTTTAAATAAAAATAATAAATAAAATTTATTTATTTTTACTCTCATAATTTGTAAAGATATATATTTCTATATTAAATAAATTCTTGCATCATAAATGTTTTTGAAATAAAAAGCAGCAAAACAAGGGTGCTGACCCATAAGAACAAGGAAACAAAGGCCATCTAGCGAAAGCACACTAACAACACAGTGAAAGCAGAGAGAAAGCCATCACCCTCAGCACATCATCAAAAAACAAAAAGTAACAGTAAACGTAGGATAACAAATTTCATCATGCAAGCCTAAAACCAGCCAATTAGTCCAAAGACCACCAGGGGTCCACCAAGTTTTAGCAGAAAAAAAAAAAAAAAGACATATAAATAAACAAGAACAAACAGGCTTAGCGGCCTAATTCTTTTCCTTCCTGCCAGGCATATCATGTATAGCCATCGCCCAATCCACTGTGAGGAACTCGAGCAGCTCCTTGAAACCAGGATCATCTTCAACACCATCCGCAGACTTTTCCTTCTGCAGCAAGCAAAGATTGGTGGCATGATCCTCAGGGAAAATTGAGACACCTCCTGGACCTTCTTTTCCTACCTCTCCAATCTCCCCTTTAGCATACCAACTTCTTCCCAAGCCAGATCTTTTTCCTTGTGGTCTTCCTGCAAGGGGGCTTTTCCTTTAACCACATTAGAGGACCGGGGGGTAATTTCCAGCACATTGTCACCAGAAGGGCCCTTCTTTAAAATTTCTGACACATGAGATGCACTATTCACCGACTGGCCTTCCCCACTCGCCACCATTTCCTCGTGACTTTCACTGTCACTCTCAAGATCTTTGTCTAAATCAGAGGCTTCCTTAAGGCTTCTGACCTTGTCCTGCTTACAAACTAGTCTATGAGATCGACAAGGGGTGTTAGCTTCTTCAGTGATCTCAATGTCAGAATCAATTTGATGGAAGACTTTAAATTTCATAAATGTTATTTATTTATCAAATATTTATTTACTTTTATAAAGATTTTAATTTATTTTTTCTATAAATTATCCATAAAAATAATAATTATTTTAAACTAAATTAACTTAATAATAAAGAGTTTTACAAATGCTCTAAGAAAGAGGGTTGTGACATTTTTGTTAGTACTGATTTACAAATAATAAATAAAATAGTTAATTAAAAGCTACCAAAAATGCAGTAAGCATTGGAATTAATGATATAATTTCAAGAAATCATAGAATTTTTTTAAAGTAAAATTTATTTGACATATAATGTAACTCAGTAAAAATAATAGAAAAAATTGATTAAAAAATAAAAATAAAAATTATAGAAATAATTCCTTAAAAATTCAAACAAATTACAACTTGAATCTACATAGAAAATTCTAAAATTGATTAATTTACATCATCCTTTATTTTTAACCATTTTCTATACTTTTTATTGATATGTTAGTTGTATATTAATTTGAAAAAGATAGTATAATTTGTCTGCTATGCAGGTATGCCAAATTCACAAACTACAGTGAAAAACCTTCCACCATCACCTTGACCACACCAAAATTTTCTTTCCACAGACCAATCAACTGCCAAAATTTGCTAGCATTTAGACGTACCTTACCACTAGAATTTGCAAAAGAACCCAATAACACTACCCCATATTGTAAAGGAAGAAAATGCACCCACATTGAACCATCAACTAACCACCATAGTCAAACATAAACATCAAGAGAAATTAAGAAATTCACCATAGACCAAACCCAAACCCTAGCAATACACCTACCCCGACTCCCTGGATATTAGAAACCAATTTGCATGGGAAAAGGACCTAAAGTTCAACACCCAATGACCAACTTGAGAGAGAGGGAGTTTGAGTGCTCATACAAATAGTCCACCCTGACTGTCATGAGCTCTATGTGCTCAACCAAAGCCATCCCTTTCAAGTCAAGTAAAAAGGGGTAATATTTTGTTACCTCACTAGGCACATACAGTAGACGCATGTCGCACTGGCATGGAATGTGCATTCTAGGGGAAGCCACATATATCACTTCTTCTATGCCCACTAACAGATCCACATAGAAGAGCCTCCTTGTCACCATTTCCACCTCCCACTTAGCCATCTTGATATCCAACAGAGATTCCAGAAACTCGGAGGAAATGTTGGAGCCAACTTTGTAATTCTCCTCATCCCCCATATATCACTTACTCATCACTATCTTAATTGCCACCAATATGAGGGTGTCATATTTTTTAGCATGCATTTGAGGTGTTGGTCTATAATTGGGCCACAAAACCCCTTTTTGTCTACCCATACTTTGTAGTCTAATCGACATGGCAGCCCCAAAGCTCGTTAGGGTTTATAAAGACATCTTGACAACAAACTTCAACCTCTCCTCCATACCACACTATAGACACAAGCTAAATCTAGGATTACACAACCTTCATATGAAATTCCAATGCACCCCTCCAGAATATAACAAGTTGTTTGTTAGAGGATCGTGCAAGCAAACCTGTGTATAAGGCACAATCTCGATCCTTCCCAAAGTGTGTGATATCACTTTAGTGATTATGGAAGGATGAGCCAACTAGCCACCTATCACCTTCGTATCACATCATGCCTCACTATAATGACAAGATGTGACCACCATAGTAATGGGAAACGATGTCGATGCCATCATGCTCATCCAATCCCATGGAATAAATGTAAGTCACCATAAGATATTGTTTTCTCTTTTCAAATCAACACCATCACCAACCCTGCATGGACCCCCACCTACCAACTAAGCAATGCCACCATGATTCCCTTTGTCCAACTACACCATCCAAGTGTCTTCAATCGGACCTCAACACTTCCCTTTAAACATTGTCATAACTACCCTAACCATCTAGAAAATGACCCAATTTCTCTCATGATAGTAACAGACTCCACAATATTTCATGTGGAGATCACCCTCTCTATCACTCACTATCATATCCTATTGGAATAAAATTTTCACTTCTTTGAGTGATATACTGTGGGCCCCCATGTTGGAGAGTTGATCCGCTTCAACATTTCCTTCTCTAAAAATGTGATTAAAAATTACTAGATTTAAGCCATCAACAAGACTCAAGGCAATCTCCTATTTTTTCCCAAGCTTCTAACTTGTAACCTTCATGGAACGTAATGCATTGATCACCAAAGTTGAATCACCTTCAATTATCACCTTCCTCTAATATAACTCCTTGCATAACCCCAAATCCAAGATCAAAGTTTGGAATCAGCTATGTTGTTAGTTCCTTCAGGAAGGGGAGCCACCAACCTTCCCATAATGTTTCCATTATAGTCTCTCACTATACACTCGACACCTAAGACACCTAGGTTTCCCCTGGTATCCTCGTAAAAATTTAGTTTTTCCCACCTAGCATTAGGGGGTGACCAAAAAACCTTACTCCTATCCTCTTTTGACAACCTACCACCATCCCTAGCATACAGTGGGAATTTCAACCCATACCAATTCCTTCTTCCCATCATGTCCTATTCAGTGAAATTTAACTTTCTTGGGTTATGTTTGTCCACTCTAGCATTGATTATTTCCAATTTATGCTTGCCTCAATTTTATTTAGCAACCTTTGAATTGGAATTTCCTTTTCCTAGAATAAACATCTATTCCTCTCCTTCCAAACTTTCCATATGACAATTGATGGGCTAACAATCCATAGACCACCAAACATTGACCACTTATGAGGATTAGGCCAACTCTTTAGCATTTCCACTAGATTGTTAGGAAATGTTGACTGCTATTGTAATTTTGAACATAACCAATTCCAACAACATTGTGTGTATGGGAAATTCAAAAATAAATGATCCCCAAGTTCTTTTGCCTATTTAAATAGAGAACATCTTGAGGGGCCATGGTACCCCATTTTTGCAAGCTTGTCCATAGTGAGATCCCTTCCTTGTGAGGTGGCCCAAGTGAATATGCCTAACTTTGGAAGACATGCTTTATTCTAGCATAGATTGATTGGTAAATTGGTCTCAAACACCCCTGATTTAGACAAGGTTAAATAACCATATCTTGCCTTGTATTCCCCATTCAACGAAGCATTCCACCTAATTCCATCTTGACCTTTCTTGAAAAAAATATTCTACTTTCCCAACACCTTTTCATATGCTTCCACCGACTTAGCATCAAGCCCTAGGTGTTGTATTCTCTTCCATTGATAAAACAAACAACCTTGTTGGGTTGTGGCCTTAGTGTAATCTCTTACCCTATTTCCCCATGCCTGCTTTGTTATTATTTTCACCTACTCCAACACTGCAATGTTTTCTAGTTTTGGAAAACCTTCCCATGAGTCCTCCTAGAAGAGAGTAGATTTTTTTTCCTTTATCTCCCAAGTAAGATGGTCTAGTAGTAGATCCCTAGAGCTCCTCATGAAATTCTGGATTCTTGACCCACTAGGAAGATACCTAGCTGTGAATATGCTATTCTCCTCACCATCCATATACTTAGCCATGAGAATTTGGACTCATTTAAGGTTACATTTTGAATAGAGTTCCCACACCAAATTTTTCCCCAAAGATTTATTTTGAAGAAGCAAATATTTCATACCAACTCTATTCGCCTCCTTTTCATAGACCTTTTGCCAAATTTTACCAATGGGAACTTATGCTATTCTGAGTTCCCTTTCCAAAAATAGTTTTTCATCTTTTTTTTTAGGTCTTTATTTGCACCAAAATATAGTAGGAGACATGATATCATATAGATTGATAAGACAACAATGACTGATTTGAGCATCGTTAACCTTCTAGCCCATGAAAGCCAATGGATTTTCCATGAAGATAATCTATCCTTCACTTTTTTAGTTAGTGTGCTCTATATGTTGTCATGTTGCACCCCTTTGGCAAGGGGAAGAACAAGATATTTACAAGGAAGCTTTCCTTTCTTGTATTTCAATATCGTCAAAATTTGAATTTCTCTTTCCACGCTCATGTGGAAAAAGAAGACTTATGATTTCACAAAGCTAATATCCTATCCAGAGATCGAAGAGTACTTGTCTAGAATAAATTTTAGCTGATTAGCCTCTCTTTATGTTGCATTCACAAATAAAATTGTGTCATCTATGAACTATTGGTGAGTGATCATTGGTAAACTACTAGTGACTTGTAGACCATCCATCGACCTAGCCCTATGTGCTTTGTCAACAGACCTTCCTAGGGATTAGGCCATAATAATTATGAAAAAGAAAGGGGAGAGTGGGTATCTTTGTTGAAGAAACCATGAGGCATTGAAGAATCCCTCTAGTGAACCATTCAATAACACTAAGTACCTTGGGTTTGAAATCCATCTAAAGATCCAATCGGGCCACTCCTTCTAAAAGCCAAAAGCCTACAAGACCTTAAATAGAAAATGCCAATTCACCCTATCATAATCCTTCGTGATATCTAATTTTAATAACAACATTGGTTTCTTCAGTCATTGTGTGGAGTATATGACTTCCTATGCAATGATTACACCATCTAGTATTGATCTCCCTGATACAAACCCTTTTTTCTCCTCCGAGATGACAGATGGCATAATTCACTTCAACCAATTTGCAATAGACTTCACCAAAATTTTATAAAATGTATTGCATAAAGAAATCAGATGATATTCCTCCAATGATTCTAGTTTTTATTTTTTGTGGATGAGTGTATTGAAAGTTTTATTTACTTCCTTGAGCACATAGTCTGAGCTTCTAGAATCCTCAATTGCTTCAGTAATGTCCTAGACCAAGATATCCCAATGTTTTTGGAAGAAAGTAGCTGGGATTCCATCTAGACCCGATGCCTTATCCATATGTAGCTAGAACATAGTATTATTAACTTATTATTTAGTGAATTTGGAGTTTAATAAATCATTTTGTTCCTCGATTACCAATTTTGGAATGCATCTCAACAATTCATTCTATTCCTCTAGATTGGAACCATCCCAACTATTAGAAACCAAGATCTGATTGCAAACCAGAAAAATCACCTTCCACAGAAGAGAAAAACGAAAAAGCAGAGATTTGCAAAAGATGTGCAAATTGATATATTCAAAGTACAAAATATTACAAGAGATAATTTTCTTTATAAAAGCAAAGATGCATAAACCTAATCTTATCTTGAGCAACAAGATAGCTCAATAAGATAAAGATGAAAACCTGTAACTTAGGAATTAAATATGCCTAAGGAAACTTATGCTAAAGTGTAATTAAATATTAATTACACCAACACCCCCCATAAGTGCAACTTAGGGAGAAGCAGATTATTATGCAAAGATGTGAGATGGGTCCTGGAAACAAAGGCCTGATCAGGTACCCATGTACAAATGAAAAGAGAGAGCAAACCCAATGGGAAAAACCCCCCCTCAATGAGATGAACTGCTGCAAAGAAGCACTGGCAGAACTCTGATGAAGCAACACTGGAACCCCAAATCCGACAAGCAAGGAAAGATACTTCTATTTGAAAAATACCATATCAGAATCACAAATGCAATAGTAGACCCGATGCCAAGGAACACTGGAAAATAACATACTGGATCAACCCTGGAATCTGGAAGCAACAGTAGATGAAAGGATGAAAGGACCCATAATGATGACAAATCTGGAAGCTATGTCTCTCGAAGCCAATGCCAAACTGAAACTAAAACTACCTATAAGACAAGTACCATCAAGATTATGGAACATTAACCATAAAAACATGGCCCTCAAATGAGAAGGATCTGAACCAATGCAGATCAAGAACCATAAACTCCCAATGTGAAGTGTGAATTGAAGCAAACCAATGATGTGTCTAGCTAAGCAAGAAAGAAGCTAAAGGAAACAACATGACACCAGAAAAACTCATGTGAGTTGTCACTAATACAAATAATGGATACAAGAACCCCCCTTAATGGAACTTTATATCAGTTCATTATTACAATACCCAATGATTGCAGAAGGAGAGAATGCAAAGATACAGAAACATAAGCAAAAATGCAAACCTAGTGCATGAAACAAAAATGAATGCATTCATTAAATAAGGTATACATATTTTGTAAATGACCTCAGATCTGCATAGAGGCCAAAACCATCTTTCCAACACTGCGAAAATTGCGAAAAATGAATAAGCGAGTCAAAAGATATGCCTCCCAGAGTGAAAACAACAACATCTGACTTCCGAGGCTGAAAAAGACATCAAAAAAGAAAAACCAGAAAATCACACCTACACCATTGCATAGAGCATCAAAACAACTTTCCTACAATATCTTGTTTGCAAAAAAATGACGCTGTATGCCCAAGTTACACCCGTTTCCATGAAAGTGCTCCAAAAAAGTCCGATTTGGCCCCTAGAAGCCCTTAGTGGCAAAAAAAAAAAGGGCCCCTGGTCGCTTGGGTGGACCAGGGGGCTAAAGTGTAGGGACCGGCGACAGAGCCCCCGGTCGCCCATATGTCCTCGGAAGAGGATTTACCAAGCGCAGGGGGCTGAGATTTGGAGAGCGGCAGACCGGGCAGAGGAGGCCGCTAGGCGGCGGGCTAGCGGAGCTCCGGTGGCCGCTCGGCGGAAGACAAGTGGAGGTGTTGTATGAGCGGCGCAGGTGAGCGGAGGTGGCCAGCAGGTGGAGCTGTGGTGGCCCCCCAGTGGTGCAGTAGCGGCGCTGCAAAATTCAATTGGCCGCACAATAACAATATTGATTTTTTGATTTTTTGATTTTTTTTCATACTTTGGTGCCTCGAAGACTGTGCCTAGGGGCTGTATAGCCCTTGGGTAAAAATTTTTTACCTCTCCGAACAACTATGTCCAAATTGGATGAATTTTATATCAAAATATTGGGCGCTGCGAATCCAACGGCGAGGTTCGTTTGGGCCCAAAGTGCTTTGAAAATCAGGCGACCCCTAGATCTATCAGAAAAATAACCAAGCTTGAACCCCTCGCAGATCTGGCAAACGGTGACCAAAATGAATGAAATAAAAGCCATTTCTAACTTTTTCCAGCACTTTGAATCCAACGGAAAACCCTGATTTGATCCAAGACGTTGCATAAATGTGCTCAAGGAATGAAAACCTCGAGGGACCTCAAACGAGCTCTGTAATGTGTTACTCCAAAAAAGATGAGAAGGGGCTGCAAATCAAGGCTCTGATACCATGTTAGAAACCAAGATATGATTGCAAACTAGAAAAATCACCTTCGACAGAAGAGAAAAATGAAAAAGCATAGATTTGCAAAAGATGTGCAAATTGATATATTCGAAGTACAAAATATTACAAGAGATAATTTGTTTTATAAAAGCAAAGATGCATAAACCTAATCTTATCTTGAGCAACAAGATATCTCAATAAGATAAAGATGAAAACCTATAACTTAGGAATTAAATATGCCTAAGTAAACTTATGCTAAAGTGTAATTAAATATTAATTACACCAACACCAACCATTCAAGAGATTCTAGAAATATTCAACTATGACCACTTTAAATTTTTTTGGGTCTTCTAGCATTCTTTCATTAGAATATTTGATGCTTGATATTCTATTCACTTCCCTACATAGCTTAGTAGAGTTGTGAAAATATTTCATATTCTTATCACCTTCCTTTAACCACATTTCTCTAGAATTTTGTCTCTAGAAAACCTCTTCTTTGGCTAGGACATCATTGAATTTCATTATTAGTTCTTTCTCCTCTAGAAAGCTATTGTTATCCATATCATTCATAATCACCTTCTCAGACACTGCATTCAAATCCTCTATGATCTTGATTTTTTCTTCAAATATATTATTAAAGCATTCCTTATTCCATTTCTTTAAATTATGTTTTACTAATTTCAATTTTGTAACAACATTGAACATCTTAGAACCCCCTGGCTTATAGTTTGACCACTAGTATTTGATGAGGTCCCTAAAATTCAGATCTTTGAACCACATATTTTCAAACTTAAATGGACACCTTACTAGCTCCTTATCACCATTTATTTCCAATTGCACCGGATAATGGTTTGAACCAGAACCGAGCATAATTCTACAATCCAAAGTGTAAGAGAATCAGCCAAGATTTCCTTTGAAAAACCTATTTAACTTGTTAGCAATGCTACAAAACCCCTTCCTTCTATTTTTCTAGGTGTAGTTGTCATTCCCCATTTGAGGTTCAATTAGCAGATTTCTCTCAACGAAATCAACAAAGTTTTCCTGAGATTGTAGCATTCTTTCCACACCCCCCTTCTTATCTTCAGATCTTAGTATTATATTAAAATCCCCCCCAATGATGCAAAATTCAAACCCCACATTATTGAAAACCAAATCTAATTCTTGCCATACTTTTCTTTTTTGAGTGCATGCATCAGTACCATAAACATTAATAAGTAAGAAACATAGTTTGAAATGAGACTTATTACCCAGTAAATGATCCAATGCCTATTACTTGCCACTTCCTCCACTAACATAGTTTGTCATTTCCAGATAATCGACAATCCATCTAAGGAGCCACCTGCATTAACCCCTATCATTCACCATAACTTCAATTTCCTTCCAAAATTGACCTTCTCTTGCTCTCCTAGATTGGTCTTCTGAAGTAAGCCTATGTCCGCCTGAAATGAGTCTAATTAATGCCTAATTAGGCACCTTTTTTTAGGGGCATTTAGGCCCCTAACATTCCATGTTATGATTTTCATTGTTGTTTAGGAAGAGGTTTTCTCTTCCCTACTTTTAGCATTTTGTTAATATTCCTCTAGCCACATGCTTCCCCGTCCCATTTGAGCTTCTCTTGATTCAGTATCCTGCCTTGTTTCTCACTTTATCCACAATCTAGAGAAGATTTGTGCATTTCCTTCTAGCTAATTCCCAACTTTCTTGGCTCAATTTGATCCACTTGTGAGACTTTCCTTCTCTTCTTGAATTTCTAGTTCTTTCCTTCTTCAAAAGGAAGAGTATCATCATCTTCCAATACTATGTAGTTTGTCCAATCCTCAAACATATCTTCTTATTCCAAGCCCAACAAGCCACTCTTGGTGGCTTTGGCCAATTCGACGAGTTCATTTCCAATTTCTATTAGGGAGTTTAAGTCCTCCTCTCTACATTTGTTCCCTAAGAAATCAATTGCCTATGTTATTTTCTCATTTAGCTCACCCCCATGGACAACATCATTGGTGTACACTTCCTCATTCATAAGCCCCTTTATTAGAAGAAACCACATTTCCCCACTCATATCCATGACTATATTCACCGATGCATAATATTTTTGAGAGTTCAAAGAACAATAATTTTTTAGAGGGATAGATGGGATGCCATGATCAACTGATAAGGGTTTTTTATGTGGTTCTCACCAACCCAAATTCTTGACTAGCTCTGCATAGGGGTGTGAATCTAGAATTAACTCTTGTAACCAAATTCCCATTTCATTATCAATTCAATTTCTCTCCAATGCTCATGATCATGTTTATTTTCAATATAAATCCTAACATATGAACTTATTCCATTTGAGTTCAATATTTCTTCTACACACAAGTAAGTCCCCAAATTGTTTCCAATGTCTTCAAAAATGTTGGGAGCTCAAAATTCCAGTGGAAAATTATGAAATTTAAACCATTCTTGTGTAACCTCCATATTATGTTGATAAGGATTGAAACCCACCAACCACCTTCAAATATAGAAGCCATAACCATCTAAGATCTAGACACTAGATTCAATTTCAACCCTTATCTCCTTTGAAGGGAAGATCACTGCAAAGCACCCATTTGCTAACATTTTAAATTTTAAATCAGTACCCCATTTACCCTACCACCTACAGACTAGACTTTCCCACTTGAGATCTTTCCCTAGCCATTTTTCTAATTACCCCAGATGATCTAACTATTCTCTTTTAGATCAAAGTCTATTCATACTAATCAACATTGCTTTCATAGACCTATTCCATGATGCCTCCTTTCTTCTATTGTGCCATTATCTATTGCTATCCTCTAAGATCAAATTATTAGGGGGGAACCAAGAACCTTGAGCCTTATTCCTCCCCTTCTACCTATACCTTGATTGTTGCCCCGGTTAGGGTTTCAACCACCAACTTTGTTGTTGCCCCATCCATGAGATCTATGCTTCCCATTCCATCTACGATTCATCTAATATTGAGGATCAACCCTTTGATTTCCTTTCCAACCTCCACCCATTGGCCTCTTGCTACCTTCCCCCTATTCCTTCCATATGCCTTTCTTTCTCTAATTTTCATTTACTACTTGTTCTTTGATCTCCTCCGGATAAATTTCTTCTTCAATGTCCCTCAACCAATGCCCTTGATCTTTGATTCCCTTAGTTTCCCCCTCCTAGAACAACTTATTTTCCTCCATTCCTCTAGGGATCACACCATCAAACCTCTACTCTTCTTGATTTTGCAATCACTCTGCACCTGCTCCTGCACATGCCATATATTCACATTTAAAGAAATATAATTATGATGAATAACCATTTTCTATACTTAATACAAACTAAAATTACTAAAAAATATGGGTTTTGGGTGTCCTACATAGGACAAAAAGTGAGACACACTTTTGTGATATCACTCAATCCTATGTAACCACTTTCATATCCACCAAAATCTTCATTATCAAACATTTCTCAAAAATAATAATTCCAAAATCATATAACCATATATAATAATCATTCATTTTACAGATTAAAAAACCACACTTATTCCTCAAATAAACACACTTATTTCTCCACAAAAATGAAGAAAAAGAAAAATATATTATTTAGGTTGTAAATACAACCTTCCCTATTCTTCAACATAAAAACTCTCTACATATGACACTTTTCCCTCAATGCAACCTCTAGCCATTTTTATGCTTTCCAATTCTTACAACTTGTATGGAGGGTCATAACTAAAGAGGAATTCATTTTATAAAAGAGACTACCTACTATACAACACAAACTACAACTCTAAAATAGCACAAATACTATACAAACTTAATAATCAATTAAATTTTCATTTATTTTCTTTAAAATATAGAATAAGAAACAAATAACTTAAATAATATACCTCCGACATTAATATTATTAATGTTTTTATAATTTTAATGCCTTTTATTATTTCAAAACCTCTCAAAATGAAAAACCCAAGAAAGAGAGCTCCCAAACTCTAACCAAAAAATCGTAAAAGTGATAGGAAGAATCATTTCTAAATTAAAAAGAATGGATAAAACATAGTGTTATGTCACTCATTCCAAACCAATGAGATGGAACCACATAAAATTTTAAATTCTAACCACTTTTACAAACACGTAAGATACCATGTTCAACCCATGGAACCACATAAAATTTTAAATTCTAACCACTTGTACAAACATGTAAGATACCATGTTCAACCCATGTGAACCCACATGGGTTTCACCTTCTAAAAACATCTTCTTACAATTTGTAAGGAAAGGGTTAACCTAGATTAGTGCACTCAATCCTTAAAAGAACACTCAATCCATGAACTTCCCAACAAAAATTGAAGTGGAGTGCATTCCATATTCTATTACAATTTAGAAGATAAGATTTGACTTATATTTTTAACCAAACATTTCCATGCACACTTAACCCATTCACTTCCTAATCATTCTAATAGTATTAATATATTCTAAAATATTCCAAAAAGTCCCAAAAAGTACCTTACTCCTATGTACCACACATAAGAGTACCAAAATGAATATAAATAAAAAGGAATAACTTTTTATAACCTTTTTAATATCTCTTTTCCCAAATCTGAGTTTCATAATAAAAGAGGAAATAAATATATGATAAAATATGAAAAATACATTCCTGTAGGAAAATAGTTAATATTTAGAAGCTAAAATATGGTTAGGGAAAATAGATCTTAACTATAAATGGTCAAGGGTATCTAGTGTTGCTAGATTACAAAAAAATATTTCATTCCTTCAATGAGTAGAGTGAGATGGTGAAATGGTCTTAGTAATTCCTATTTTCCCATTGTCTAACTTGTAAAATTTCACAATCAACTTACTCATTAAATCTATCAATGGTAATCTATATCTCAAGTACTATCATAAACACATATAACTCAATCATACACACAAACACATTAGAATGTATCACATAACACTATATTTAAAGATAGTAAGAATACCTTTCCAACATAATCAATATTCACAATTAGAATTAAGATCATGCTCCATCTAAAATTAACCACATAACCACAACCTACAAAATGATCAATGCAAAATCAATATTATAAGTTAACATCTATATATAGGAAAAATTAATTACATCTCATTAGCAACATATAAATTGATATTATAAGTTAAATCTAAAAAATAAATTATTTAATTTTTTTTATAAAATTTCATATTATAATTCATTAAAATAAATACTTGTTTCTAGAATACTTGGTTAGATTTTATCTCCCCATATTTTTCAAAATTACGTTTGAGAATCATCAATCCTTATTTTACCTTCACTATTTGTCAAATTTATTACCTAAATGTCTTTGCTCAAGTTCTTAATGGTCCTTTAAGTTTTTTTGAAGAAATTGTATCTTTTGTACTCACTAGGAACTCCTTTGTCAGAGGTTCTAGGTCTAAGTGGAACTATTATATCATAGGTTCCTAATCCATTGAGAATACATTTGTTACAGATTCCTGATCTCTCAAGAACTCATGAATTTGTAGTTTTTACTACATCGAGAACTCTTCATTTTTTGAGGATCAATATTTCTTCTCACAATAGAGGTATTCTTGGTTCCAAGAACTATAGGAACCCTAATGGGTTCTAGTTCCTTATTTTCCCCCTAATACTAGTAGAGAATTAAAAGGCAATAAACTAGTTAGGATCTACTTAGGGTCCTGAAACTAAAGGAACTTACAACCAATTTTGGTGTTAGTCTTCATCCCCAATGACTCAAATTCTTTCTCTTCAATTCAAAATAAAATAAATGAAATAAAAAGGATCATAGGTTTTTAGGACGACTTGGAACCCCAAAAAGGTTTCTATTCCTATCACAAATATCAAATAAAATCTAAGGAAAGAAAAAAATGGGAGTTGAACCAATGGCACCCAACACCATTGGAGCTGTCAATTTGTTCCTAGAACAATCTTAGTTCCTACCAAGGATCAATTCTCTAAGAAATATATAAGGAGATGTTTTTTGTTAAAATATTCATATGAATACTTCCATATTGAGAATATATCAAAGGGAATTGAAGAAAATAAATAATCATAGAGTTCATTGCTCCCTAGAACTAAAAGAACTTCTATTGAGTTCATGGAATGCTAATACTTCCTGATGTGTTCACAAGCTTTGATAGAGAGATAAATCAAAGAGAGATTTCTGAATTTCCTAAACACAAAGATAAATCCAATCATCCAAAAAGTAGAATGCAAATATTTGAAAATTATAAAGGAACAAAAAGCTAAATAGTCAAGGGAAATGGTGGTTCCCAAAACTATAGGAACCCCTAATTTTTTCCTATTTCATGTTCCACATTCAATAAGAATCTCTAATGCTTAAAAGGAAACCAAATAAATGTAAGAATCATTATTATCTTCTATAAAACATAAAGGGAAGAGCCAAGAATTATAAAAATCCTTATTTCCTTCATTTGGGTAAACTCTAACACCAAAAGAAAAGGAGGAGTTGATATTCTTGCATAGTGGAGCCTAACTTAATTGTGAATATTTCTTTGCAACTCCCAACTCCTCCAAAAGCTAGCCAAGTAAGAAAATATTCCCATTTCTAAATCAAACACGTTTCTCTTAAATATTTTCCTATTTGGTTATATTGTGCCTTAATTTTCCACCGCATTTCCCAAAAATTTTCCCATCAATTGTAAGCTATGGATCTTAAAAATAAATAAATAAAAATTATTGGAAAGAAATAATTTTATTTACAATAATATGTAAGAATAATTCTCATTACATGGCATTGTTGTGTGGTCTCACAACATGCCCTAAGACTATAAGACTTGATAACCCAAGTGAAAACTAATGCTCATGGAAGGTGCTGGCTAGTTGGAAAGATCACCAGAATTGAAGAGCAAAGAGAAATATTTAAATAAAAGAGTACTTCATAAAGAAAAGTGTTTCAGGTATCGGATACCAGGAACTAGGAATGTAAAAAAAGGAAAAAAGGTAATATAAATGTTGAGCAAAGTGTTCTGGTTTGATAGTCAAGGTCTAGTAAAGATGGAAGTTCCGGTAAAACCAAAGTTCGAGGATATCATGGGTAAAACTGAATATGGGGTTCCAGGTACCGGATAACGATGCTAACGAAAGTTTTAAAATTTTAAGGTTATCCAAGAAGTCCGAAATTCTAGTAACTCAGTATATCAAAGATAAATTTGCAAGAATTTGTAATTTTTCAGAAAGCGTGTTATTTATGATGGATTTATAGGATAACAATTTAATGATGGTTTAATTTACATGAGATTTTTTTTATAAATGTGTTTTTTAAGAGGGATTTAATGAGTGGAATTTGTGATTGCAAGAGAAGAAAATTGTGATGCAGAGTTCGGGTATGGACGGTCAGGAAAATTTGAATCACAGATAGAATCATATCTAGATTGGGTTACATATTTTGGTAAGTTATATGTAGAGGGTCTTGAATCCACTAGAATACCAAGGATCTTGATATTTCGCATATGGTGATAGAAAGTGCTAGTCTCTGAGGAAGCCCATTCTCGAGAGTAGAAAGCTTGAGGTAGAAAAAAAGTGTAGAAATAGAATGATAAACTAATCATTTTGAATATATTGGAAAGCTCCTACACACTATCCTGATTCAAGTTATTATCTTGGCGATAATTAGAAGATAAAAAACCCGAAGGACTTCAACGTGCAGATGAAGGTTGACCTTTGTTGACTTCATTTGCAATTCTCTTACCAGTCACCACATTCCACATTCCTTGATGTGATTCATCCCTTAGATTTCCTCTCATGTATTTGTCTTATCCTACCTACATATTACTTCTATAAAAGGATAGGGGATATTTCTTTTTAATTTAAGTTCAAAATTTGTGGATGTTAGAAGAGCCAAAACTTCACTAAGTTTTGTTCTTTTTTCCTATTTTCTAAATCATTCCAAACTAAAACTTGTATGCACATAGAATTTAATTAATATCAAAGCCAACTTGATAGCTACCTATCTCATGTATTTTTGTAGCTAGTTTTGTTAGTTAAGTTGAACAAGACTATGTGGTGTGTCACTTAAGGGTGCATGCAAAACCTACTTGGTGTCCAAACTAAAACCCCCTTCTTTAAAAGCTTGCATTGTTTTATATGTAGTTGTGAAGCAATCTGGTGAAGGATAAAATGGTTTTCTTTGATTTGATTAAATCTTGGGGTATGCGTGGAGAATAATTAGGTGAGAATGCTAAGATTTAGAAATGTAACATCAAAATAGAGGAAACAACATCAATGAATCTATTGGAGTATGCGTGGGTTATACTCTTTTCTCTTTAATAGTCCCTGCAAAATTTGTTGCAAGAAAATAGGCGAGAATGCCAAGATTCAGAAATGTCACATCAAAATAGAGGAAACAACATCAATGAGTCTATTGGAGCTAAAAAAATCTACATCGGTTGTCCTGCACATCTCCATTTTCACGCATCCTCTCACATCCACTATATGCTACATCTCCATTTCATAATAATTGACATTAATATAAAGTACCAAAATAAGGCCCTTTATCATTACAATAAAGTGAAGTCCCCACCTAAAATGTTCTCCTAGCAACTCATGGCATGTGACCAAGACAATGCCATATCAGAGAGAGTCTCACCATAGTCTCTTCGAGACAAGCAGAAAGGGATGATAAAAGATGTTGTTGAGACTCCCAAATGTCTAAGAGACATATTCAAATTTCTTCCCGCTAGGCTAAAGAGTGATATGTCTAAGAGACTTGGATATGTCAAGGAGAGAATCTAACATGTCTCACCAAAAAATCATATGAGTGTCAACATTTGGGAAACAAAAACAAATCTCTTCGACACTAAGAGATTATCATAAAATAAATTGTAAATCATTGGTGGAACAAGCACTGACAAAACAACAATGTCAAGGAGACATCGAGATATCAAGGAGAGAATTAAAGGAGTCTCTTCAACACTCAAGGAGTAAAGTATCAACAAAAAATAGAGATATCAAACAAAAATTGGATAAGGTCTCATTGGCATCCTGACAATAATATGTCAGAGACACAAAAATATCGAGAAGACATTATCAAGTCTCCCCGACATTCTGGCATAAGTTATCAATGCGACTAAGGGACAGTGAAGAGAGGTGACCATGGGTCTCCCCGACATAACAAAGTCACATCAACATCATCAATAGGTATCGCCACTGAGGGAAGAGATAAAGACATGTCGAGGAGACATGGGCTTGTTGACAAGAGAAATCCACTAGTCTCATTGACAAAAAAGAGGACTGTGAGGGTGCAAGCTGAGAAGTAAATATCAAAGAGACATTGTAATATTGATGAGAGAAACTTGAATGTCTCTTAGACATTTCTCAAAAGATGGCCAAGGATATCAAAGAGAGATATAGACTTTGCGATTAGAATCTCATCAATAAAATATGAAATAATTGTCACTGGATTGATTTGATGGATTAAGTCATCAAAGAGAAAATTGCCATTAATATGCAAGTTGATAGGAAGGGTTGCATGATCACCATTTATGAACTGGAGTTGGCTCAAATGTGCTAGAATTCGATAAATGCAACTTGTAAGAAACACAAAATCATTGCACATTGTGGCTAAGCATCTAGAGGATAGAGTTGGATGAAATCAAGTAGCTTAGAAATTATGAAATTCACTCAAATAAGTACACCTTGGCTCAACTTAATGTAATTTTTCAAATATAGCTTGAACTACAACATTGTTAGGGTTAAAATGGATAAAACACCAGAGAAGACAAGAGAAGAGAGACAAAAAATTGAAAGTAGACCTCTAAGTCAAGACTTAATAGATCAGTGTTCTGGGTCTGGGCCAAAGGAAAAAAGAATAGCTTAGTTAAACCCATCATGTGAGACCCTAGAGGACAAGTATAAGAATTTGTGAGATGTATGGACTCCACATAGATGCTACGATTTGTTCATATATCATTATAGGAAGAAATAAAAATATAAGCCAGTCTCGAACCCATGGAATTTGAATTTAGGGAAACTAGTAATGCCAAATGTTTTTGTGAACGTAGAATTAATGAAAGAACTAGAAAAGAATTATAATTCCAAAACAAGGGAAATTCATTTGCATGATGGGTCACAATTTGTGATCATAACAAGGGATTATATTTGCATGGTTTTCCAATTGGACACTTCTTTGAAAATTAAATTATGGCTAAGAGACTTGTTGGAGGAGTATATTTCTATGGATACAAGCTACAAGAGGTGGAACCTACCTCTGCACAAACCCTAGGGTCTAGGAAATCAACCTATGAGGTTTTCTAGCTATGAAAAGCCCCCATTTTTTGTAGAATTTTTTGAAGAATACTATTAGTACACATACTATTAAGTTGGCCAAGTATTGGGAGTTGAGGCCCCTACTAACATGACTATAGATCCCATGGTACTGGCCACAGACATTCAGATTCAAGATTCCAGGCCCTATGATTATGCAAAGTACCTATCAAAGGCCATTAACAGTGCTCTTAATGCTATTAAGAGTAACATTGAAACTATCAATTTCAAACATTATTCACTTCTTATGCATATGATATTGTACAAGGGCCAAGTGATGGGAATATGGGGAGAAGAGTTGAGAGTAAAATATTTGGATAGTGATGGTAATTTTAGACTAGTGCAAATGTAGACATTAGTCTAGGATAGTAGATGTGGGAGATCCCACTATTTGTATTTCGAGGAGCATTTTGTCAAACCCTTGTATAAATTGCTTGGCCATAAATGTAATAATAGTCTATCCCCTGAAGTACAAAGGTTTCTCTGACCAAAGGAGAAATTCCATGATGGAAAGATAAACCACAATCACAGAGATTGGTATTCTTTTGTGGATTGTATTGCCATTAGGAAATGTGGATTTGAGGAAACACCATATTTACTACCTAAGACTATGCTAGATAGAGTTGCTTATCTTGAGATTATAAGAAAATTGTCTTCTTCATCCTTTATGCATCTCGAAAGCTATGGAAGGAAAACCTTCATTCCTTCTACTTTGTGCTTTGATGATTTCACCATTATTGTTGATTCAGGGTATGACTTGGTTGGAAGCAAGTTAAATTATTATGGCTTCTCGATTGGAAATAAGAGGAAGAATTTTGACCCTTAGCACTCTATATATGATGCCAAAATTTCTCAGAAACTGAAAGGATATGAGCATGAGTTTAATGTTGATGATGTTATCAGGAATTGTGAGGATAGTCAAGCGATCATTAGAGAAAATACATACAATAGGATTGTTATGGCTAAGGCCTAGAGATTGAAAACTAACCCATATTATGTAGAATATTTTCATGAAATCCAAGACCCCATGGAAAGAGTTGAGCAATTGCTTTAGCATGAGGAAGAATTAATAAAAGATGTACCTCTAGTAGAATTTGAGAGGAGAAGAAGTGTTTGCTCTAGGAGGCAAGCAAAAAAATAACACCATTGGGGCACTTGTCACCACAACCTACCTTAGAGGTAAGATTCTTAGTTAATACCCCAATCATAGTTGAAGATGATGCTGAGGGGGAAGAAGAGGTCGCACAGATTAATGCTCCTATCATACCCCAATATGAAATTCCACTAGAAAGGAGTGTAATTAACTTTGAAGCTTCTGATGAGCTGTCTGATGATGTAAGACACCAAACTAGCCAAGAATTCATTGCAAATGATGCATTCATCAAGACTCTTGAATTTTGAGCTTTCATATATGAATATAAAAGAAAGGTGGTAAGGGAGAGGTTGAAGGACATTTACCCTAAGAAAGAAGCATATTCTTTAAGAGAACTTCAACATGAAATTGATAGAGAAATGAAAAATATGACTACTGAGAGAGGAAGAGCATTGTTGAAAGAGGCTGGGGTTATGCTCCTTCCAGGATGGGATATCAACTCGACCATTGTATTTGATAGTTTTTTGAAGAGGAAAAATAAAACCTTGCACTTAATAGATGAAGCTGGTGACAAGATCTACAGTGGATTAGGATTTAATCCTAATAATACTACTTTATAGATATGGGTACTCTATCCATCAGGAAAATATCCTTCCCTAGTTGATCATGATCAATTTTTTTGACATTTTTTGGTGCAAAGGGTAGGAGAAACAAATCCCATGGAAACTACTGATTTGAATGTGAATGTGGCCAAGTTCACAAAGGTTGAGATTTAGAAACTGGTAAGGGATAATAAGGGACTAATAGAAGAAATTAAAGGTTCAAACAAGAGTTGATCAGTTACAGGGATAAACTGCCTTCTACTTCTTTAGGGCTCTATTCTCCATTGGTTGAACATGAAATGAAAGTGCTTGAGGCAATGCCAAAAACTACATATTGGAAATGAAGTCATGAGAAAGTTCAAAAGGAATAGGAAGAGTTAAGGGGAAAGCTCAAAACCACTACCTTTGAAATGGCATAAAAAATAGTCTACATGAGATTCGAAGACATGTACAAACATGCTAATTTTTTTTGGCATATTCATGATAAAACATATGCAACACTATTGGAAAACACTAGATTGAGTGATAGGATGATGGAGGTAGAATCTCAGCTCATTGTGAAGAAAGAGGATAACTCTACTGTACTACAAGAATACCAAGAACTCATGAAAGGTCATAAGGACTTCAACAATATCTTGACATGGGAGTTGAGTGATTTTAGTTAGCCACTAAGTATGGATTTACCTAATTTATTTGAAGAAGCAAAATTGAAAGATTAGGATACATGGAAGGACAAAATAGCCAACTATTTACTAGTTATTCTTGATGCAATTAATGATGAAGAAGAAGTTCTTAAAAGGACACATCAAAAACTTGGAAGAATTTTTGAATTGGAGTATGCTATAAAATACATCATACATAATGTAGAAACTCATGCCAAAAGTGGGTATATGGAGCATTTATTGAATATCAACTTGTTCATTTCATGAGTCAAGTAAGAGAGGAATGATAGAGACTAGAGATTGATGGTTTTGGATACATGATCATGGTGCATGAGCCTGGAACAAGTCTTAGATGACCATGGGTGCTTGCTGGAGATTAATGGACTACAGTGCATCCACCAAAAAACTCTTGATATTTTCATGTTTATGCTAATTATGTTTTAGTTATGAAACAATGTGACTTTATGTAAACGATCTAGAAGCTTGTTGCTTCCCATACAAATAGGGAAACTAGGTCCCAATTTTATCATCATAATCACATTCCATTTCATTAGAATAGGCATTAGTAAGAAGATAGATTGCATAATTCGCCCATCCATACCATATTTCAAAAACTTCCATTATAATTCTTATATTTTGAAGTAATACAATGGAGCAGACTATTTATAAATCATAATTCATTTTCAATGTTCAATTACTGTGTTTATTTTCATGCTCATTTATTACATTTTTTTCTCCAAAGTGGTATGTTCAAGTTATTTAAATCTGCATGATTTATTAGAGCACATTTGATGTTACTGTGTGAAAGAGTTGATTGGTTTTTAAGTTGATGTGAATTAAAATCATTTTTGATAGTTTACTTTAATTGGTCTCTGCCCAAGGTGAAAACCATTTTAAAGAAGTTTTTTTATTGGTTTCCATTAACTCAAGAATTAAAAAATCCTTTCATGCTTTCACATTAACTTGAGGGGATATCACTAGGATTATTAAAGGACACTATAATAAAGTATCTTGCACATTCGCACAAGGTGTAGACATCTCAAGTGCTCAATAATTCTCGAGTTAAGCTAGACAATAGGATTATTTATCTTACAACTCTGTATCCATTCCAAAATCACCATTCTCTCATCCACTTCATTCACCCAATAGGAGTAGGAACTGGTCATACTTGGGATATTATATACAACAAACAACTCACAATCTTGAATTTTCAACTACTCTCAATAGGAATTAATGATTAAAACTCTACATCTACTCCACCCTCATGTGTCATAGTGAGTAGGTTGCTCAATCTAGGAACCATATCCATTTACAAATCTGCCTTATTATTTAGGTATACATGCCTAGGTTTGGCAGAGCCTGAAGAGTAGAAGGTAATCAGTCTTGTTTACCTTGTTTGTGGGCAAAAGGTGTATTAAGGGATTGGCACCCTCTTATGGTTTAAAAACCTACACTTTTGAGACCTAATAGATTGGAAAATCTGCTAGGGACCAAGACAATTCTAAACCTAAGCCTTCTATCATAGATTCATTCAAAATCATCACAATAGGTTAGGGACTCCACTGGGAAAAGAAAAAAATCATTCAAAACCCTAAATTGTCCTACTCATGAAAAGGTAAGTGGTGACTTTGAAGAAATTTTATGATTGATAAAGTAAATATCATGTCAAAAAGAATAGACCATAGACATCAAAGATATACCATATCATCCAACATGAATGGTAGAATATCTTTACATAAATAAATACCCAAGAATAAAAATGTTAGGTGGATAGATAAACATGGGTCCCATACTTCAAAGTCTGACACAAATAGGAACAAAGTAGCATCTAAAATGTAGGATACAACATTCAGTGATTAGGAGAATATCTTTGAACAACCACCCATATTGCATAACAGCTTTGACCCACTACATAGATTATAACATCATGAAGATAACCCATACAAGGATTCTCAAACTCCACTAGGACAAGGGAATAGTAATTATCCTGTTTACCTCATCGTGGATCCATAGAAAATAGATGAATTTGCTGCTCAATTAAAGGAAGAAGGAGAAAAAATACAAAGGGATTATGATCAGAAATTTTCATCACAACAAGAAGGAGAAGCCCAACATGCCTCTACAAGTCATTATTTTAAGGATATTGAGGGGATGATCACTCAAGAAAGATAGTAGCTGATAAAAAGGAATCTTGTTCTGAGTTAGCAACTATCCAAATTATACATTAATGCACCAAAACCACCAAAACACATCCCACCTCATAAGCAAGGAAGTAATACCAATACACAAGGGTCATCTCAAAACACAGGTGGTCCTAGTTCCTCAAGAACACCCCATAACATAGCTGGAAGAAGAAATCAGCCTATGCAACACCATGTACCACAAAATCCAACATCATAGAATACCAACATTCCACCACTTGGAAAAAGATATATTCCATACCATCATGTCCCACAATAGTACCCTCCACATAATCCCCAACAAAATATGTATCACCAGCCTCAACAGGGATATCAGTATTAGCCCATTCCACGACCTCAGAATCCTTATCCACTGAACCACATGAGCATAACAAGACAATTTGATCTATCAGGATACCAATTGTATCTAGGCCTAGTTGATACCAATTGGAGAAGCATTGTTCCCAAGTTCACAGGGAATAATGTCACAACAACTGAAGAACACATCAAAAATGTCAATTCCTTTGTACAAGACATAGGCATGGAGTATGAGGATGTAAATATGAGTTTGTTCATGATGTACCTAACTGAAGAAGCAAGGGATTGGTTTAACAACTTTCCCGATGCTTCAATCACCTTTGTAGCAGACTTTTAGAATCAATTTTTAGAATAGTATGGAAATCAATGTGCTCCTAAGTTTGCTCTACATTAACTAATAAGTATTCAAAAACACCAAAATGAGTCACTCTATGATTTCAATCAAAGGTTTTCCAAGATTTATAATAAAATACCACATGGATCCAAATTGACTAATCTTGCATATCTGAGTATTTATCTAAAGGACTTTGATCCAAAAATGGGATATGAGCTAAGAAATAGGTGCCCTAGAAGTTTGAATGAAGCACAAAAGGAAACCTTAACCATTGAAAATAATAGAAAGGTTACAGGAATGAGTGGAAAAAGGCACAACCTTATGATCCCACAAAACTCTAATCCTCCCCAAAATAGATAGGAGAATCAATACAAAAATGAAAGACCTAGACTACATGGCATGACCTACAATACTACTTGGAAAGATGGAAAAATAGTGGTAAGATCAAATTGGAAGGAGACTCCTAGTCTTTGAAGAAGCATGGGGCCCATGCACTAGACACAACACCATGGTGTTCACCTTGTCATAGACCCCATGACCCTAAACATTGTGCAGTAGCTCAGGCTTGTAAGGATGAATGGTCACAAGAGCATGACAAGGATGGTCACACTGCGAATATGTTGAGATGGAGGTCTTGTCAAAATGAGGAAGGATACTCCTCTTCTGAAGAGGGATATGAATACAATGTTGATAGTTAGAAACATAATGTGAATATGGAGCAAGATGTGTTTTCTAATCAGGAAGAAAACCCATAGGAGGTAGAATACACATACAATGCAACACCTCAGTTTCAACTAAGAACTCCAACAGAGGAAGAAAAAGGGCTATCACAGAAAAAGCTATAGGTGAGGCAAAAGGGAGGAGATATAATCTAAGAAGTAAACCCACAAAGGGAGATTATGGGACACCAAGAAGCATGTTCATCAAAGAAAAAAAGAATAAGGAGAGTACCTCATCTAATCAAAAGAAGGGTGAAGTGAAGAGGCCTCAAAAAATGCTCAAAAGGAAAATGCAGACATTGAGCTTGAGAAAACAACAAGAGATGAAAAATTCCAAAATGAAGGGAAAAGAATCACTAAAACTGAGAAGAATGAACAAGGGATCAATGCCCCTTCATTTGACATGGCTCAAAAATTAGATCAAACAAAAATGACAACTCCCTTAATGGAGCTAATGAAGATTGATGAATTTAGAGATACAACCCTCAAAATGATCACTAACACATCCGAGAAGCAGAAGGATCAAAAGAAAGAAGTAAATGTTGTGGAAAGGGAAATTAAAAAGGTACTATAGGTATATTTGGAGGATACACTCACAAATAATCCCTCCCAAATAGATCCATTTTACATTACATTAGTAATCAACAATAGGCTGGTGAAGAATTGTATGATTGACTTAGGGGTAGCAATCAACATCATGCCCCTAGCTGTCATGAAGGAGCTAGGTTAATGGGTAAATACTACATATGGGAAATGTTATGCCATGGAAAGTAGATCAGTCCCTGTAGTAGGAGTAATATGGGATGTAGAACTGAAGTTGGCATCATATCCAAAGGCTACGTACAAAATATATATTACTATGGTAAATACTCCCCCTTACTATGGGATGTTACTATCAAGGAAATGGACAACAACAGTTGGTGGGAATGTTTAGTTAGATCTATCCTATGCCACGATTCCAGTGAATGGGAAAGAAGTCAAATTATATAGGAAGCCTAGGTCTAAACATGTCATTGAACTATTTGACCCTAATAAAATGAATTTCTTTTGTGATGTAGACTTGGGAATTTTTAGAATTGAACACTCAAACCCCAAATTATTATACATAGATCCAATTTCCATGGATGTTTCAAAGAATGAATATGGCATATGGCTAATGTGCTTTGATGGAGCCTATAGTAGAGAAGGAAATGGGGCAATAATTATTTTCATTTCACCTAAAGGAACAACATTCAAATATTCATTACTGCTAACATTTGAGTGCACAAACAATATAGCAAAGTATGAAGCCCTTCTGATAGGTTTTAACATGGTTGCTAAACACAAGATTAAACTATTAAATTTCCTAGGAGACTCTGAACTAGTTATTTCACAAGTGAGATCAAAATATTCCACAAAGAACAAAAGGTTGAAGCAATATAGAAATGTTGTATGGGACACTATTGAGCTATTTGATGCTTTTTCTATTGAGTGGATAGATAGGTCTAAACACCTAATGGATGATTTCTTGGTGAATGTAGCCTTGAAAAGGGATGATATTAATTTATTAGGAATTTCATAGGTTGAACTTAAGAATAGGCTAGCTATCCTTGAAAACATCTACAATTGGCAAGTTTTCAATGATGATACTGACCTAATCAAGTTCTTGCATTTTATTGATTAGTATGAGGCACAAGAGATTGATTTTAATGAATTTGTGGAAGAAGTAGATGTCAAGAAAACTATATTTGGCTAGGAAGTTGTGCAACTCAAGACAAACAATATTCCTAAAGGGTTGTGGCACTGGGAAGAGTGTTTGATGGGAATGATCAAACAGTCATGAAACAAACACCGGTAAAAAGGGAAGACATTGAAGAGATCAATCTAGGCACTAAATTGGCACCAAAGAAAGTATACATTGGAAAAAAAGATAAGACCCATAATTAGAAAGATGTTGATTACATTATTGAGGAAGTATAAGCATGTCTTCACATGGTCTTATGATGATCTTAAAGCATATAGGGAAGATCTCTTCCAACATGAGATTCCACTTAAACTCAATTCAAAACCATTTAGACAAAAGCAAAGACCAATAAACCCAACTTTGGAGCCTAAAATGCATGAGGAACTTATGAAGCTCAGGGAGGGAGGTATCATCAAACCTATCAGACATTCTACTTGGGTCTCAAACTTGGTGCCTGTCAAAAAAGAAAATGGATATATAAGGTTATGTGTGGACTTTAGAAATTTGAATTTTTCTTCCCTCAAAGATAATTACCCACTCCTAAATATGGAGGCCATGCTGTAGAGGGTGACAGGTTGTGAACTATTGTCCATGATGGATGGATTTTTAGGGTATAACCAGGTTAAGGTGAAGGAATTAGAATAATATAATACTACATTTACTACCCCCTGGGGCACATATGTGTACGTAAGGATGCCATTTAGGATAACAAATATTGGTGCCACATTCCAATGAGCTATTGATGTTTCTTTTGCCAATTTTATCAATATAATAATGGTAGTATACCAAGATGACCTCATTGCATATTCCAAGAAAGCAGAGGACCATGTTGCACACCTTGAGAAGATTTTCCTTAAAGCATTGGAATATGGCATTTCCCTAAATCCTAAAATATGTCATTTTGTTGTGGCAAAGGGAAAGTTATTAGGGCACATAGTATCCAAGGAAGGAGTTAGAATTGATCTAGAGAGAGTAGAAGCTATAAATAAGATCCCTATTCCTAAAACTATTAAGGCCATTTAGTCTTTCTTTGGACAAATAAACTTTTCCAGAAGATTCATATCAAATTTTGCTGAAATTGCCAAACCTATCTCAAAAATGTTGAAGAAAAGGGCTGAAATTAACTAGACTACAAAAGAACTTGATGCATTTTTATCTAGAAAAAGGGAAATCAAAGAGGCACCAATGTTAAAATTCGCTTATTTTAGTGAGCCTTTTCAAAAAAAATTGTTTGCCTCATACCACACCATTGCAGTAGTGATGTTAAAAAAGAATGATGAAGGGTATGAACAACCCATATTCTCCTTTAGTAGATCCCTTGAAGGAGCCGAGTTAAAGTATGATATCATAGAGAAAAAAGCATATGATCTTGTCAAAGTAGTAAAATCCTTTAGACCCTATCTAGTAGGAGAAAAAATAATTGCATGTGTTCCCAATGTTGTTGTCAAGGATGTGTTTGTACAAACTAAAGTCATGGGGAGAAGGTGCCAGTGGATCAATAGGATTCAAGAATTTTATATTAAAATTAAAATCACCAAGCTAGTAGGAGGGAAAGGCCTAGCCAAGCTAATGGTTGAGTCAAAATTTGAAGCATCCTAAATTTGCAACAGGGTGGAAGAGGAAACCATGATTGCAAGCATAGAGAATATTGCATGGTACACTAACACAATGTATTACTTGAAGAACCAGAAGTGTCCTAAACACATGAATGAGAACCAGAAGAGATCCTTGAAGTCACATGCCTCCAAGTATGTTTTCATGGATGGTGACTTATACTAGAAAATCAGGGATGGAGTAGTACTGTTATGCTTGGATGAATCTCAAGCAAAACATGTATTAAGAGAAATGCACAAAGGAGTTTGTTGGGGACATTTTTTTGCCAAGACCACTTCCCATAAGATCTTAAGGGTAGGGTATTATTGTCCTAGGATTTTTAACGACTCTTTCACCTATGTAAGAAAATGTGAAGCCTACCAGAAATTCTCTAGAAAATTGAAATATCAAGGAGCACTACCACTAAGAATGATGTAGGTTGAAGCTCCCTTTAACCAATGGGGGATTGACTTTATTGGGGAGATACCAGAAAAATCCAATGGAGGTCACAAATGGATATTAGTGGAAATTGATTACTTCACAAAATGGGTGGAAGCTATTCCAACAAAGCAAGCCACTAGAAAAGTTGTAACAAATTTTATGATGGAGAATATTATTACAAGGTTTGGGACACCTACACGGTTAATCACAAATAATGCTATGTGTTTTAGATCAGAGGAGTTTAGGAAATTATGTGAAACATATGGCATTACAATTTCATATGCCTCACCCTATCATCCATAGGCTAATGGGAAGGTCGATTCAAGTAACAAGAATATATTGAATATTATTATAAGGATGTTGGACAAAAAAAAAAGAGCGTGGGATTCTAAATTGAGAATGGCAATATGGGTAGATAGAATCACTGTAAAGAAATCAACTTGTAGATCACCCTTTGAACTTGTGTATGAGGAACAAGCTAGAATGCCTATGCAGAATATTTTATCCACATACAAATTCATACTTCAAGAAGATCTAGATATCATTGAGCCTATGGAGGAAAAAATAGAACAATTGGTAGAACTAGATGAAATAAGGAGTTTTTCCCAAGAGAAAAATAAAAAAATACAATCACAAATGAAGTATTTATTTGACAAAATAACCAAGGACAAAATTTTTGAACAAAATGATATGGTCCTACTATGGAATGCAAGATGTCAAGATAAAGGGAAGCATGGGAAGTTTGAAGTTCTCTAGATAGGAGCCTTTTTCATCACTGGAAAAGGAGGTGAAGATTCCAACTATTTACAAACCATGCCAGGAGAAGACCAGGAATTTCCAATGCATGGAAAATTTATGAAGCACTTCTTTTCTTAAATCAATTTTCCATGCATAGTAGTCTAGGAGAAGGTCAAGGATTGCTAGTGCATGGAAAATTCTTGAAATGCTTCTTAAAATAATAATCTTCCATGCATAGTAGTCTTAGGTTTGCATCCCATTTTCATTCCATCTGATCACATTCATTCATGTTCTGCATCACAGAGATCATTTTTGGATTCTTGCATTGACCTCATGCTCATTCATCCCCAATAAGAGCCACTGATGGAGCTAAAAAGTCCACATTGGTTGTCTTGCACACCTCCATTTTCACCTATCCTCCCACATCCACCATATGCTCCATCTCCATTTCATAATAATTGACATTAAAATAAAGTACCAAAATAAGGTCCTTGATCATTACAATAAATTGAAGTCCCTACCTAAAATTTTCTCCTAGTAGCTCATGGCATGTCAACAAGAAAATTCCATATCGAAGAGAGTCTCACCATAGTCTCTTCGACACAAGCATAAAGGGCTAATAAAAAATCTAGATGAGACTCCCAAATGTCTTCTTGCTAGCCTAAAGAGCGATATGTCTAAGAGACTTGGATATGTCGACGAGGGAATCTAACATGTCTCACCAACAATTCATATGACTGTCAATAATTAGGAAACAAAAAACATCTCTTAGACACCGAGAGATTATGATGAAGGACACTCCCCTTACAATCTACAACTCACAAAAACAAAAAATAATGGCACAAACAAAATGCAAGAAGGAAAGAAAATATTTTCTATTATCATTGAAATGAAAAATGAAATTACATCATTATATTTTCCATCACATGGGATTTTTGATTACATAAATATGCAAGTATGCAAATCAAAGCCACCATCTACACTGCTTTGGCCTCCTTTATGTAGTCCCACTTTACATCCTATATTTGGAAGGTGTAACCACCCTATAATCTTCTAGAAAGTGTAACTTCCACAAGAAGATATTTTGAAATTTTATTATTTTTGATAATACAACTTGGTGGGGTCATAACTTTTGATCCAATTATCAAATTTTCTATTATAATACCTTTTCAGAAAGGTCTCGAGAAATTGACTATGAATATTTTACTAAGACTTTTGAAAATTAAAATTTTAATAGCTCTCAAATGACAAATGGTATTGAAGTGATTTCTTCGCCATTGGTTTCAATTTACCATTCTGGAGGTCTATGTAAGATTTCATGTCTAATTGTGCATAAATACAAACTTGCTAAAATAGTAACCCTACCAAATTTAGCCCTTATTGAAAAGAAACAACATTTTTTTTGGGTGATGCAAGATTACTCTTACACCCTAGATGCTCCATTATCAGACACCCAAGGTAATTTGAAAAGTGACCCTGTCACTTCTCGGGAGTTAGAGGGAAACCAAGACAATTAACCTCAAACTTAGATAACCATGATGAATCTTCAATAGGCCTTCCTCTCCATTTCACTGAATACTCTGCATATTGCTTATTTCTTGTGGTTTTTCCTATATGACTATCCAAAAATGTCTTATATCTCATCCTTTTCTGAAGTAGGTGCTGGAATATTCCACTGTGCCTCTATTATTTCTTCATCAATTCCTCCCTCATGACATTTTGTTAAATCTAAGATGTTAAACATAGGTGAAATATGAATTCCATCAAGCAACTCTACCTCATATGCATTTATGAAATCATGCTTCTTTAGGATCTTGCATGGTCCAAACTTCTTCATCTTCAACTTGTTGTATGTACCAACTGGAAACCTTTCCTTTCACAAATTCACCATGACTTCATCTCCTACCTAGAACTCCTTATGCCTCCTTTTCTGATTTTCCTTAGCCTTATACTAAGAGTTCATCTTATTGATATGCTTCTTCACCTCTTCATGCAAATTCTTCAGGTGCTCAACAAAATCTTCATCCTTAGCACTACTCTTCTCTTCTTTATCCATCTTTCTCAGTTCAAAAGCATTCTTTAGACTACTCCCATATACAATTTGGAATAGTGATTTTCTTGTGCTCCTATTGACACAATTGTTATAAGAAAATTTTGTCTATGGTAAAATAAAATCCCATCCCTTTGGTTTATCTCCTACTAAGCATCTTAGCAAGTTACCCAAACTCCTATTGACCACCTTTGTTTGTCCATCAGTCTGTGGATGGTGTGCAAAATTGAACTTCAAATCTGTCTTCAACTTCTTCCATAATGTTCTCTAGAAATAACCAACAAATTTGGTATCTTTGTCTAAAACTATGGGTATGTGCAGGATCATGATGGCCCAAAAAGTGGTGATATGATGGGTATATGTATTGTATGTGGCTGATGACTTTTTTTTTACCCAAAATTGATGAAACAAAAAGGGTTTTTAAAGGAGATTCTCAGCTTTCCACCAATATAAATTATGATTTACTTTGAATTTAATAAACAATTATTATTCATTTTCTATTTGAATTACGACTAAAGTCTTGATTGATAGGCTGATTGAAAAACATCTATAGCTTTCAAATAGTATCATATTTTTTGAATTTGAAACATGTGTCACATTTTATTCTTCACATACTATAGGATTAAAAAAATAATTAATTTCATGAAGTTTTGACCGAGTTAAGGTGGTCAGACACATGAGTTTTTATATTTTTTAAAAGTTGTAATAAAAAATTCATAATTAATTATTTACTTGAAAAAAATTTATAAAAAAATATGCATCACATCGGGACATGAGTCCTCTACTTATATCTAAAATATTATATAAAATATTATCATTTTATTGTGGTTATGGTGGTCAGACATACACCTACTTCTTATTTTTTCCCTAAAATTTAAATACTACTACATTGAAATTTCAAATTTTCACCAAATAGATTTTTTAACAAAAATAAACCTAGTAGTTTAGAAACTAAATTCAATTTGCTACAAATTCTATTCTTACATATTTTTGAAATAATATAGATAACTTATTGAAATTTTTACGTCAAGTTGCCTAACTCTATTTTTTCTAAAATTTTCTCCACTTAAGGGCCTATTTTTTCCATGATGATCCTGCACATACCCCTATACTCTTCGGTAGACCATGTAGTCTCACCACCTCTCTAAAAAACAACTTTGCGATATGAACAACATAAATGGAATGAAATGTTCCATTTTTGAAAATCTATCCACCACCAAAAATATGGAATCATGCCCTCTCTATGTCCTTGAAAATTGAAGGACAAAATCCATACTAATTTCCTCCCATGGCCTCTTAGGTATAGGTAATGGCTGATACAATCCAATATTTTGAATTGTTCCTTTCACCATCTGACATACTCTACAACTTTGTACAAAATTCTTCACATCTTGTTGTAACTGTGGCCAATAATAATTCTCACATACAAGAGAAATGGTCTTATCTTGATTGAGATTTCCAACCAATCCTCAACTATGCTTCTCCTTGATTATATTTTCTCTCATTGAACTTCTTGGAATGCATGGTTGGTTTCCTCTAAAAAAAAACCCATCCTGGATTAAGAAATCCAACTATCTTGTCCTATCCAATGTAACAGGTTCCAAACAAGCCTTCCAAGCTTCTACAAAGTCTAGATCTTCTAGATACAAACTCTTGAGCTCATTGAACCCAATAACCTCTATATTCATCTCTATCAACAAATTTTTCCTTCTACTTAAGGCATCTGCAACTCTATTTGACCTTCCACTCCTATGCTTCAAAACAAAAGTATAACTCTATAAAACCTCAACCCATTTTAAGTGCCTTTGATTTAACTTTCCTTGACTATTGAGATACTGCAAAGCTTGGTGATTAGTATATAAAACAAATTATTTTGGCAACAAATAGTGTCTCCATTTCTTCAAAACCTAAACTATAGCATAAAGCTCCTGATCATAGATAAAATATTTCTTCTTGGCATCATTCAACTTCTCACTAAAATAGGCAACATGCTTACCTTCTTGACTCAAAACAACTCCTATGGCAGTGCCACTAGCATTACAATCTACCTGAAAGACCTTATTGAAATCTAGAAGTTCCAAAACCAATTGCTCTATAACCTTCTTCAACATATCAAAACTTTTGGCTGCTCCTGTAGTCCACTTAAACTCTTTTCTATCTCTTCGCATTGCTTCCGTTAAAGGTGCACAAAGGCTACTAAAATTCTTAATGAACTTTATGTAGAAGCTTGATAGACCATGAAATGATCTTACCTTTGTAACACTCCTCGAGGTAGGCCATTCAATGATAGCTCTCACCTTCTTTGGGTCCATTTGAAGACCCTCTACTTTGACAACAAATTCCAAATACACTAATTCTCTCTTGAAAAAGCTACATTTCTTCAAATTAATTAGCAACTTCTCCTCCCTTAGCTTCTCAAAAACCTTTCTAATATGCATCAAATGCTCCTCCAATGTCTTGCTAAAATTAAAATGTCATCCAAATAAACAATGAAATATTTACCCAAAAACTCTTTCAGTACCTCATTCATGAGCCACATGAAGGTGCTCAGTGCATTGGTTAGCCCAAAGGGCATGCCTAATCACTCGTACAAAACCTCTTTGGTCTTGAATGTTGTCTTCCATTCATCTCCTTCTCCAAAATGAATCTAGTGATAGCCACTCTTCAAATCTATCTTTTTGAAGTACTCGACTCCACTCAAACAATCCATGATGTCATCCATCCTTGGCAAGGGAAATCTATACTTGATGGTGATCTTATTAATGGCTCTAGAATTTTTACACATCTACCATTCCCCATCCTTCTTTGGTGCTAGTATCATAGGGACTGCACATGGACTCAAACTCTCTTCGATCAATCCCTTCCAAAACAACTCTTGCACTTGTCTTTTCAACTTTTCACTCTCTGTTGGAGTCATACAATGTGCTTCCTTATTTTGAAAACTGGCTCTAGGAATCAATTCCATCTAATGACTAATCTTTCTTACTGGAGGTAAACCTTTAGGTACGTTATAAAAAATAATAGCTTGAAAATCATTTAACAAATCGGAAACCTCTACAAGTACCTCATTAGTATCTTCTTTATCAACTCTCGGGATCAATGCAAAATATATATGTTCATGCCTCAGGCCTTCTAGGAACTTTCTTCCATCAACCAAACAAATTCTTCCATTACTGCATACCTTTTCCTCTGCCTCTTTCAAGGGCTTCAACTTATGATGAACTCCACCCTTTTTCAAAGAATAGGTGTCTACATGCCCATAATGTATTGCTCACTGATCAAACTGCCATGGTCTGCCTAACAACATATGACAAACATCCATAGGAATCATATCACATAATAACTCATCATGTTAATTTCAAATCTTGAACTTTATCAGACATTGTTCACTTACCAAAGCTTTATGGTCCTTCTGCAACCAAGTAATCCAGTATGGATTTGGATTCCTTCTTCTCTCCAACTACAAATTACTAACCATCTCTTCTGAAACAAGGTTATTGGTACTACCTCCATCAATAATAACTTTGCAAACTTTACCTTCACACTTACATTTGGTGCGAAACAAATTCTTCCTTTGAGTTGGCTCTTTCTCCTCATTCAACAAGGATCTTCTAGTAACAATAACCTCTCCTCTTTCTGCATCCTCAGAATGTGAAGACTCACCATCTTTGTCTACATGTGCAACTCGTGCATTACCCTTAGTTCTTCTATTTATCCTTCCTCGATGTTGAGGACACTCATATTCCCTATTCCCTTCTTCTCCACATTGGAAATAGGTTCCATTAAATCTTCCTCATCCAGATCTTCCTCTTCCTCTTTGGTCTCCATTATTTTGTTCACGAGGATGATAGGTGTTATATCCTTTCTAGTTCTAGCTACTACCGAATCCTTCACCCTTCTCTTGATCTTCATTTCAACCTCCATATGACCATCCACTAGTCCTTCCACCACAACCTCCTCCTCTTTTCTTATTTTCAAACCTTCTATTCAACTTCTCTTCTACCTTCAAAGAAAATTTATATGCATCTTCAATGGTAGACATTCTTACCAGACTCAGCTCTTC
This sequence comes from Sequoia sempervirens, assembly GCA_007258455.2. Lineage (NCBI taxonomy): Eukaryota > Viridiplantae > Streptophyta > Pinopsida > Cupressales > Cupressaceae > Sequoia > Sequoia sempervirens. The sequence continues at coordinate 194,769,749 of VDFB02270651.1, forward strand.
TTGAATGCTCAGCTTCAACCCATTTATGTAATAGGAAACTTTCTCCTTGTTGGCCTCAGAATGGCCTATTCTGATCAAGACTCAGTAAAATTCTTTTGTATACTCCTTAACATATTTTCCTATTTGTTTCAACCCTTGCATCTTGTTCAAAAAATTGAACTCATAGTCCCTAGGAATGAACTATCTTTTCAATTTTCCACCATTTGATCCCATCTTGTTATTTTCTCTTTTTCTCTTTTATTTCTTTCCAATTGAACTTCTCTCCACCATATGCTAGCATGGACTTTCAATTTGGCCTTTGCAAATTTTACCCTATCTGGGTCTTTTATTTCCTCATACTCAAAATACTCTTCCATGTCATTGATCCAATTGATTATCTCCTCTAGATTTAGGTTTCCAAAAAAAATAGAAACTTATATTTTTGACCTCTTTCCAATCTTGGAAATAGCCCTAATCAATTTGACTTCTCCATGATCCATTACATACTTTGCTTCCTCTTCGAATGGCTCCTCATCTTCGGCCTCCTCCTCACTTTTATCTCTTCTTTTAACATCAACTCCCCTATGTAACTCCTCTTGCAACACTTGAACTTGCCTCTGGAGGGCTCTAATACCATCTTCTATTACCCCAACATTTCTTCCACCATGATTTCTTCATGGAGGCATCTTTTCTCATAGACCCACAACCACAAGTCCTGGTGCAAACTGCCTCACATTTGGTGATCTATTTACACACTTAGGAAAACTTGCTTTGATACCACTTGATGAAGGAAACTCCCCTTACAATCTAAAACTCACAAAAACAACAAATAATGGCACAAAAAAAATGCAAGAAGGAAAGAAAATATTTTCTATTATCACTAAAATGAAAATGAAATTACATCATTATATTTTCCATCACATGGGCTTTTTGATTACATAAATCTACAAGTATGCAAATCAGAGCCACCATCTATGCTGCTTTGGCCTCCTTTCTGTAGTCCCCCTTTACATCCTATATTTGGAAGGTGTAACCATCCTAGAATCTTCTGGAAAGTGTAACTTCCTCAAGAAGATATTTTGAAATTTTATTATTTTTGGTAGTACAACATGGTGGGGTCATAACTTTTGATCCAACCATCGGATTTTCTATTATAATACCTTTTCAGAAAGGTCTCAAGAAATTGACTCCAAATATTTTACTAGGATTTTCAAAAATTAAAATTATAATATCTCTCAAATGAAAAATGGTACTAAAGTGATTTCTTTGCCATTGACTTCAGTTTACCATTTTGGACGTTTGTGTAAGATTTCGTGTCCAACTGTGCATAAATGAAAACTTACTAAAATAGTGACCCTACCAAATTTAGCCCTTATTGCAAAGAAACAACATTTTTTTGGGTGATACAAGATTGCTCTTACACCATGGATGCTCATGCATCAGATTATCATAAAATAAACAATAAATCACTATTAGAACAAGCACTGATGAAATAAAAATGTTAAAGAGACATTGGCATATCGAGGAGAGAAGTAAAGAAGTCTCTTCGACACTCAAGGAGTAAAGTATCAGAAAAACACAAAGATATCAAATAGACATTGGATAAGGTCTCATCAACATCCTAACAATAATAAGTCAAGGAGACACAAAAATATTGAGAAGACATTATCAAAAGTCTCCCTGACATTCTAGCATAAGTTATCAATGAGACTAAGGGACGTCGGAGAGAGGTGACCACGAGTCTCTCTGACATAACAAATTCAAATAGACATCATCAGTAGGTATCACCATCGAGGGAAGAGATAAAGACATGCTAAGGAGACATAGGCTTGTCAACAAGAGAAATCCACTGGTCTCATCAACAAAAAAGAGGACCGTGAGGGAGAAAACTAATAAGTAAATACCGAAGAGACATTGCAATATCGATGAGAGAAACCTGAATGTCTCTTAGACATTTCTCAAAAGATGGCCAAGGATATTGAAGAGAGATATAGACATTGTGATTAGAATCTCATAGACAAAATATGAAATAATTGTCACCGGATTGATTTGATGGATTAATTTATCGAAGAGACAATTTCCATTAATATGAAACTTCATAGGAAGAGTGGCGTGAGTGCCATTTATAAACCAGATTTGGCTCAAACACGCTAGAATTTGATAAATGTAGCCTCTAAGAAATGAAAATTCACTACACATTGTGGCTAAGCATCTAGAGGATGAAGTTGGATGAAAGCAAGTAGCTTATAAATTCTGACATTCACTCAAGTAAGTACACCTTGGCTTAGTTAAATGTAATTTTTTGAATATAGCTTGAAGTACAACATTGTTAGGATTAAAATGGATAAAACCCCAAAGAAGACAAGAGAAAAGAGACAAAAAAATTGAAAGTAAACCTCTAAGTCAAGACTTAATAGATTAGTGTCCCAGGTCTTGGCCAAAGGAAAGAAGAATAGAACAATTAAACCCATCATGTGAAACCCTAGAGGACAAGCAAAATAATATGGGAGATGTATGGACTCCACATAGAGGCTATGATTTTTTCATATATCATTATAGGAAGAAATACAGATATAGCCTAGTCTCGAACCCATGGAATTTGAATTTGGGTAAACTAGCAATGCTAAATGTTTTTGTGAATGTAGAATTCATGAAAGCACTGACAAAGAATTATAATCCCGAAAAAAGGGAAATTCATTTGCATGATGGGTCACAATTTATGATCATAACAAGGGATTATATTTGCATGGTTTTCCAATTAGAGACTTCTTTGAAAATGAAATTATGGATGAGAGAGTTGTTGGAGGAGTATTGTTCTATGGATATGAGCTACAAGAGGTGGAAGCTACCTTTGCACATACCCAAGGGTCCAAGACATCAACCTATGAGGTTTGCTAGCAATGAAAAGCCCCCATTTTCTATAGAATTGTTTGAAGAATACTATCAATACACATACTATTCAAGTAGCCAAGTATTGGGAGTTGAGACCCCTGCTAACATGACTAGAGCTCCCATGGTACTATCTGAGGACATTTAGAGTCAAGATTCCAGGCCCTATGATTATGCAGAGTACCTATCAGAGGCCATTAACAGTGCTCTTAATGCTATTAAGAATGACAATGAAGCTATCAATTTCAAACACTATTCACTTCTTATGCATATGAAATTGTACAAGGGCCAAGTGATGGGATTATGGGGAGAAGAGTTGAGAGTAAAAGATTTGGATAGTGATGGTATTTCTACACTAGTGAAAATGTGGACATTAGTCTGGGATAGTAGATGTGGAAGATCCCACTATTTGTATTTCGAGGAGCATTTTGTCAAACCTTTGTATAAATTTCTTGGTCATAAATGTGATTATAGTATATCCCCTAAAGTACAAAGGTTTTCTGACCAAAGGAGAGAAAGGTCATGATGGAAAGATAAGCCACAATTGGGTAGATTGGTATTCTTTTATAGATTGTATTGTCATTAGGATATGTGGATTTGAGGCAGCACCATATTTATTGCCTAAGACTATACCAGATAGAGTTGCTTATCTTGATATTATAAGACAATTGTCTTATTTGGCCTTTGAGTCTGAAAAGCTATGGAAGGAAAAACTTCATGCCTTCTACTTTGTGCTTTGATGATTTCACCATTATTTTTTATTCAGGGTATGACTTAGTTGGAAGCAAGTTAAATTATTATGGCTTCTCGATTGGAAATTGTAACGCCAAGAAAGTGCACATAGAAACAAATTAGAAGTAAACATGCAATACTAAAATCTAAAAATGCAAATCTAAATGTTAAGCAACAAAGAACAAAGGAAAGTAATAACGTAATTCAAACTGAAACAATCTCACCAATTTCAAACGTATTTCCATGATTCATATCGATTGCCCTTCTCCATTTTGCTTGTGTAGTATAATTGCTCTCATTTCTCGTAAATTCGTGCAAGTATAGCCTAAGATAATGATTAGCAAAATATCGAAGATTCAAGAAAAAGTGCTCTCAAAAGTCATAAGATTTCGCGAGAGAGAGTGGAATGAAGAATGACAAATCAATTTATAGAAAATCGATTATTCGAACGACAGGTCAAGATTGAAAGATCAACGAACGGTTGAGATTGACAAAGATAAAGATTTAATCTTCAGTTCGGTATTCGAAAACAAAAGAATTATCTTTGCATGACAAAGATAAAGATTGATTAAAGCAACTCTTGTTCGAATGCATGCACGAGGTTTAATTAATTAAATAAGAATATTTAATTAATCCGCATGTACACACAAATAAGTTAGAACTAGATGATTAAATGATCTGACGAAGAGATTACTCGAAGACGCCACTCAGACATCAAATTAATAGTTAACTGAGCGATTAAAATAGATGTCGAGTCGAGTAAAAGTGAATACTTAGATAACTCACATAATTATCTAAAATATAGAAGAATGCGTTAAAATAGAATTAATGAATTAAATAATTCATTTAATTCAAGATTTGATATTTGAAGAATAATTAAATAAATAATATTTATTTAATTAAGTGATGAAGGGATTTAAATGAATAATTAAATAAATAAAGAATTTATTTAATTATAGTTGAAATATGATAAATGAAATTAAATAAGAATTTATTTAATTTGATAAGGAAAGGTTAATTAGTACATAATTAAATAAAAGTATTACAATTAATCGATAGCATAAAGAAAGGTGAATTAATTAAATAATTAATATTATTTAATTAATAGAAGAAATAAAAGAAGATGAATTAATTAAATAATTAAGATTATTTAATCAATAGAAGAATTAATGTTAAGATGAATTAATTAAATAATTAAAATTATTTAATCATGACCATGAAGAATACAAGTTACGAAGAATATGGAAGTCACAGGCTTAAAACCAGATTTCGATGTCTACATTTGCCCCTCTTTGATACAATGTCATTTCGGCATTGTGTCAAAGAAAATCGATAACAACATGCCCCAACAATGCTCCAGATTAAAATAGGTGAAGGTATGCCCCCTCGAGAAAATTGACAAATTTTTGAAAAATTCAGAATTTTTTTGGAAATGCTCCCGATTAGTCTACTGGATAGGCAGAAATGCGGTGGAGTTGACGGAATGGAGTTTGGAAATGGGAGGGACGGGTACGGGATAATAGAAAATGGAAGTTAACGCAGCCAGTAGGAGAGGAATGCCACCTAAGCCCTAGGTATATATAAGAAATAGGGGTAAAAACCTATTAATTTTCACTCACCTAGTTGAGAAATTGAGATTTTGCTCTGACTTTCTAGCGAGGATGTCTCCAGTTCCAGCTACTCACCATCACGCATACAGGATTCAGACATACCAGAGACTAGCCGGCGCGGACCCCCCGATATGGACCCAAAACTTGCCTTTTTGAAATTTTCGTTTTGCGCGCATTTTAATGCATTTATTTCATTTTTTACATATGTGTCATTTTAAGTTTGAACAGCATATGCGTGCGTGAACGACGCATTTGACTGCGGAAAACCGCATCTGTAGTTTTACGTCGGTCATTTTTAAATAGGATTTAGCAGTTCAATGCATGTGTTTATTTCTGAAATGCATTTGAATTTGTGAAACGCATTTGCATTTAGAATAGCCGCATGTGTAGTTTGTGAAATGCATTTGAATTGAATGCACCGCAAGCTTTATTTTTCAACACATGTATGTTTTGTGACACATTTGATTATTATGAGCCACATTTGTTTAATAATGATGCATATGAAGTTTATGAACCGCATTTGATAAAAAGCGATGCATGTGTAAAATAATGATGCATATGCAAAATAACGACACATTTGCATTTTATGTAGTATAGTCAATTTGCACTAGAATAGATCATTGAGGCTGACATGAGGCATGTATAATTCCATTGTAGGTTGTGTTGGACACGATTTATACACGGGATTCGAGACCCACGACGTTTCGATTCAAAGATAGCTTGCGACCGGCCGAGCGATGAACTCTATGGAATTTGGGTTTGTTACATGTGACCGATATGCCCCAGATTCAGGAAAATTGGGGACTATTGACAGCGTTATGTGAGAGATGGCACTCGGAGACATCATCCTTCCATCTACCAACTGGAGAGGCCACAGTGACATTAGAGGATGTGTATAGGATACTGAGACAACCGATTAGAGGGACACGGGTGGCCTATGATACTCAGAGGGGTGCTGCCGAGATGTGTAGGTATTACCCCCATGCCGACATTAGACAGCTAGGCTTTGATGACTATGAGATTAGGTGGCAGGTGTTGGCTCAGAGATATAGGCAGTTAGACTGTCTATTGGCAACATTGATATGCGGTATAGTATTGCCTGACCGCCGAGGTCATGGATTTCCTGTGGGATGGGGGGAGATGTTAGTGGGCATGCTCGAGCGGCGAGTTGTATATGCCTGGGGTTCTTGTTTGCTTGGGATGTTGTACTTCCATCTACATGATATTGCCTATAGAGAGGCACAGTCGATGAGTTGTGGTACCACGCTCCTAATGATATGGGCGTGGGAGCATATAGCTATTTTCAGACCACCTGTTATAGTAGACGTGCCTCATGGAGCTCCATACGCCTTCCGTTATGCGGGGATGACCACACAACATCATATTGGAGACACAGGCTACTTTAGACATGCTATAGACATGATGCGACAGTTCACATGGAGACCATACCTAGGCTGTGAGGTGTGGTCAGATGAGGATGAGCACTTGCCATTTTGTAGACAGGCACAGTACTTGGTGGGACAGACAGTGTCTCATGTGCATATTATAGAGCGACAGTTGCCAGACTGAGTCTTGAGATAGTTTGGAGAGGTACAGGATGTACCTCGAGGGAGAGCAGAGTTTTCCAGATCCTCACGGGAGGTCCCATTATGGGGGCCAGAGATTCCAGTGGCCACGGCAGAGGCAGATATTGATGGACTACAGGCACTTCCATGGGGATGGAGGGACAGACCAGCAGACCTAGGGACCACTCCAGAGTATGAGCAGTGGTGGGCAGCACATAGGCCAATCCTATTGACAGACCTAGAGTAGCCAGCGTCGATAGAGCAACATGGGATAGGTCCACGAGGCAGGCGAGGCAGAGGGAAAGGCCGAGGAGATAGAGGAGGCTATGGTGATGAAGGGGATGATGGTAGAGGAGGAGGACGTGGAGGAAAGAGAGGGAGGCATGGTCGGCGGGGACGAGGACCAGCCTTGTCACCGATCTGGGAGGAGAGGGGAGGAGAGGAGGATGTAGCCATGCTAGATGTGGCCCGAGGTGGAGAGGAGGATGTGGCCACAAGTGGAGAGGAGGCACAACCGGCGGAGGTAGTCATACCAGGTATCCTAGATATCCTAGCAGAGGAGGAGGCAGGTGCCGAGGAGGCAGGCAGAGAGGAGGTAGAGGTTGATGCTCTGGGGTTGTTAGGTACCTACCAGGAGGATGATGATGAGGATGACGATCATGAGAGAGCGATCCAAGATCAGATCTTGGAGGAGTTGGATGAGGAGGAGGATGGGAGAGATAGGGCCAGACAGGATGAGAGAGGGGCAGAGGATCCAAACACGGATACATTGTGAGCCCAGGTTGCCTCCTTGGAGGAGCAGATGAGAGTGTTGATGGCCGAGAGGGATGCCTATCGGATAGAGAGGGACATAAATTTGATGGACAGGGATCAGGCTATAGCTCAGCGACAAGAGACTGAGCCAAGGTTCACAAAGCTCAAGGCATTATGTATAGGACCATCAGTTGCATTCACCAGAGAGCTAGTCAGAGCTGGAGAGAGGGAGAGATACTATTAGGACCTATATGAGGCTGAGGTTCCCCTAGAGAGATGGGCTCCCAGTTTTTCAGTGGCACACAGTAGCAGGTCCCAGACTAGGACCCACATGCAGACAGTTAGCACAGAGGAGGTGGATCAACCATGTAGAGCAGGGCCATATGACAGACCTCCCATAGCTCAGAGATCAGCAGGTTCCCAACATCATTCTCCCACACACTCCTGGCATGATGGGAGTGGCAGTTCAGGATAGAGATACTGCTTGAGATTCATTTGAGACATTGTATTTTGATCTTATAGCCTGCGGGCTTCCATGTATTATTGATACATTATGACATTGTGATGTGACTCATTTGAGCGATATATATATATGATTTGGTGGTGGTTCTCATGATATGCATTTCTATGTACTGATTATGCAGTCTTTATTTGTACATGTGATGTTTATATGATATGCCTATGTGATGGATGATCATATTTATTTTATGATGTTTATGCAGTTAATGATATAATGGTGATTTTATGTGATGTATGATTCTATATGATGTTGATCCTATATGATTATGAGATGCAATATGATGTTATATGTATGATGCGGATGACATGTGATGCTATACAAATGTAATGTGATGCATGTATTTACAGTTGCTTTGTACATGGAATACTTATGATAAGTATTATTTGATGATGATTGTTTATTATGCCATGATGATCTAGATATGAGATATGTACATATGCATGTATGATTCTAATATGTATGTTGATGTAGGATGATGTATAATGTTTTGTGTCACATGACTCTGTCATAATGCAAGAAAGAACTGTTAGTGCGGAAAGAAAGATCGAGAAAGAACGAAAGATAGGAGATAGATGTTAGTATTAGCAATCTTCGATATTTTGCTATATCACAAAAGGTATTGCACTTTATCATCATTGGGTGGGACTAATACAAATGGAGAAAAACACCATGATATGACATAGATCAAGGTGTGCAAGGTCATCCACTTGCTAACAACAGATAATCGCAAATAAGGATTGTCATTAACTCATACTAAGGGCACAAGTTGCCCTAGTCTTTTTGTCGAGACAAACCACAGACAACAAACAAAAGAAAAGATGGGTCATGAGACGTCATTGCTCCTCTAAATCCTTCATGGGACATCCTTGAGGAAACTAGTAACATGACTCAAAAATCAAAGTTAAAAGACAGTCAACAGACAACAGTCAAAGAAAATAGAATTTTGATACATCGTTGCTTCTCTAAATCCTTCATGGGACATCCTTGAGAAAGCTAGTAACATGAATCCTAGTCATCAATTCAAGATAAATGATAAGATAAATAAGCCATAAAGTCAAAAAGCCAGAAAAATATTTGCCAAGACATGATTTGTTTGTTTGATTTGTTGATTGGTAGAGCCTAATTTCAGGAGATACACATACTGGATGAGACTGTGAGTCTAGTTTCGATGTTATGACTATCTGTATAAGGCATGACAAAGCCTGGTTTCAGAAAGACCTGTATCGTATAAGATGTTGAGTCAGATTCTGTTGATGTGATAACCTGTGTAAGGCTATATTTGATTGTTTGACCTTGTCGATTATGCAGGAAGGACTCATCCTGTATAAGACATAGGTTGTTTTGCTTATATCAGTACTCAGGAAGGACCCATCCTGAATAAGATATAGGTTGATTGCCATGATGATGTCTATTTCCAAGAAAGACACATCCTGTAGCAGACATTAGTTGATTTGTTTTGGTTGTTTTGTTTGGCAAGTTGTTTGATTTGACTTAGAGACATTGCTGACTTGTTCACCAGATGGATGCATGACTTGATATGATGCATTGAAAATTGACTGATCGTGATGACAAACCCTAAAAGACTGACCTAGTGCGGCCTCGGGGGCTCATCGATTGATGGCCTTTCATACGTTGTATACGCAGAGACCTCGTAGTTCGACTTGACTTGACCAACAAGACTAACTACAAATAGAAGACGTGTGTGAAAGTGAATTCGATGAACCCTAATGGACTAACCTAGTGCAGCCTTGGGGGCTCATCGATTGATGGCCTTGCCTATGTTATACATACAAAGACCTCGTAGTTCGACACAACCAATGACCTTGTCATATGGACAGATGGATTGACTCATGAATTTATACAAACAAACCTAAAGGGACTGACCTAATGCCTCAGGGGCACATCGGCAGATGGCCTTGCCTACATCCAGTCACAGAGGCAATGCAGTTCGATAAACAACAAAGACTAACAAGTGCGACTGACTCCGACTCTATTTTTGGATTTTCGAAAAGGTTTGATTTTTTGTCTTTTTGAATTTTTTCGATGTTTTTGTGTTTTTTTCAGGTCATTTTGTGATGTTCATGGATTTTCCATGGTTTTACATCTCCAACACAACCAATGTAAGAACCAATATGACACATGTCAAGTGTTTTCCCCCAGTCGAGTATAAGACCAATTGATTATGAATAGGGTAAGATGGGGGATATAAAATGCACTCGATGTCAATCATTCTAGGTTATGGGAAAAACTACCACTTATTATGAATGGTATATATAGGCGATGGATATGAAAGATAAGGGATATGTATAGGGATAGGTAGTATGTACCGGGTAGTGGACTATGTACAGGGTAGATTAGAATAATAGTAGACAAAGGAGCAGAGTTGAGTACACATGGCGCCTTTTTGCCAGGTTTTCACCATGGTACCTATCCAAAGTGCCACCAAAGTGGTTTTCACCATTGGACGAATGATTTTTCTTTAATATTTTCTATATTATCTAATTTTTTTGGTGTTAACAAGATCCCTGTTTACCAGGTTTTCACCTTGATAATGATTTTTTGATATTTTGATTTTTTTTTTTTTGTATTTTTGCTAATTAAGACAAAGGCTCCCAGAAGCTATGGGTAGAACTTCTTCAGATGCAGACTATTGATTGGTGAGGACAATGGTTCCCCTTGAAGAGTAGAGAGTTGGTATGATCCTGACCCAAAAGCTTCCATAACAACATAAGGTCCTAACCAATTTGGTTCAAACTTTCCTGGTTTTTCTCTTTCTGCTTGATTCTTTGGGTTCTCCATTAAAACTAGGTCACCGATGTCAAAGTTTCTATTTAAAACCTTCCTATTATAGCTACGACGAAGGCGATTCTAATATGCTTGGAGATGATCTAGTGCCTTCTTTCTTCACTCATCTAGGAATTCTAGCTCATGGAGTCTCGACACTTGGTACTCTTCATCATCAATGTGGCCTTTCAGGGATACCCTTAGGGAAGGAATCTCGACCTCAATAGGAAAAATAGCTTCAGACCCAAAAACAAGTGAATATGGGGTAGGACTAGTGGGAGTACGGATACTTATACGATAAGCCCATAAGGCGGGGTTAAGCTATAAATGCCAGTCATGACCAACATCATTGACAGTCTTCTTGAGGATTCTAATGATGGTCTTGGTAGATGCCTCTACTTAGCCGTTACCTTGTGGGTAGTATGGAGTGAAAAAGTGATGTTGGATATGAAATTCATCACACAGATGGCAGACTTCTTGGTTCTTAAATGGGCGGCCATTATCAGTGATTATGGATTGAGGGACACCATACCGATAGATGATATAGTTCAGGAGAAATCTAGAAATATGTGTGCCGGTAATATATGTCATGGGAATGGCTTCAATCCACTTCGTAAAGTACTTAGTGGTACTGATAATAAACTTATGTCCATTAGATGATGTGGGGTGGATCTTACCTATCAGGTCGAGTCCCCATTGGGCAAAAGGCCATGGTGACGTGATAGGACGGAGCTCCTGTGTTGGGGCATGTATTAAATCTCCATGAACTTGGCATTGGTGGCATTTTGTTACAAAGACATATGAGTTTTTTCCATAGTAGGCCAGTAATAACCCAGTCTCATAATATTTTTGGCTAAGGTAGGACCGCTAGAATGGGAACCACATATACCCTCATGCACCCCACGCAAGGTTGCTTGTGCTTCAGTAGAATCAAGACATCTCAGCAGGGTATTATCTAAGGCGCATCTATATAGGGTGTCTCCGACGATGGTGTATTTGGCTGACTTGCGGAGGAATGTCCTACGTTTGTTATTTGATAGGCTAGTGGGCATGACTTCGGCATAAAGGTAATCATAGATTTCTTTGTACCATGGGGAATCAGGACCAACAATGTCACACACCATTTCAGAATCTGGGATATCGTAGGCTGGGACCAAAAGCTGTTCTACCAAGAACTCAAACTTAGGCACGTTGTTAGGAATGTCCAGAAATGATGCAATAGTAGCCATAGCGTCTGCTGCCCTGTTTAAAACATGAGGTATTTGATGAAATTCGACTTTGTCAAAGTACTCTTTAAAGCTATCAGCCATGCGCTTGTATGGAGCAAGCTTCTCATCCTTAGTCTCATAATCATCATTTACATGTCTGATTGCTAGTTGAGAATCACCATATACCTGTAAAACCTTAATTTTCCACTTGACCGCCATGCGTAACCCTATCACTAGAGCTTCATACTCTGCCATGTTGTTAGTGCATTGGAATGCAATCCTGAAGGACTTAGGGATGGAATCACCCTGTGGTGTGATAAACAGTATACTAGCCCCTGAACCATGATTTGTATGTGAGCCATCAAAGTACAGTTTCCATGTTATGTTTGTGTCAAATGTGAATATGAACTCATCAGGAAAGTCTGCAACTAATGGGTGATTTGCCTGTATGGGTGTGTCAGCTAACTGATCAGCAATGACCTGTCCTTTAATAGCTTTTCTTTCTACATACTGGATGTCATACTCACTAAGTATCATAACCCATTTGGCCAATCGCCCTGTTAATGCTGCATTGCTGAGAAGATATTTCAGAGGGTCTATTTTAGTGATCAACATTGTTTGATGGTTTAGCATGTAGTGCCGCAGTTTTTGGGTAGCAAATACTACTGCAATACAGGCACGTTCAATGTTACTATAGTTGAGCTCATAACCTACCAAAGTCCGACTGATATAATAGACTGCCCTTTCATGACCTTCATCGTCATTTTGTGCAAGCAATGCTCCAAGTGATGAATGGGTTGCTGTAATATAAAGAATCAATGGTCTTCCTTCAATAGGTGGCATTAAGACGGGTGGTGTGAGTAAATATTCTTTAATCAGTTGAAAAGCTTCTTCACATTTAGTTGTCCATGCAAAGGGTACACCTTTCTTAAGTAAATGTTGAAAAGGATGTGTCTTGTCTGCTAGCTGTACTATAAATCTTCTGATAGATTGTAACCTTCCCTGTAGTGTCCTTAGTTGACTGAGATTAGTGGGTGGAGGCATATCTATAATTGCTTTCACCTTAGCCAGATCCACTTCAATACCTCGTCTAGAAATGATATAACCTAACAACTTTCCTGACTTGACTCCAAACACACATTTCTTTGGATTAAGTCTCACTTTATACTTTTCTAGCCTCTGAAATATCTTGTCTAAAACCTGTAGATGTTCTGCCCTTGTTTTGGATTTTACAATAAGGTCATCAACATAATCCTCCATACAAGTGTGTACCAGATCATGAAAGATAGTAGTCATGGCACGTTGATAGGTTGCTCCTGCATTCTTAAGTCTGAAGGGCATAACATTCCAGAAATACGTTCCCCAAGGACAAGTAAAAGCCATCTTATGTTAATCTTCAATTGCAATTTTGATCTGGTTATATCCTAAAAATCCATCCATAAGGGACAACATCTCATATCCTGCTGTCATGTCAACTATCATGTCTATGTTAGGCGAAGGGAAGTCATCCTTAGGACAAGCTTTGTTGATATCTCTGAAATTAGTGCAGATGTGGATGCCCTCAGTTGGTTTAGTTACTGGTACAAGATTGGAGATCCAATTGGCATAGTCGATAGGTCTGATGAAACCAACGTCTAACAGTTTCTTGAGTTCTGCCGTGACTAATAAAGAAATCTATGGGTGCATTTTTCTCAACTTTTGTTTCACTGGTTTGGCACTTGGTTGTAGGGGAAAATGATGTAGAACAAGTTCAGGATCTAACCCTGGCATGTCGGCATATGACCAAGCAAAATTTATCTCTCTGTTCAAAGAAGTTATGGAACTTTGATTTCTCTTCTATTGTCAATGACGCTGCCAAATAAACCAGTCGAGGATTCTCTTTTGTGCCTATGTTGACTTCTACTGAATCTTCAATGAGCATGGGTGACTTTTCCTGTACAATGGGAAGAATGTTCAAACCTCCATCCTTAGGTGCCTTAGAGAGGTTTTCACCTTCGGATGCATCCTTTCTTTTTACTGTTTCATTGTCTAGAGGTGCCTTTCGGTTTTCACCTAGAGACTCATCCTGTTTATTTTGTTTATTCTTTTTCTCATTTTTGCGACTGGAGGGTTGAACAGATTCCCCAAAATATGCTTTATTGTCCAAGTCAATGTTAAAACCAGCCTTATGATCCCCTTTAGGTATGCCTTCTCGTAATCCCAGGAACTCAGCAATTACTTCGTCATTCTCAAAAGTGTCTAAGACGGGTGGGTCTTGTTGATCCCAATCAATGAGCTGGGGATAAACTAAGGGCATGTCATCATCAGAGTTATCAAAGTCTAATGGGGTCAAGGTAAAGATTGAATTATTCATGTGGTTACAAAAGTCTTGTACCAGGTTCGCTTTGCTCTTAGGTTTGGGTCTAGGTGGATGAATAGGTGGGCCTAATGCCAAGGTTTGACTATCAGAAACATGTGGCTCAGGTTGCCAAGAGGTAGGATCAAGTGATTCCCAATAGTAATGTTTAAACCATTCCTCTTTTGTCATTTTCTTTGGTGGACAGGAGTTTAAGGGATTTGGTGAGGAACTTAACATCAAGTCAAGTTCTCCAAATAATTTGTCAAGGTCCATGGAAGAAGTAGAGGATAGCAATTCCCACTCATAATCGTTAGAATCAGGTGAGTCACAATGATATTGGTCCACTGGTTCATGAGATGTCTTAATATCTTCTGAAGCACGTACTTCCTCAAGTAAGGGTAATGGAGTACTAGGAACGCCAATCTAGATTGGTTGAAACCCTAGCCCCACTCCTTTTGGCCACTGAGAAACAAATATTGGTTCAATTATGCCATCTTGGTTTAAGCCTAAACCACTTTGTCCATCATATCCTTTGCTTTGCATAATTTTGAAACCCTTTCCATATAGATTTGTAGGAATATGAGCTAGTAAAAGGGGTTCCTGATTATCTTCCTTATACAGCTAGGAAGTGACATCTTTGGTATCTACAACCTCTTTGCTTAATTCACCCCATTTAGTGAAAGTTGTTGTGGGGGGAACATGTATAGTGATCATAGACTGTACCCTACCTATTATAGGTAAACCATATGACTTAGGAGGAACCAAATGGCTAACACAATAAGAAGTCTTCATGTAATACTCTCCACAACCCTTGTCTTGGATCTCGACCCTAGGAGTGGTAGGAAGTGGGGGTGAAACAGATGTTCGAGTGAGTGTGGATGGATCAACATAAGAGGATGGATTAGATGATGAGGCCTCGTGGTTTATTGGCACTTGACGTTGAGGGATCTCCTTTAGATTGGTGCAATACTGGAAAGGATCTGGATAACCGTCTATAGTTATTTCGATGCCATTGTAAGGGAATTTAAGACACTGATGATATGTGGAAGGGACCGCCTTCATGGCATGAATCCATGGTCTACCTAGCAAAAGGTTATAAGGGAGGGTGAGATCCAAGACCTGGAACTTTGTCTCCATTACCGCAGGACCAATTCTGATAGGAAGTGTTACCACCCCCTTTGATTTTCGTTCTTCATCATCATAAGCCTTAATGATAATACTCTTAGTGGTGTCTACGCATGCTTCTGAAATACCTAATGCCTTAATTAGATTTAAAGTGCATAGATTTAACCCTGCTCCTCCGTCTACCAAAACTCGTCTAACTTTGGTGTCATCAACAAGGACTTCTAGATGTAAAGGGTCATTGTGGTTTGTCTTTTCTGTTGCATAGTCTTGTTCAGAAAACATGGCATGGTGATTATTGGACAAGTAGCCCACCATTTCCTGGAAATGATTGACATCAAGGTCATTAGGGACCGTGGTGTTCTGTAAAGCCTTATTGAGGAGAGATCGATGCTCAGGGGAAATACGCAACAATTCCAAGATTGAAATTTGGGCTGGGGTCTTCCCCAACTAGTCAAGTAGGTTATATTGTAACTTGGAAGATTGTGGTGTTTGCTGTGATGGAGGGCCCTGGATAGTGAACTTAGTACAATGAGTAGTGACTGCACACTCAGGATTAGCATTGATAGTAATGGTACTGATGTTTTCATCAGCGGTGCGAAGGAAATGAATGATTTTTCCACTATCATAATCATGTTTGATACTCGCATAGTTGGATGACATATTGGTCTTAGTACTCGAACTGGGGACAGTTCCTTAGCCATGGTCATGTAGTGGGTCTGAAAAGACTTGATGATCAGTATTCGATGTCTTTTGTTTTTGTCCACTAACTTCAATAATTTTTCCTTTCAACAAGATCCTGTATGATATTCTTCAGTTGTTGACAGTTTTGTAGGTTATGTCCCTTAGTCCTATGATAATCACAAAAGGCATTGTCATCCCACCAAGCTGGTTTAAACTATCCTGGATCATATTGTCTTGGTTCTTGCAACTATATGAGGTTATGTTGTAACAGTTGTTTGAACACCGACTCAATGGGTTCCCCTAAGGGAGTGAATTCACGTTTTTGAAATCTCCTTGGTTGTGGACGCTGAGTATTTGGGACCACGTTAGGAGGTTGATTGACAACATTAAGCGTGGCAAAAGTATGAGGTCCTTGTAATGTGAGGAGGGGTCCTGCTTGTAGTGTTTTAGCATCAACCACCCCATCATTGGTGACATTTTTGTTGCGAGACTAGAATCTATTTCTGTCAGTGGGGGTGTTTTGTACGATTGGGTTTCTATTGGATGTTGATGTCTTGAGTTCACCCTTCTCAATGAGATCCTTTTCTATTATAACCCATTTTTCCACTAGTTCCAAAAAAGATGTACATCAATGTACCCTTAAGTTACTCTTGAGTTTCAGATGAAGGTTTTCTTGAAACATTGTAACCTTTTGTTTTTCAGGTATTTCAACAGGACACCTACTAGCTATGGTTCTCCATCTCTGGAAGAAAGCGATGAATGTTTCCCCTTCATCTTGCGTTGTGTGACACAAAGTTGCTATATTTATCTCATGATCTATGTTGAAGGTGAATTGTTCCACAAATTTCTCAACCAGTTCACCCCAAGATCGAATGCCAGAATCTAGACCTGAAAACCACTCTAGTGTAATTCCTACAAGACTCCTTGGAAATAGTCTCATAAGATATGTGGGGTCATAAGCGACATCTATGCATATGGTAGAAAATTCCCTTATATGTTCTATTGGATTTTGTTTGCCATTGTACTTCGGAAGATTCGGTATGACATATCCGTGAGGGAAAGGTGTCATGTACAATGACCTATCAAAAGGGAATGGGCATATATCCTTTGGTGAAAAAGATTTCTTAGTTGACACCGACATGTTATCCATTTGTGTTTGTAAGACGTCAACTTGGGTCAAAGATGTGCTAGGGGGATTATGCAGATCCAGGTATGTATTATGAAATCTAAAGTCTCGTGATGGGTCCCGATTGAACATTGGCATGTGAGGTGGATTTGGATTCAGAATGTTGGTAAATGTGTTCTGGTCTGGTATATGCATAAATTGGTGTTGACCTAGGTTCTGTGTAAATGGATTCTGAGTACCACTCTGTGAAAAAGGATTCTGATTTGGAATCGATGTGACTTGGTTTTGACTTGGAATCTATGTGGATGGATTTTGACTACCAATCTATGAAAAGGGATTTTGATTCAGGATCAATATGAATTGGTTTTGACTTGGAATCTGTGTGGATGGATTCTGACTACCAATCTGTGAAAAAGGACTCTGATTCAGGATCGATGTAAGTGGATTCTGACTGCTAGTCTGGAAGAGTGGATGTTGATTGCCATATTGGAAGGAGGGAATGCCTCCTGTTTGTGTAATCCTTGGTATAGTACTAGTGATTTGAGCACTAGGTATGGCCATTGATTGTGGTAAGGTACCCGTGATACTAGCAGTAGGTATGGTTGATTGTGCACTTGTGACACTGACATAAGATGTATGGGCTTACGTTTTAGGTCTTTTACTCCCAACAAGAGGACCAGAGGGAGTGGATGATGATGCCCATACAGTGAAATTAAATCTCGATGTCATGCTAGACATACCAAATGGAGACGTATGGACTGTCGTACTCTATGTAGATGTGGTAGATGGCATTATTGTGCTGACCTGAGGTATAGTAGTACTAGCAGTCGTTGTATTTGTCCCTTGTGTAGGTTGAGTTTGTAAGGTGATGATATCAAATCCTGGAGGTAAAGTAGCACCTTCAGCTAGCAATTTTCCTAAAAATCGTTGACGATCATTTGCTAGGTACTCATCTACAAAAGAGGCAAACTCAGGGTCCTGTACGACAGCCTCTATGTCCTCTACTACAATATGTCCTTAAGTGTTTCTAGTGGTGAATTTGTCTAATAGAGTCTTATGAGGTCTTGAAGAAAATGGATTGATGAACTCATTTGGGTTTGACATGTTTTCTCTCTCTCTTCTCTTAGACCTAGTTTCAACCATGTAAGACAAGCTCAATATGCGGGATATGCAAGACTATATCTATGAACAAGATGACTCTAGTCTATGTTTTTGGGATTTTCGTATGCAAAATAAGGGATGTCCTAGGATGACACTAGTCTAGACTCTAAAGATGCAAAAGTCTAAGCAAGACCCTAAAGTGATCAATTCTATAAACCCAAGATGAAGGGACCAACTGCCTAAAGTCAAATCAAGGTGTCAATTTAGTTAAGTCAAGGAACCAATGTAGGACAAGGATCAAAGACAAGTTGAGTTTCCTAACTAGACTGATGAGCAAGGAGGACTCTCTGTAGGACAAAGTATAAGATGATAGGACTAGGTTCAATGACAAATTTTGTTGACACTATGATTTTTCTAGAGTATAGATGGTGGACTACTCCTAAAGTTTGTAAAAGTGACCTTTCTAGAAGTCTAATGCAAGGTAATATGTATCCTAAGATGAAGCTAAACTCTAAATGAAGACAACTATAGTAATGACTAAATGACCCTAAAGGATGCAAAATTGAGCAAATCGTTTCAGGTTTCCGTTCAAGGACTACTTTGTGTGAAGACAACTGAAACTGGTATAAACGTGTTGACTAGACAGTAATTGTGAATTCTGGTTTTCTGATAATCAGACAGATGCGTCTTAGGATTTAACAGATGCAGTCCAAAATTAACAATTGCGGTCTAAACTGACAGATGCAACTCAAAATTTTACCAGATGTGACTCTAACTGACAGATGCGACTCAGAATATAACATATGCAGTTTTTTCAAAAACAAATGCGAGCCAAACTGACAGATGTGACCCTAATCTTGACAGATGCGACTGATAATGACAGATGCGACTCGAAAATTAACAGATGCGACTCAAAATTTAATAGATGCGACTCTAAAAATCAGATGCAAGTTTCTGGTGAACAGTTACGACTCTCTGTGAATTTTCAGTGACATGAAATTTAAACTGACTCCATTTTCCATGATCAAATTCTGACAATCAAAGACAATCGTAACACAAAGTGTTTTCAGTTTTGATTTTGGACTCAAAGAATGTTTAAGTTGACAATAGACAAGCACATCCTAATAGGACAAAGGCCTAGGGTTTGTATACTTGGTATAGCCCACCGAAATACCCCAGATTGGTGATGAACACCTTTCCTTCTCGAGAGCGGATAGATTAGAAATTTGGTGGCATTGGCTACCCTCCACAGCTCATTAATGTCTTTCGAGCACACCAATTTCAAAGTCTTTGGGCAATGACCTCCCAAGAATTGCTATCTCTACTCAAGGGGATCAGTAGTGAGTAATCTTCGAGCATGATACTATACCCTGCACTATACCAAGCAACGACCACAAATAGGTTGGTCTCTAAAACAAAAGGTATTTAATACGAGCATTCCGTTTGTGGGGTGTGATCCATATGGCACGAGTCCCCTTTCAGATCCATCTCATCGGAACCACACTCGTGATTCTTGGGGTTTCCCCAAGAACCCACTTTTATATACTAGCTAGAAGTCCCTCGGGTTCAGGGTGCTACGGGTCTGAGTCGTCCTGGGGTGAGTACTTTTTCCCACCAGAATAGGCCCAAGTTCTAGAGTTGGTAACCATTTCTCTTACACCCAGGATCGTACGAATGCACAAGGGGAGAGGATACTTCGATGTACCAAGTCGTAAGGGTGACCAAACTTGTGCTTTCGCACCAAACACAGTAGACACTTGTTAATTTTAACCAAATGAAAGATTTTCTATGCTACCAAACAATCTGTTTCAAAATTAACTAGGGTCTTCGACAAGCGTCCTGCAGAAAAACTCGTTAGTAATTTTCAATATTGTCTTTGTCAATCGTCCTGCAAAAGCTTGTTAACTCCAAAAGTCCATACGCTGAAAATCAGATATCAGTAACACAAAATCCAATTGAAAATTTGAGATTCCCGAAAATAGAAATAAAGTTTACCAGTCAATTGCGTCACTGTGTTACCAGTCAGATGCGTCGTTTCTTCTTCAATTGCGGCTCAAGAATTCAATTGCGGTTCAGGAAAATACATATGCGTCATTTCCTTTGTCAGATGTGGCTCAGGAAACTTCAGATGATTCGTTCTGTCTGAAAAACCTACAAAAACCAAAAATAATAGATCTACAGATTCGCGAAGATGGTGTCTTCATGTCGGGTTCACCAAATGTAATGCCAAGAAAGTGCACATAGAAACAGATTAGAAGTAAACATGCAATACTAAAATCTAAAAATGAAAATCTAAATGTTAAGCAACAAAGAACAAAGGAAAGTAATAATGTAATTCAAACTAAAACAATCTCACCAATTTCAAATGTATTTCCATGATTCATCTCGATTTCCCTTCTCTATTTTGCTTGTGTAGTATAATTGCCCTTAGATTTCTCGTAAATTTGTGCAAGTATAGCCTAAGATAATGATTAGAAAAATATCAAAGATTCAAGACAAAGTGCTCTCAAAAGTCATAAGATTTCGTGAGAGAGAGTGGAATGAATGACAAATCAATTTATAGAAAATCGATTATTCGAATGACAGGTCAAGATTGAAAGATCAACAGACGGTTGAGATCGACAGATTAGACATGCATTCTGATAACTGTCAATAGTGACATGAGTGATACAAACTAGAAATAGACTTAAAGATTAAATGAATGATTTAATCTTTAGTTCGGTATTCGAAAATAGAAGAATTATCTTTGCATGACAAAGATAAAGATTGATTAAAGCAACTCTTGTTCGAATGCATGCACGAGGTTTAATTAATTAAATAAGAATATTTAATTAATCCGCATGTACACGCAAATAAGTTAGAACTAGATGATTGAATGATCTGACAAAGAGATTACTCGAAGATGCCACTCAGACATCAAATCAATAGTTAACTGAGTGATTAAAATAGATGTCGAGTCGAGTAAAAGTGAATACTTAGATAACTCAAATAATTATCTAAAATATAGAAGAATACGTTAAAATAGAATTAATGAGTTAAATAATTCATTTAATTCAAGATTTGATATTTGAAGAATAATTAAATAAATAATATTTATTTAATTAAGTGATGAAGGGATTTAAATGAATAATTAAATAAATAAAGAATTTATTTAATTATAGTTGAAATATGATAAAGAATGAATTAAATAAGAATTTATTTAATTTGACAAGGAGAAGGTTAATTAGTAACAATTAAATAAAAAGTGTATTTAATTAATCAGATAGCATAAAGAAAAGTGTGAATTAATTAAATAATTAAGATTATTTAATTAATAGAAGAAATAAAAGAAGATGAATTAATTAAATAATTAAGATTATTTAATCAATAGAAGAATTAATGTTAAGATGAATTAATTAAATAATTAAAATTATTTAATCATGACCATGAAGAATACAAGTTACGAAGAATATGGAAGTCGTAGGCTTAAAACCAGATTTCGATGTCTACAGAAATAAGAGAAAGAATTTCGACCCTTAGCACTTTATATATGATGCCAAAATTTCTCATAAATTGAAAGGATATGAGGATGAGTTTAATGTTGATGATGTTATCAGGAATTGTGAGGATAGTCAAACGATCATTAGAGCAAATACATACAATAGGATTGTTATGGCCGAGACCTAGAGATTGAAAACTAACCCATCTTATGTAGAAGCTTTTCATGAAATCCAAGACCCCATGGAAATATTTGAGCAGTTGCTTCAGCATGAGGAAGAATTAATAAAACATGTACCTTTGATGGCATTTGAGAGGAGAAGAGGTGTTGGCTCTAGAAGGAAAGCAGAAAATATAACACCACTAGGCCACTTGTCACCATAGCCTAGCTTGGAGGTAAGCTTCTCAGTCAATACCCCAATCACAGTTGAAGATGATGCTGAGGGGCAAGAAGAGGTCACACAGATTAATTCTCCTATCATTCCCCAATATGAAATTCCACTAGAAAGGAATGTAATTAACTTTGAAGATTCTAATGAGTTGTTTGATGATGTAAGACATCGAGCTAGCCATGAATTCATTGCAGATGATGCATTTGTCTAGACTTCTAAATTTAGAGCTTTCACATATGAATATAAAGGAAAGGTGGTAAGGGAAAGGTTGAAGGACATTGACCCTAAGAAAGAAGCATATTCTTTAAAATAGCTTCAGCATGAAATTGATAGAGAAATGAAAAACATGACTGCTGAGAGAGGAAGAGCATTGTTGAAAGAGGTTGGGGTTATGCTCCTTCCAGGATGGGATATTAGCTTGTCCATTGTATTTGATAGTTTTTTGAAGAGAAAAAATAAAACCTTGCACTTAAAAAATGAAGCTGGTGACAAGATCTACACTAGATTAGGATTTAATCATGATAATACTACTTTACAGATATGGGAACTCTATTCATTAGGAAAAAAGCCTTCCCCAATTAATCATGATCATATTTTTGGACATCTTTTGGTGCAAAGAGTAGGAGAAACAGATTCCATGCAAACTACTGATTTGAATGTGAATGTGGCCAAATTCACAAAGGATCAGATTCAAAAATTGGTAACTTATAATAAGGGATTGATAGAAGAAAATGAAAGGTTGAAACAAGAGTTGATCAGTTACAGGGATAGACTGCCTTCTTCTTCTTTAGGGCTCTATTCTCCATTGGTTGAACATGAAAGGAAAGTGCTTGAGGAAATGTCAGAAAGTACATACTAGAAACGAAGGCATGAGAAAGTGAAGGAACAAGAAGAGTTAAAGGGAAAGCTCAAAACCACTACCTTTGAAATGGGATTAGAAATAGTTTGCATGAGATATGAAGACATGTACAAACATGTTGAACAAGTTTTGCATATTCATGATAAAAAATATACAACACTACTAGAAATTACTAGATTGAGTGATAGGATGGAGGTAGAATCTCAAATCATTGTAAAGAAAAAGGATAAGTCTGCTATACTACAAGAATACCAGGAACTCATGAAAGCTCATAAGGATTTCTACAATATCCTAACATAGGAGTTGAGTTATTTTAGTCATCCACTGAGTATGGCTTTACCCAATTTCTTGTAAGAAGCATAATAGAAAGATCAGGATACATGGAAGGAAAAAATAGCCAACTATTTACTATTGATTCTTGACGCAATTAATGATGAAGAAGAAGTGCTTAAAAGGACACATCAACAACTTTGAAGAATCTTTGAATTGGAGTATGCTATGAAATACATCATACATAATGCATACACTAATACCAAAAGTGGGTATATGGAGCATTTGTCGAAGATCAACTTGTTCATTTCAGGGGCCAAGTAAGAGAGGAGTGATAGGGACTAGAGTTTGATGGTTTTGGATACACAATCATGGTGCATGCACCTTGAATAGGTCTTAGATGACCACCAACGCTTGCTGGAGATTAACAGACTGTAATGCATCCACCAACAAACTCTTAATATTTTCATGTTTATGCTAATTATGTTTTAGTTATGAAACAATGTGAATTTATGTAAACGGGCCTAAAGCTTGTTGTTTCCCATACAAATAGGGAAACTAGGGCCCGATTTTGATCATAATCATCACATTCCATTTCATTAGAATAGGCATTAGTAAAAAGATAGATTGCATAATTCACCCATCCATACCATATTTCAAAGACTTCTATTATAATGCTTATATTTTGAAGTAATACAATGGAGCAGACTAATTAAAAATTGTAATTCATTTTCAATGTTCAATTACTGTGTTGATTTCCATGCTCATTTATTTCTTTGTTGTCTTGAAAGTGGTATGTTCAAGTTTTTTAAATCTGCATGAAAGAATTGATTGGTTTCTAAGTTGATGTGAATTAAAATCCTTTTTGATAGTTTACTTTAATTGGTCTCTACCTAGGGTTAAAATACTTTTAAAGTAGTTGTTTTGATTGGTTTCCATTAACTCAAGAATTGAAAACTCCTTTCATGCTTTCACAGTAACTTGAGGGGATATCACTAGGATTATTAAAGAAGAACATTGTAATAAACTATCTTCCACATTTGCACAAGGTCTAGACATCTCAAGTGCCCAGTAATTTGAGTTAAGCTGGACTGTAGGATTATTCATCTTACAACTCTGTATCCATTCCAAAATCACCATTCACTCATCCAATCTATTCACCCAATAGGAGTAGGAATTGGCCATACTTAGGATATTATATACAACATACAACTTGCAATCTTGAATTTTCAACTATTCTCAATAGGAATTAGTCATTAAAACTTTGCATCTACTCCACCCTCACGTGCCATAGTGAGTAGGTTCCTCAATCTAGGAACCATATCCAATTGTAAATCTTCCTTATTGTTCAAGTATACCCACCTAGGTCTGGCAGAGCCTAAAGAGTAGAAGGTAATCAGTCTTGTTTTCCTTGTTCATGGGCCAAAGTTGTATTAAGGGATTGACACCCTCTTATGGTTTAAAAACCTACACTTTTGAGACATAATAGAGGAATCATTCTCTTTATACGTGGAAAATGCAAATGAAAGGAAGGAGTGGGAAAATTGAGTGGGAGACTTATGTTTTTCATTCCAAATTGAAAATTCACAAGTTAAAAAAAGAAATTTTCCTGATTTTATGAAAGATATAGAGTATCCAACTTTTACTTTTCCTCTCTCTCTAATAACAATATAAATTGTGATATCACTTGGTCTAAAAAAGTTCAAAGTGAAGACATGACCAAAGACATGAAAATTTTTGGAGGAGAAGAAAATCAAGAAATGGACACAACTGTTCATGGAAATGAGCAGAGTAAAGAGGAAAACCATGAACCAGGGTTGATGAAGGTAGAGTATTGCTCAATCAAAAGAAGTGTGTGTGATCGACCTTTAATGAGGTCTTTTTCATACATATGAGCCAAGTCATTGGTAAGTACACCTTTGAATTTATGTTTATTAAATGTAAAAAATTTAAAAGAATTCATTACTATAGTAGGACATTTAAAATTTGTTTGAATGAATTCAAGGATAAACTTGTTGTATTTCGTACTAAAACAACAGTGGAAATAGTGGTTGAAATTAAAATAAATTGTTTTGTTAAGGTTAGTCATTTGTTAGATTAGAGCTTTGGTTAGTTAGGGTTAGTTTTTTTTTTGTAGGGTTTGTTTTGTTTTGTTTCCATTTTTATTTGCTTTTGTTTTCTTTCTTTCTTTTCTGTTTGGCCCTTTGCATTAGAAAATTCTACTTAACTTATCATACACATGAGAATTAATTCAAAAATTTGTAACACTGTGTTATGAAATGTAAAATGATAAAACCATACACAGTAAATACATAGTTTAAAATATATGAAAAAGCTAAATATATGTGTGTGTGTGTGTATCATGTATATACATGGAAGTATCAAAATTATTGATGCAAAAAGATCAAAAAAGAAAAAAAGAGGTAGCTAAGCTGCAGATAGGAGTAGCCATTAAGTCAATCTAGGATTCCTTGTCCATCAGAGTTAAATACCCTATGTAGGCAATTTACTAGTGAGCTTCAAAGTCAGGAATATGGAGGTTAGAAAGGAAAGGACATAGTGGAACCACTTCCTCATGTTCTAGGAACCGAGGAATATCATCCATGGAAGTAATACCAATGGTTGGATGTGCAACAGATAGAATAGTATCTAGATTCTCCAAATATTTAGGCTGAACTATCAAATTTGTATCCAAGTGAACATCTTCAATAGGAAGCGCAATATCTAGGAGTGATGCTACGAAGCAGGAATCCAAGTTAGAATAGAACTAGTAGTAACCTCTAGATTCCACATATTTTTCCCC
Source organism: Sequoia sempervirens (assembly GCA_007258455.2). Lineage (NCBI taxonomy): Eukaryota > Viridiplantae > Streptophyta > Pinopsida > Cupressales > Cupressaceae > Sequoia > Sequoia sempervirens. The sequence goes on from VDFB02270651.1 coordinate 194,795,961, forward strand.
AAGGACTAAGCACAAGTTTGGCACAACAAAATTGGTATTTCGAATGAAGAAAACCTTTTCAAGCCTTTGAGTCATGATACGACCCAAGAAAACATTCTAGTGGCAAGAGAAGATCATGCAAATTGGAGTATCCATGACCTAGAAGCAAGCAAGCACTAGTAGAAAACAAAAAATGCAAAATAAAAGAAGGAAAAGAAAAAAGTGTGAAGAATTCAAGAGAAATGTGGAATTTATAGAAAACCGTGAGGAAGTTATGGTACATAGTTTCCTAGATTGAATTCTTGGAAATCATAAGTAAGGTGGCAACTGAATGTGTTTCTCTAGAGAAGAATGTTAAATCAAATTAATTTTTACAGACAATTGGTGACAATTTGCTTCAAATTCACCCAATACAAAGATTGTGAATCAAGCAAGTTAAAGATTTTGACATTAATGGTGGTAATTTCATTGTGTTTTATTAATCCGTATTAATCATGAAGGTTCCCATGTGTACAAAGAAAAAAGGAAAATTAAGCTGGTGAGGCAACACACGTGATCATCTATGAAATTTAAAAGAGATAATACGTGAGCATTCAGGCATGTGAATTTAATGCAGAATAATGTGATCGTGTTTAACTATCATCATGACATTTTTGATCCATTAATGTGGTGCAACACTATCAAATCAAAATTGCTAGCCAAGTATTTAGTAGTTGCCATAAAATTTGATCTAGAAAGGGTGGTAACTAATGGTTCTAAATTGAGATTTAAATTTGGTGATTAGATTTTTTGCTACTAAATTTTAATTTATGCATTATCTTCTAACATATAGCGAGTTGTAGTTAGCTATGATTTGGCATAAAAGTGGTAAAGTTTAGCTGGAAATACACACCAATAGAGAATTATTAAATGATTTTTTGGGAAGTAGTGAAACGATGAACATATTTGCATTGAATGAAAAATCAAAAGGTAACCTTCACTACCATTGTAATTCCCAACCTAATAGAAGGCTTCATTGCTTGCAAGTTGAAATGAGCTATCAATGAAGTATCAAAAGAGAAAAATGAGCTATTAATGAAATATCATAAGATATAAAAAAAATAAACTCTTTAGGCTATCCAAATATCTCTATTGAGGCTATAAACGTCTGGCTGGAAGTAGAGCTATGTTTGGGGGAATTACAAAGATAACCTTGTCAGGGCTATGAAGGCTTGACTGGGAACAAGGCTCTATCCTTGGTCAGCTTTGGAGGATTACCATATTATGTAGTTCAATGCCAATGAATTGATTTTTTTCACCAAGTTCTAGAAATTGGAATAAATCAAAGCACACACGGATATTTCCAGAGGAATTTTTACTATTTTTATGTCAGAATCTAGGTAAAGGTAAAGAGTTATTGTTTTAAAATATGCATAATTTATAATTTGCAACTGGTGATTTAATTTCAAGTTTTAGTTTAAATTTGGTTTTATTGGTTGCAAGTTGTTGTGTGGTCTCACAACACGCCCCAAGACTATAAGAATTGGGGAACCCAAGTGAAAACTAATGCTTATGGTAGGTGTTGGCTAGTTGGAAAGATCAACAAAATTGAAGAGAAAAGATAAATATTTAAATAAAAGAGTACTTCATAAAGCAAAGTGTTATGGGTACTGGATACCAACAACCGGGAATGTTATAAAAGGAAAAAGGTAATATAATGTTGAGAAAAGTGTTCTGGTCTAATAGTCGAGGTCCAGTAAAGATGGAAATTTTGGTAAAATTGAAGTTCAAGGATATCATGGGTAAAGCTAAATACCAGCCTCCAGGTATCGGGTAATGATGCTAAGCAAAGTTTTAAAATTTTAAGGCTGTCAAAGAAGTCCGATATTCTGGTAACCCGGTATATAAAAGATAAATGCACAAGAATTTTCAATTTTTCTAAAAGCATGTTATTTATGATGGATTTATAGGATAATAATTTAATGATGGTTTTATTTACATGATATTTTTTTTATAATTTTTTTTTTTAAAGGGATTTAATGAGTGGAATTTGTGATTGCAGGAGAAGTAGATTGCGATGCAGAGGTCGAGTATGGACGGTTAGGAAAATTTGAATCACAGATAGAATCATATTTAGATTGGGCTATATATTCTAGGAATTTATATAGAGATGGGCTTGGATGCACTAGAATACCAAGGATTCTGGTATTTCGCATATGGTAATAGAAAGCGTCAATCTCCGAGGAAGCCCATTCTCGATAGTAGAAAGTCCAAGGTAGAACAAAAGTGTATGAATAGAATGATAAACTAATCATTCTGAATATATGGGAAAGATCCTACACACTATCCTTATTCAAGTTATTATCCTAGCAATAATAAGAAGATGAAAACCCGAAAGACTTCAACATGTAGATGAAGGTTGACCTTCTTGACTTCATTTGCAATTCTCTTACTAGACACCACTTTCCACGTGCCTTGATGTGATTCATCCCTTGAATTTCCTCTCCTATATTTGTCTTATCCTACCTGTGTATTACTTCTATAAAAGGCCAAGGGACATTTCTTTTAAAGTTAAGTTCAAAATTTGTGGATGTTAGAAGAGCCAAAAATTCACTAAGTTTTGTTTTTTTTTCCTAATTTATGAATCATTCTAGACTAAAAACTTGTATGCACATATAATTTTATCAATATCAAATTCAATTTGATAGCTACCTATCTCATGTGTTTTTGTAGCTAGTTTTGTTAGTTCAATTGAACAAGACTGCATATTGTGCCATTTAAGGGTGCATGTAGAACCTACTCGGTATCAAAACTAAAACCCCATTCTTTAAAATCTCACACCATTTTATGTAGTTGTGAAGCAATCTAGTGAAGTATAAAGCGGTTTGCTTTGATTTTATTAACTCTTGGGGCATGCGTGGAGAATAACCAGGAGATATTTTAGTTTTTAGTATTTAGATTAGATGTTTAAATTCTTGAAAAAATAGATGAATGGATGGAAATTTATTGAAAATATTTTATTTTTTATGAAATTGTTGAATGCTTAAAGCTAAATCTACTCAAGTGATAGAAAAAATTGTTGATGTTCATGAAATATTATTGTAAATCTTTAGATTTCATGATATTATTTTATGATTGAATTGGAAATCTAGTACTGAATACTTATGATACCATATGAAATTTTGAATAAGCATAGACCCCTTAAGATTAACAACAATATCATATCATACCTGGAGTGAACCTAGTATGGTCAAGACCTGACTACCGAAGCCTTGGGATTAAGCTAAGTCAAACTTTTCCTATAACACAAACCCCCTTAGGCTACCCTATTTTAGTCTTTCAAGTAGAGATAGATTCTTCATGGATTGCCTGTGAGGATTTTATCTGCACTGTTGCTGAAAGTGACATCATCATCAACAGGAATGTCATCATTTGACAATACATTCTTTCATAGAATATAAATACATATAATATTGAGGTACAATGGTTGACATAGGAAATTTATTGCCAACAAGTCACAAAAATATAATGAAAGTACAAAAAAGTACTGACTAGAAGTACATATGTCTGTTGGATGTTGTGGATGTGTTGCTGATATATGGTTGTCATTGATGTCAACACTATTAGAATTTGGTGCACTAAAGGTTGTATATGTTGAGGATATTGAGAAAATGTTAAAAGAAAGTGTTCTAAGTTCCCAGTGGAACTATGTTGGTCTTGAAGGTTTCTTGTTCTGTACATTGAAGATTAGTTGATGTGGATTAAAGGGTTTATTGTTGAGTCTATCTAGAGCATCTATCAGAAGTTTTAGAGGCCCGTGTGAAGTTTTGAGTGCGTTGTGGTCTGACAGTCTTTCTGTGGTCTCTGTCAGTGTTCCTAAATGAAGATTGTGTGATTCTATTGATATCAGTTGTTGTGGATGCTTTTTTGTTGTTTCTTAGTGTTCTTGGATGCTTCTAGATCATGCTCTATCTTTGTGGTACATCCACATTGATCGGTGTGCTCATGGTTGAATATTTTTCTCTGTATGTTTAGTTATTCTTGCTCTTGGCCGACATGATGGTGGTAGCGTGTTGTGGATTGTCGAGGTGAAATGAATTGAAGTATTTTTGTGTTGTAGTTTTAAATTTGGCTCCCCACTATGCTATGGCCAACCTTGGTGGATTCACATTAAAATTTTATTTGTAAATTTGCACTGACATTGCAATTATATTTTATTTTCTTGGGTGACTAAGTTGTGGTGAAATCTCATGTAGTAGATATATAAGTGTGATTGTTTCATTGGTGTTGTGAGTTGAGAAGGTGCTCCTCTATGTGTATGTGTGAATATCATTCGATTGTAGAGAAGAGTGTGAAGAAGTGTTCAGTTTAATTGGAACTGTAATCAAGCTTGTGTAGAAGCTATATTCTCAGTTCATACCCTTTGGAGTTTTAATCCTATTTTGTTGGGCACTGAGTCCCGTTTGTATTTGAGTAGTGAGCTCTAGGAAGTGTGCCTGAATGCATGTGCATTCCCCTTATTATTTTTCATTATAATTTTAGAAGAGTATAATCTTGTGGACTAACATCCACCATGGTTTTTCCCCTAATAGGGTTTTAATCTTGGTGTTCTTTGTCTCTCTAATGTGTTAATTTCTTGTGGTTAATTGCTTATTCATCAGATATGAGATTTAAGTTGAGTTAAGTAAGAAAATTTTAAATTGCGACAACTCATTCACCCCCCCTCTCAATTGTTTTTCCTTTTTTTGCCAACAATTGGTATCAGAGAAGGTTCTTTTGAAGAAGTCTAAAAGCTTAAGGTGATCTAGGATGGCAACATTCAAGAAGGATAGTCCTAGATTTGATGGCACTAATTATTCAATGTGGAAATTTAGGATGTAATGTCATCTAAAGTGCAATTGGTGATGCTTACTAGAAGATTACAAAAGATCCATATACTATTCCTGAGAATAGTCCCTCTTCTGCTGATGATATCAAAGATGTTGAAAGTACTACCAAGGCTATTGAAGCTTTGGTGAGTACTTTGACAGATTTAGAGATGGCTAATGTGATGGGTCTACAAACAACTCATGAGATTTGGACGAAACTGGAAACTTTGTATGAAGGAGATGCATAGGTGAAGATGGCTAAGCTACAGAGCTTGAAAGGAAAGCATGAGAATTTGAAGATGGGTGAAGATGAAAATATCACTTCCCTTATGTAGAGAGGGAATTAAATAGTGATGGGTATTAAATGTGCCAATGGTTCTATGGATGAAGATGAAATTGTAGCTAAAGTACTCAGATCCTTGCCTCCCTCCTACAAAATGAAGGTTCATGCTATTGAAGAGTTCAAATCAGTAAACAAGATGACAAGAGACACACTGATTGGGAAGCTTGTTGCTTTTGAAATAAGTGAATTTGGTGAATCTACACCAAAGAATGAATCTGCATTCAAGGCTACTGTATCTGGAAGCAACAGACAAAGATATAGTCTGAGAGAGAGTTCTAGAAAGATATCCAAGTATGATGAAGAACTAAAACAACTTGAAGATAAAGAAATAGATGTAGAAGAATTGGAAGCACTGATTGCAAAGCAAGAAGGGAGAGGAAACAGTAAGTATGAAGATGTATTTCCTATTAAATGTTTTTCATGCAATAAAATAGGTCATTTTAAATCAAGATGTCTTGAAAGAGTTCCTAGATCTAAGCCTAAAAATTCTAGATTCCAAAAGAGATGCTACTTTGCTGAAGAAGTAGTGACTGATGATGAGTTTGGTAAAGATAATGGAAAAGAAGATGAATGAGCTTTCATTGCTACCATTGAAGATAATCTCATGGCTACTGAATCTACTAAAGATGAAAAGGATCTTACAGCTCAAGTTGAAGAAAAAGATGAGTGGGTCATTGACAGTGGATTTTCACATCATACGACCAGTGATAAAAGAAAATTTGTGAGTCTAGTGAAGTATGACAGTGGGGTTGTAAGATTTGGAGACAACAATGCTAGTGTGATTCATGGTAGAGGATATATTTTCTTTGGTGGTAAGGATAACACTGATGATGTCCTCTATTTTGAAGGCCTGAAGCACTTGTTGAGTGTTGGATAGATGGTTCACAAGGGATATGATCTTTAGTTTAAAGATGGAAGATGCAAAATATGTGGGAGTTTCGAGAATATGATTGCAATAGGAAAACAAAAAAGGGGTAATATTTTTCATCTGAATACTACCAGTGGAAGTTGTTTAATTGTTCAAGTAGATGAAAGATGGTTATTTCATAGGAGGTTGTCTCATGTAAACTTTGACAACATTATCAAGATAAGTTCTACTCAAGCAGTAAGATATCTTCCTAGGTTAGTGAAGCCTACTAATGTAATCTGAAAGGAATGTCAGATGGGTAAACAAACTAGAGTCTCTTTCTAGAGCAAACAGTTTCATTCAAATAATTTGTTGGAGCTACTACATACTGACCTTTGTGGTCCCTCCAGAGTTAGAAGTATTTATGGAGAAAGGTATTTTATGTTGGTTATTGATGATTACTCTAGAATGATTTGGGTTTCCCTTTTAAGAGAAAAATGTGAAGCATTGGAGAAGTTCAAAAGTTTCAAGGCTATGGTAGAAAATGAGAAAGGTCTAAAAATTAAGTGTCTGAGATCTGATAGAGGTGGTGAGTTCATATCCAAGGAATTCAACTTTTATTGTGAAGAGCATGGAATTAAAAGACAATTATCTGCTCCCTGAACCCCTCAACAGAATGGAGTTGTAGAGAGAAAGAATAGAACAATTCTAGATGCAACCAGAACAATGATGATGGAAGGAAATGTATCTCAAATGTACTAGAGTGAAGCAGTAAGAACTACTGTGTATACTTTGAACCAAGTAAATGTTAATAGTAATTCTGGTAAGACTCCTTGTGAGTTATGGTTTGGTCACAAGCCTACTGTTAAGTATTTTAAGATCTTTGGAAGCAAGTGTTATATCAGGAGAGATGATGATATAGGAAAATTTGATGCAAGAAGTGATGAAAGAATCTTCCTAGGTTACTCCACTAAAAGCAAGGCCTATTTGGCTATAACAAAATACTAAGAAAGATGGTTGAAAGTGTAAATGTTAGAGTTGATGAGGATTATGTCAAATCATATAGACATTGTAGTTATGATTTAGATCAAGACATTACAATCCAAGGGAAAAATGTTTAGACATAGAATCAACTTCAAATTGTGCCATATGTTCCATATGTTCCATATGTTCCAGTTGTTCTAGTGAAGAAACCTCAATTTGTTTCGGTAAATCAAGTCAGTTAGGAGGCACAAACAAGTGCAAGTGTAGAAGAAAGATTAGAAGAATCAGAAGCTCAAGAATATCCCAAAACTCCAAGGTATGTAAAGCTAAATCATTCATAAAATAAAATCATATAAGATAAGAATAAAGGAGTGCAAACTAGAAGAAAAATTACAGAAGAATATTGTCTGATCTCCAAGATTGAACCTAAAACTGTCATTGAAGTCTATCAATATGAACACTGGTTGGAAGCTATAAAGGAAGAGCTGACACAAATTGAAAAGAATGACACATGGCTACTAGTTCCAAGGCCTAAAGACAAAAATGTGATTGGTACTAAATGGGTATTTAGAAACAAGATGAATGAAGAAGGTGAAGTGGTCTAGAATAAAGCAAGACTAGTATGTAAAGGGTATTCTCAAATGGAAGGTGTTGATTTTGAAGAAACCTTTGCCCCTATCGCTAGGATTGAAGCTGTTAGACAATTTCTTGCTTATGTTGCACACAAGAACTATAAAGTCTATCAAATGGATGTAAAGTCTACATTTCTAAATGGAGAACTAGAAGAAGTGTAAATTGAACAGTCAGATGGATTTCGGCTAACAGAAAAGGGAGATATGGTTTGCAGGTTGAAGAAATCTCTATATGGACTTAAGCAAGCCCCCAAAGCCTAGTATGCTAGATTGGATAAATACCTACTGAAGCTTGGATTCACTAAAGGTACTACTGATAGCAACTTATGCTTCAAATTAAATAATGATGAGGAGTTAATTACAAAAGTTTTTGTTGATGACATCATTTTTGGAGGAGATGATAATCTATGTATGAAGTTTGCTAATGAAAAGAAGAGTGAATTTGAGATGAGTATGATTAGACAGATGAAGTTCTTTCTAGGATTGCAAGTTACACAGTTGGATAAGGGGATCTTCATATCTCAGTCCAAATATGTGAAAGAACTGTTGAAGAAGTTTGGGATGGATGACTCTAAACCTATTGGTACCCCCATGGTGATCGAATGTAAGTTGATATAGAATGATGAATCTCCTAAGGAAAACCAAACCAGATATAGATCAATGATCGGTGGATTGCTCTACTTGACTCAAACTAGACCAAACATTATGAATGTTGTATGTATGGTTGCTATCTTTCAGGCTAATCCAAAAGAATCAGATGTAACTGCTATCAAAAGAATCTTCAGATATCTGAAAGGAACAGTTGACTTTAGACTTTGGTATCCAAAGGATGATGATCTCACTTTGTGTGCATATAATGATTCAGATTGGGCTGGTGATGTAGATGATAGGAAAAGTACTAGTGGTGGTGCTTTCTTCCTAGGGAAGAAGCTGGTATCCTGGTTAAGTAAAAATCAAAACTCAATTTCTCTATCTACTGTTGAAGTAGAATACATTGTTGCTGACAATAATTGTATTCAAGTGATATGGATGAAATAGATGCTGAGAGATATCAGGGTGACATATGAAGATCCTATGTCTATATACTGTGACAACTCAAGTGCAATAAATATCTCAAAGAATCTGGTGCTACACTCTAATACTAAACATATATCAATCAAGTTTCATTTTTTGAGGGAGAAAGTGAATGAGAAAGAAGTCAGACTGGAGTATGTGCCTAACAAAGAAAAAATTGCATATATATTTACTAAGCCATTACCGAAGGATACTTTTGACTATCTCAGAGGTATGCTATGGGTAATCACTCCTCCTAATAAGAACTAAAAGATGCATTTTGTTGCATTAATCTGTGAACTTCATTGCTATATTTTGATCCAAATTGATGTTTTCGTGGCTACTCAGGGGGAGTAGTTAGATGTGCAGATATGTGGTTTGGAGAATATATGTGGGAAGGTCATTGTTACCTTTTGCATTGATGTCAAAGGGGAAGAAGTCTAATGTGAAAAATCCTTTCCAGATGAGAAGTTCAGAAGAAGTAAGTGTGTTGGGTTGATGGTATTTTTCACATCATGTGTTTCCATCAATGCCAAAGGGGGAGATTGTTGGATGCTATGGATGTGTTGCTGATATGTGTTTGTCATTAATGTCAACACTATTAGCATTTGGTGTACTAAAGGTTGTATATGTTGAGGATATTGAGAGATTTGTAAAAGAAAGTGTTTTAGGTTCCCAGTTGAACTGTGCTGGTCTTGAAGGTCTCTTGTTCTATACGTTGAAGATTAGTTGGTGTGGATTAAATGGTTTATTGTTGAGTATATCTAGATCATCTATAAGAAGTTTTAGAGGTCCATGCAAATTTTTGAGTGCGTTGTGGTCTGATAGTGTTTTTGTAGTCTCTATCAGTGTTCCTAAATGAAGATTGTGTGATTCTATTGATCTCAGTTGTTGTGGATGCTTCTAGATCATGCTCTATCTTTGTGGTACATCCACATTGATCGGTGTGCTCATAGTTGAAGATTTTTCTCTGTATGTTCAGTTTTTCTTGTTCTTGGCTGACATGATGGTGGTAGTGTGTTGTGGATCATCGAGGTGAAATGAATTGAAGTATTTTTGTGTTGTATTTTTAAATTTGGTTCCCCACTATTTTTTGGCCGACCTTGGTGGATTCACATTAAAAGTTTATTTATAAATTTGGGCCGACATTGCAAATATATTTTATTTTCTTGGCCAACTAAGTTGTGGTGAAATCTCATGTAGTGGATATATAAGTGTGATTGTGTCATTGGTGTTGTGAGTTGAGAAGGTGCTTCTGTGTGTGTATGTGTGAATATCATTTGATTGTAGAGTAGAGTATGAAGAAGATTGTGTGAAGTGTGAAGAAGTGTTGAGCTTAATTGGAACTATAATCAGGCTTGTGCATAAGGTATTTTCTCAATTCATACCCTCCATATTTTTAATACTATTATGTTGGGTAGTGAGTCCCTTTTGTATTTGAGCAGTGAGCTCTAAGCAGTGTGCCTGAATTCATGTGCATTCCCCTTATTATTTTTCATTATACTTTTAGCAGAGTATAATCCTGTGGACTAACATCCACCATGTTTTTTCCCCTAACAGGGTTTCCACATAAAAAAAAATTGGTTTTCTTTGTCTCTTTGATGTGTTAATTGCTTGTGGTTAATTTCTCATTCATCAGATCTAAGATTTAAGTTGAGTTAAGTAAGAAAAGTTTAAATTTCTGTGACAACTAATTCACCCCCCCCCCTCTTAGTTGGTTGTCCTTGTTTTTCCAACAATGTCCATATCAAGTCAATATTAATGTGGAGATTCAATAACAGAGTCTCTAACTATTATTGACCCTCTATTGGTCATATGCAACTTAGGAGATGATAACATGCTCTAGGTTCTTTTTCCATCTAACCATGAAGCTTACGCTTCCATGGAGAATTCTTGCTAACATTAAGAACCATCAACCCTACACAAGTTTCTTAGCAAAAGGAAATCATTGTACAAGAAGGAATTTGGTACATTCCTAGTATATCTACATGCATTTCTACTATACAAGAACATGCTATGATTGATACTAGGATATGGGAAAGAGTAATTTAAATTTAAAATAATCTTTCTATCTCAATGGTATAAAGAAACTTGTCCAAGCATAATGTCATATACAACAAATAAAAGTAGATTTGGAGAAAGCAGAATCTATGCTCCCTGATATCCACATTCGACACTCGCCGTAGAAGGTAGCTTTCCAAAAACACTCAAATAAGAAAAAATATAGTCATTCAGGGAAGATAGTAACATACATGGTAATCATAGAAAGAAATAAATTAAGAACACAATACATACAAAATAGTCACAATAAGAAACACTCATGATAACAATGATATACAAATAGTCATAGTAATAAAAAATACTCTTTATCCTTTTGAGAAAATTTAAATTAACATTTTTCAACTTCTCAAATTTCTCATGCACTTAAGTGATCAAAAGTGTTAACAACAAACAAAATCCTCTTGAAGTAAAACAGGGAGTGAGACCCTTTTGACATCTAAATTTAATAGTAACATGCAATTCATATACAAGAAAAATGATCTTTATTGGAATTCCCTAAGATCACACCAAATTAATGCACATACAATTCTATTATCCATTCCTAAGCAATATTTATGTGCATCATTCAATATTTTTCTTTCACGTATTAAAATTGTAAAATAAGTAGTGACAAGTAAATCTCCTTAAATGGAATTTCACAACTAAATGCAATAATTATTGCACTTTCAAAGGAAAATTTTATTTTTCCAAAGTCAATTAGGACTAGAAATATAATAAAACATCAACACATCAATTAAATGACTCTAAATTTTTATATATCTAGATCATTAGAATAAGAACAATGAACCCTATTTAACAATTAAAAACAACTATTGACTTGTTATGGAATTGAATTAGCATTAAATGACCTTACATCTTATTAATGATCATTATGCCAATGAGTCAATAGTTAATTTAATTACTAAATTAGTTAACATAAGATGAAGTACCCTAAAATAAGTAAAATAAAATAGAATCCCTCTATCAAGACAATAGCATTAACCTTTTTGAACACCCAAGGGCTTATATAGGCTATATAATTGTCATCAAGATAATCCACAAGTTGATGACAAAACATTGCTTTGAATATCCCCAATTTATGTAATATGGATTATGGAGTAAAAAATGAAAAAAAATTAATTTCTATTGCATTCAAGGGTAAGACATGGATCAAATTTAAACCCTTCTAAACACTACATTTATGGATTTGAACACTACTAGTATGTAAATATATTTGAAAAGAACAAAGTTACAGAGATAATAATAGAATGAAGTATACTCTAAGTGGGTTTTTTTTGCATTGTGGCTTCCTGAAAATCCAACAAGACACTAAAGCTAACTATTTTATTTTTTTCAACTCAAAAGCAATAACTAAGCCCACAACATACCCATGGAATAGAACACTAGATCAATTTTCTCTTCAAAATAATTTAACAACATTTGAATACTCAAAAATGAAAGGAGATGAAAATATAATAAAGGAAATGTTTTTAAAGGTGCCTCCAATTAAATGCAGTGTAGGTGATAATTGACTAAATTTGAATTTCATTAGTGAAATTTTATTTTTAAAAAAGATAAAACTATCCTAATTTGATTAGAAGTAACCAAAGGGACTAGATGGCATACCAACATATAAGGTACAATAATATATGTGGTAGTTGTAACTTCCCTGTTGGACATGTATGAAAATGTAGAAGCATAGGAAAGGCACATGAACCATTTGGAAAAATGTCTCAAATAAATGTGGTCTCATGAAATTCCATCATTGTAGGATATGCATGAAAATGAATTATGAAAATAACTTTGGAAACTTTCACGTAGTTACACCTAGAAAATGTAAATCCAAATTCCACAACATTTACTAGCATTCTCCCTTCTTTACCAAAATGGGAGTTTTAGAATAGGGTATGAAAATTCAACAAAGTCCAATTGGAATGGGGTTTTAGATAGATAATATAGTTGGATATACTCTAGTTGATATGTATGCAAAATTGAAGAAGCCTAAAACCAGACCAAGAATTTTCTAGAAGAAATCCAAGAAAATGGAGGAAGCATAGACAATTATGATGCCATGATAGACATGCATGCAAAAAGTGGAAACAAAAACAAGGAATGTTAAGTTTTTGACATAATTCCACAAATAATGTCATCTAATGGAATGTAATGATAGTATAATGTACATAAAATAGATTTATTGATAAGGTTTTAAAAGCTTTTAATCTAAAGAAATTGGCGGTTGCAAAGCCAAATACTGATGTAGGAGCATTCCCTGTTGTAAAGAAATCATGTATCAACCAAAAGCAGTTATTTTCTTTCATTTCATTTAGTATTTGTTTTGAAAGTTCATTCCACATTTTATCACCATGTCATTTCTCAACTCATGGAGTAGAATATAGCATCTAAATGAGGTCATATATATCATATCTTGAAATTAGGATATTTTCATTAGTTTGTAGAAAGTTATTACTCTCAGAGTTTCACTATTAATTCACAATCAAAGCATTTGGGGATGACCTAGTCCAAAATTTATTGTTTAGACCTATTTTAGAGTGTGTAGAGCTTAATGGAGCATCATGCAAGAATTTTGGGTCCAAGGGGATCTTTCTTGGAGATTCACAATATGTTTCATTTCATGAAGGATTATCTTTCATGTTTTAAGTCTGACCTACATGCATGATAATTCATTGGGGTTTATAAACCCTTGAGGCCGAAACATACCATACTTGGAGCTAGAGAATCATATTTAAGATCATTTGTAGTTCATTGTAGAGTATTCATTGATAGATATATAGATAGATGAAAAGTAATTAAGATCAATTGTTTGAATAAGGCTTTCGAGCTAATTGTAATGTTGTAATTCCTTGTGGCAGGCCTATGAGCCCTAGACATTCCATATATAAGGCACATGATACATTTAAGAATTTCATTTGTTTATTCAATAAGGATCTATATTTTTTGATTATTTCTTGTGTTGTTTTTGTTGTGTTGACTCTAAGTTGCATGGTTGGATATTCCTTTCTAGAAACTCCATCCATGGCCACACCAAGTATTATTAGAGAAATTTTATGATTCATGAAGGCATTCCTTATGGTGAACATATCGTCACCTTGAGGCATATTGTAAGTGTATTCAACCAATCACTAACTATGAGGTATTTGAAACCCTTGTATCTAGATCGCTGAATTGAGGTAGTTGCACCTGATTCAAGGAGAGAGATGTTGCCAAGGAGAGTGCTTGCTATGTAAATTTTTTCTAGAAGAATTGATGATATGTTGTAGATGAGTTGAGGAATGTGAGTTTGACTAGATTTCAAAAGAAGATAGAAGGCGAGGTCTAAACCCTAGACATAAGGATGAAGGTGATGATGAATAGAACATAATATGAATAATAATGAAGAAACCCTAGAAGAATAAAAAGAAGATTTAGATCAAGTGACTTGATGTTGAAAGAAATTTCCAAGATTGGTAAGTGGCCTAGAATTGAAATTCAAAATTAAGCAGGAAAATTAAACCATGAGGAATTGATTGACTAGATCAATGATATGGAAGAATATTTTGAATATGAAGAAATTGAAGATCTAAAAAGAGTGAGATTTTCAAAAACTAAGTTGAAAGGACATGATTTTGCATGGTGGAAATAAGTTCAATTGGATCAAAATAGGAGAGGAAAGGAGAAGATCATAAAATGGGATAGGATGGTGACAAAGTTGAAGAATCAATTTATGCCTATTGATTATATGATCTTGAATTATTTAAGAGTTTGCAAAACATGGGGAAAAAGGAGGGATTTGTGAAGGAGTATACTGAATAATTCTACAAGATAATAATCTAAACTATACATAGTGAAGAAAGAAAAGAGAAGGTTTTGAGGTACATCAATGGGCTAAGATCAAACATTCAAGAAGAATTGAGCTTGGTAAAAATGACATCAATTGATAAATTATACCAATTTGCATTGAAGTTAGAGGAGAAGTTGAACAAGAAGTTTGAGCAAAGACAAAGAAGTACAAGAGGAAGATTCCAAAGAAGTGGATCACAATCTAGAGAAAAAAAACCATATATAGGGAAAAACAAGGATGGGAAAACATACTACTATGTAGAGGAAAATAATTCATAGTGCAGAGGAAGGGAAAACAAAAATTCCTACCGTAGGGATAGAGGAGGTCATAATTCCTACCACAATGATGGATACAAAAGAGATGGGGGAAGATTTGAGAAGAGACCACTCAGAGGAACTTGTTTCAAGTGTGGAGGTGAAGGGCATAGGGAATTTGAATGTCATTAAGGAAGTACCAGAAATAAAATTGAGCATATTGAAAGAGAAGCTTATATGGATAAAGAACTTATTAGGTCCCCTAATTTAGTTGGGAAACTAGAGAGAGGTGAATCATTAGTGATGAGGAGAGCCTTAATTCATGAAGACGTGTTTAAGGAACCACCGAAAAGAAAGAGTTTGTTCAAGACAAGATGTAATTCTAGAGGAAAGGTATGTAAAGTTATCATTGATAGTGGTGGCATTGATAACCTAGTTTTAGAAGAGATTGAAACATCCAAACCCCTATAGGATAGCATGGGTTCAAGATGAGCATAAGATATTGGTGAATGGGAAATGTTTAGTAAAATTTCATATATGATAATATAAGGATGAAGTGTTGTGTGATATTATTCATATGGATGCATGCCATTTACTATTAGGAAGAGCATGTAAATATCATAGGAAAAAAATAGATTATGGAAGAAAGAATACTCATATTGTGACTTCAAATGGAAAGAGAATTAAGTTGATACCTTTCAAAGAAGAGGAAAAAGATGAAATTTGTAGCACTAACAGACTATGTTTGGTAGATGGAAGAAATTTTCTAGAAGGATTGAGGTATGAGAACATATGTTTTGAATTAATTCCAAAGAAAGGTGGTAGACCAAAGGTAGATAAGGATGTTAAACCACCACAGACAGAAGTAGTAGAACTGTTGATAGAGTATGGATACATCATATCAAAGAATGTACTAGATGGATTACTGCTAGTTTGAAGTATTAGTGATCATATAGATCCAATACCTAGAAAAAATTTTACTAACAAAGAAACACATAAGATGAAACTTGAAAAGAGTGCATAATTGGACCGATAGATACAAGAGTTATTGAAGAAAGGATTGATCATAGAAAGCCTAAGTCCATATGTGGTATCTATTGTACTTTCACCAAATAAAGATAAAGAGAAGAGGATGTGTACCTACTCAAGAGAAATCAATAAAATAACTGTCAAGTATAGATTCTCATTGCCAAGGATGGATGAAATTATGGATAGTTTGAGTGGAGCAAAGTATTTCACAAAGATTGACCTAAAAAAGTGGATATCATCAAATCAAGATTAGAGAAGGAGATAAATGGAAGACTGTATTTAAGACTAATGAAGGATTATATGAGTGGTTAGTGATGCCTTTTGGGTTGACCAATGCAACTAGCACTTTCATGAGGTTGATGAATGAAATATCAAAGAAATTATTGGGTAAGTTTTTTATTGTCTATTTGGATGATCTATTCTGATTTTCAATAAGACTAGAGAAGAAAATTTGTGGCACATAAGATAAGTATTGTAAATATTGAAAGAGAAGTTGCTAATAAATATCAATAAGTGTAGCTTCATGAAGACAGTGTTGGTATATCTAGTTTTTATCATTTCAGTTGAAGGATTGAAGATGGACCTTGAGAAGGTTAGAATTTTTTTTGAGTGGTCTACACCGTTAAACATTGGAGAGGTAAGATCATTTAATGGATTCACTAGTTTCTATTGTAAATTCATTAGGAGCTTTACTAGCATTTGCACACCTATGAAAAAAATAATGAGATGAGATAGGAAAGATTTTAAGTTGACATCTAGAGCACAAAAAAAAATGAATTGTTGAAGCAAAATGTGATAGAGTAATCAGTGTTAGCAATACTAGATTTTGGCAAAGTATTTCAAGTTGATTCTGATGCAAGTCGGGTACTTCCACAATAATGGGTTACACATTCTGGAACATCCTAACTTTTTCATAAAATCACATATTTTTGGAAAATATAATGATTTAAGCCTTTAAAGGTTCTATTTAAAGGATTTTAATTACAAAGGGTTTGATCAAACCCCCTTAGATCAAACCCCCTTGGATAGAACCCCACTAGTTTTAAACCATACCTATAGTGGAGTATCTTCTACACCTATTAAAATGTTGATAAAAAACCACTTTTGATTTACCTTTTGGGGTATCAAATGAATTCATTTAAAATTTATGTTTTGTAAGTATGTAGCCCTTATTATAAGCTTCCCAAAAAGTATAATTTTAAATATATTTAATTTGATTATTATATTTAATTTTTATTCCTCATGAATGTAGGTTTTTCAATGAACATCAAGGTATTTGTTTCACACATACGAAAAAAAAGGAAAATAGAGAAATTTTTTTTAAAAAGTACATGTGCAATAGGTATTTATGTCCTTATTCCAACAAAAAAGGAATTTAACTTAGCTCAATGCATTAAAAAAGAATTATTTGGTACAAAGTATACCTCTGTTCAAATTATAATTACTCTAACTTGGAAAATTAATTTAAAAAAATACGCAACAAAAATTATGAAAAAATATCCATGCCCTAGATATTGGTGTGAAAACTCTGTATTTTAAAAATTAGAATTGTATCATTTCTATAAAAAAAAATTATGTGGTACGAAGTAAACATCACTTTTTTAAAAAAATGTTTAGTAGAAAAAATAAGATATTAAAAATGACATAAAAGGATTCACAATTTTTTAAAAATAAAATAAAATTATAATTAGAATCTACACACAAAATCTTACAAATCACTAGTTTGCTTAATCTTCAAATTCTTAATGGTTTAGTTGCTTTAGGTGTAACAAATTAAAGATCTAGTGAAAAATGTTGATTTCAATGTCAAGTTTGGCCAAAAAAAGTAACCCATTATTGTGGGATCACCCAGTGGGAATGCAATAGGAGTAGTGTTGAGTCAAAAAGGAAGACCTATATCTCATTTTAGGGAGAATTTGATTGATGCCAGAAGGATGTATTCATTTTATGATCATGAATTATATGCCATAATTCAAGCCATGAAGAAGTGGACATTATTTGTTGCATAAGGAGTTTGTGTTGTATATTGATCATCAAGATTTGTAGTCTTGAACAATTAAGGGAAGTTGAACCATAGATATATGAGATGGTTTGAGTTCTTGTAGAGTTATACATTTGTATTGAAGCATAGGAGTGACAAGTATGTTGGCATATTATTGTCATTGATGTCAAAAGGTGAGAACTATGATGAAATAAAGGTTAGATTCATGATGGGTTCTTTGAGAGCTTTCCATAAATGTGCCTTGTAGGTTCAAAATTTGAAATATACACTCAAGATGAATTATTTCTGCTCTCGAGCGATGCTAAGGTTTATTACTTAAACCCTACGGTTGCTGTAGTCATCGGGTTCATATAGAATTCTACTTTGATGCTGACTTGTGTTTGGTAGTTGTAGGTTGCTTAAGTGATAAATTAAGTCAATTACATTTGTTTGGTGACTAGCCCCATGTGTCTAGCCTTCCGATTAGTGGTGTCCATGCATTTTTTTTGGGGTGATGGTCAAATGTCGGTAGGAGTCAAGCAAGAGTTCCTTCAATGTAGTGATTTCATGCTTCACATC